>JARHVA010002216.1:1072500-1232500 GCA_037957365.1 Torreya grandis | reverse complement strand
AAGCTATCCTTTGAGATTAACTTCTTAAAAAATGCTCAATGGTTTGTGGGATGTTTATTATTTATGTTCTGATGAGCCTTATCTCACAATACATTCATTGAATCAGCTAAGTCATTGGGATCTACCCTCCATGTTGAGAACATGGGAAGTATAGATATGGGGATCAAACCCTTTATAGAGGCATAGATTACTATGATGGATTATCAGCTAGAAAATATTACTACTAATAATGATCATGATACACATAGTAACCTTTGGTGTAGTGACTACGAAGTGGAAGGCCATAATAGAAATAATTTTCCTTGGAGGAATGCTTACATCATAATAAAATAATGTTATGAGATCTATCAAGAGGATCATGATTTAATAAGTTTTCTCTTGTTATAGTGAAATATTTAGTCTAAGGTATCATTGTAATGTAAGATATGTGATGTATACACACATGATACAAATGACTATCAGGTCATCAATGATATTCATGAAACATGCACGAGAAGAACTCACCAAACTTATATTGCTAATAACTAGAAAGCTGGTCGAGGTCAATATTTTAAGGGTTAAGGATGTGGTAATAGATATAGAGGTGGTCATTTTACACCTATAACATGTTACAAATGTGGATCTTTGGATCACTACTAGTGTGACTACATGATTTACCCTACCTATGACTTTTGTAAAAATGATCATTGCCTAGAATAATTTCTTGATTTATATGCAGCCATTACCAAAGAACATAATGAAAAGGGTGATGGTATGATTCATGTTTCAAAAAATCTATGTGCTTAGTGGAGACCATATCCTACCACCCCACCAACTAGACCTAAGGTAAATATTACTACATAGAGTGACACTAATTGCTTAAAGAAAAGGTTTAATGTGAATAACCTCATACACATCACTACCTAGATGCTCAATAATATAAATAAGTGTTGCATGACTTAATGGCCTTGGTACATGAACTACAAGGAAAAATTGATTTTTTGAAGGAAAAAGATACTACCATGCGAGCTGAGATGCAAAGAGAGACTATATCAACCAACTTAGGGCAGGATGAATTTTGAGAGATTTGAAATATTATTCTTAGTGAGAACATCATCCATATCCTTAAGAAATCATTATGTTAGTAAATGACTAATACTTTAATGGATCATCATTTGAACCATGCATGATGATAAGAGGCTCATGTCCAAATCAAAGTTGAATGTGACAAAGAGGTCATTGTGACTGCATCCATTGATAGTTGGATGATATGAGATATACTAGTGGACACTATCATAGAAGTTAATGTTCTCATAAAGGATGCTTGAAGGAAGATGGGAAGACCTACTTTGTAACCTTCCCTGCATGTTCTATTTATGGCTAACAAGACTCGAGTAGTGCCAATAATAATTATTAAATATACCACTATCAACATCTTGGGTGTCCCATTTAAAGGTGAAATTTTAGTAATTGAACTAGCTAAATTTGATGATTTCCCATCCTCAATCGTGGTGATATGAAAATAATGTCAACTTGAATTTCAAGAAGTGTTACATTAGTTTTGAAAATCATACCTAAATTGTGGTCATTACCCTAGATATCAACTAAGGAACCCCATTTATAGAGACCATTGATGTTGATGAGGACATAAACATGATTTATAACATCATTTCCCAAGGAAATGAAAATGTAGACCCTACTCTTAATGGATTTTTTCACTAGGAAGATGCGTAGTCTATTTTTGACACTACCAGTGTCATTTTTAAACATTGGTCTTGTTAGGAATATAGAACACATAGAAATATTAATAATAATATATATATAAATAAAATGAAGAAAACATAATATAAGAGAGATATTTAATGTGGTTCACCTAATATGGGTTACATCCACATAGAAACAATGCATTCTTCTCTTATTCAGTCCAAAAAATGAAGGGACATACCTACAATACATCCATTGCAATATCCTCTTCACTCACACATAATGTGCCATCATGATTAAAATGCCCTCATATTAAATTAGGGTTACAAATAAGGGAAAAATTGTACCAACATAATTTATACCATTAGATATATGACCTTATAGTGAATGTTCCAAATTTAATATGAAATTACAATATTTTACAATGCATTTTCACAAAATTTTACTTCAGGGGACATTACCCCCCACACCCCCTATCAAGAACTAGGCATTATAATAAGATTAGGATCCACCATCTAAAAATATCCCACTTGGATACTGATTACTGCAAGTCCACTGCTACAATTCTTCCTTGGAATTTTCTTTGAACTTTAACCTTGACATGTTTCTCATTTTCCTTGTTAGCCCTAAAGACCTATTGAATATAAAAAAAAATATCTAGCTTGTCATTTGTGACTACCTTTGTTAGCATATCTACAAGATATGGATATTTTCCAAATTTAGTTGACTATCCTCCAAAACTGAATGAATGAAGTGATCCCTAAGTTGTATATGTTTGGTTCTTGAGTGGAATGTTGAGTTCTTTGCTAAATGAATTGCACTGTGGCTATCAATATATAAATTAAAATATTTCTACTTCTACCTCAACTCTTCCATGAACCATTGAATCCATATTATCTCCTTGCTTGCTTTTGTAGCTACAACATACTCTATCTTTGTAGTTGATAAAGAAATTATCTTTAGCAATTTAGAAATCTAACTAATCGATGTGTCACCAATAGTGAATACATAACCTATGGTGCTCCTCCTACCATATCAATATCTATCCATGTATGCATCAACATATCCTTGTAAGGTAACATATGAACCTTAATATTAAAAGTATCTATTAGTGGTCCCTCTCAAGTACCTTAAAATCCATTTGACTACATCCTAGTGCTCCTTTCCTAGATTATTCATAAACTTGCTGACAACTCCCACTACATGAGCGATGTCTTGTCTTATGCACATCATAGCATACATTCAACTTCTAACTACTAAAGTATAGGGCACTTTAGAAATGTAATTGATTTCTTCCTACATTTTAGGACACTATTCCTTGATTAATTTGAAGTGACCTCCCAAAGGTGTACTTAATGGTTTTGCATCTTGCATATTAAACCTCACTAACACCTTCTTGATGTATTCTTCTTGAGACAATGCCAATTTTCTATTTTTATTATCTCCTATTATTTTCATACCAAGGATTTACTTTGCAACACTTAAATCCTTTATTTCAAATGAATTTTCTAGTTTTCTTTTAAGATCATTTATATACTACATGTTAGACCCTACAATAAACATGTCATATACATACAATAACAAGATAATATAGCTATCATTATCTAATATCTTAAAATAAAAATAGTAGTTAGAATTACATCTACTATAACCTCATTCTATCATAAACATGTCAAATTTCAATTACCACTACCTTGGACCTTGCTTTAGGCCATACAAACTCTTCTTCAACCTACACACCATTTCATGCTTACCTTTGAATTCATATTTTTATGGATTCTCCATATATATTTCCTCCTCCAAGTCACCATGAAGGAAAACAATATTCACATCTAATTGTTCAAGGTGTAAAATTTTCTACTGCTACCAAAATTAAAATAGCTCTTATGGAAGTCATTTTAACAACTAGAGAAAATATTTTGTCAAAATATATACCTTTATTTTGTGTAAACCCCTTTAAAATAAGTCTATCCTTGTACATCTTTTTTCCTCCATCTTCATTCAAACTATAAAACCATTTATTCTATAATGCTCTTTTACCTATAGGAAACCAAACTAAATCCCATTTTTGGTTATGTGCCAAGGAGTCCATCTCCTCTTTCATGCGTTGCTCCCACTTCTTTCTAGCTTCTACCTACATTGCTTCTTCATAGATTTTTGGAACACCACCATCAATCAATAATAAATAATAAAGTGAAGGAGAGTATCATTCAGGGAGTCTACTTACTTTGGTAGATCTTTTAAATACACTTTCAAGAGTTTGAGGTACTTATTGTTGTTATTGTAGTTGTTGTACATTCTGATTTTCTAACACTTTTGGAATGTTATTTCTAGTGATTTCATCAAGTAATGCATATTCTATATTTGGATTTTTTTATTTCTTTTCTTGAAACTAATCTCTATACATGACCTTATCATTAAAGATCACATCTCTAATCTTAATGATTTTGTGATTTTCAAATTCCCATAAAAGGTAACCAAAATCATTAACTTCATATCCAATAAAAGTAGATTTCTTAGATTTTGCTTCAATCTTGGTTATATTTTCTTTATCAATATGGACAAATGCTTCACAACCTAAAGTATTTAAAAAGGAATACTCTACCTTTTTACCTATCTATGCTTCCTCTGGAATGCCACCATTCAAAGGAATTGAAGGCACTTTATTTATTAAGTAAACAATAGTATCCATAACATCTACCCACAACTATAAGTGTAACCCTACATGCAATATCATGCTCCTTGTATGCTCAATGATTATCCTTTTCATCATTTATAACACACCATTTTGTTGTGGTATTCCTGGAACCATCTTCTCTCTATGAATCCCAAGGGATGAATAGTAATTATCAAACTCCTTGCTATAATATTCACCTCCATTATCTGATCTAACACACTTAAAACTTATTTCCTATCTCATTCTCAACTAAAGTTTTCCATTTTTAAAAGTATCAAAAACATTATATTTTTTGGTACGTAATAAACCTAAATTTTTCTGATTACATCATCAATAAAAGTAACATAATAAGAAGAGACACCAAGGGATGATACCTAAGCTGGTCCTCATACATCTGTATGTACAAGATCTAACTTTTCATCCTTCTTTGTCTTTTCAACTCTGAGAAATATGAAATTGTTCTATTTTCCATACACAGTGCTCACATAAATCCAAACCCACCTTAAAATTTGTCAACAAATTCTTTCATTGGAGAACTTGCATCTATTTATCACTCATGTGCCCAAGTCTGTGATGCCATAATTTTGTATCCACTTTTATAAAATCTAAATCAATAGAAGAGTCAACATTACTATTAGATAAATATAATGTACCTACCTTCTATCCTTTTTCTATTACCAATGATCCTTTAGTGATCTTTCATGAATTTTTTGCAAATCTAATAGTGTAGCCCTCATTTCCCACCTGCCCTACTGAAATTAGATTTTTTCTCAACTTAGGAACATGCCTCACCTCTTTCAACATGCCTCACCTCTTTCATTAACCATTTGTTTTCATTCTATAATTTTATCTATATCTTATCCTTTCAAAAAAATTTATAAGGTTCACCATCACCCTAATAAACCTGTCCAAAATCATCTTAAACATAGCCTTTAAAATATTTGCTATGGGGTGTATCATGAAATGAAGTCCCTGAATCTAACACCCAAGAATCATTAATATTATATAATGAAAGGATTAAAACATCTTGCAACACATCACTTGATAAATTTTATTTTTGATTACTATCTTTTTATCCATGTCCTTGTTTTCCTTTTAAAAACTAATAATATTTATTTAGGTGTCCTTTATTCCCATAAATCTAGCACACTAACATTCTTCTATATTTAGATCTACCCTTTTTAGACTTCCCACAAATCCCTAGTCCCTTTCCAATGTCCTTTTATCTTCCCCTATTCTCTATAGTCAAATCATTACCTAATGTCTCACCTATGCTTTTCCATCACATTTCCTCACTGAGAATAACACCAATAACATCATCAAACTTTAAAGTGTTTGAACTAGAGACATAATTACTCACATCCATGACCAAACCATTCTAGCTTTCTAAAAATGAGCATATAATCAAAATATCCCTAACCTAATCATTAAAGTTTACTCATATAGAGCTTAACTAATTTGTGACCTTGTTAAATTAATTTAAAAGATCATCAATAGACCCACCTTATAACATTTCCATATTAAATAAATTATTCATAAGAAATACTTTGTTTGAGGATTAGTGTTTTTCATATAATCTATCCAATGCCTTTATCATATCCTCTATTATCTTTTCTTTTGAAATATTCAAGGCCATTGATGCTAGCAGGCATAGTCATATTGTTCCTAGTGCCTTTCTATCAAGAACATCCCATTCTTCATCCTTCATAGAGTTACCAACTTATTTTTTATTCTACCTAATGATAGGAAAAGATACATTTGATATAGATAGTCCTCCATTTACATCTTTCATAGTTAGTAGTTTTGGCTGTTGAACTTCTCAACCTTAAACTTGCCTTCTTTTGCCATTGCTCCCACTTGAACCTCGAACCCTATTTTCTTGTGAGTTTATATACAAAATATACCTTTGGCTCTAATACCATTTATGAGGAATATAGAAAATAGAGAAATATTAATGAAATAAAGGTAGAAATAAAATGCATAAAACCTAATATAAGAGAGACACAAATTTAATGTGGTTCATCCAATATGGGCTATGTCCACATAGAAATATATAGTTCTTATCTTATTCAATCCAAAAAATGAAGGGATAAACCTAAAATACATCCACTGCAATCTCCTCTTCACTCACACACAGTGTGCCATGGTAATTACAATGACCTCATATCAAATGAGGGTTATGCTTCTCTGGTGAAAATGATTAAAATGCCTTCATACCAAAGGAGGGTTATCCATCATGATTGATAATAACTAGGAGGATAGTGGAGTTAAATATTTTAGGGATCAAGGATGTGTAAATGGATGCAAGGGTGGTCATTTTCCACCTAGAACCTATTACAAATGTGGATCTCTAGATCACTAGTAGTATAACTACATGATCTACACTACCTATACCTTTTATAAAAATGAACATCACCTAGAAGAATGTCTTCAATTATAGTAAACCATTACCAAAGAACATAATGAGAAGGGTGATAGTATGATTCATGTTTCAAAAACTCTAAGTGCTCAATGGAGACCATGACCTATCACCCCAAAAACTAGACCTAAGGTAAATATTACTACATAGAGTGACACTCATTCCAAATCAATTACAAAGTCACTTACTAAAAAGGTTCAGCATGAAGAACCTCATACACATCAATTCTTAGATGCTTAATAATATAAATAAGGGTTGCATGACACAATGGCCCTAATACATGAACTACAAGGTAAAATTGAGTTTTTGAAGGAAAAAGATGATACCATATGAGCTGAGATGCAAAGAGAGAATATTGTTGTCACTTGAATTTATACCCTTTAAGGAGATGTCTCATCTTTCCTCATATAAATGTTAAAACACCTCTAGGCTTGTGGGTAGCCTATGAAAGAGGTGAGTCTCTAGATAGGGATAGATCCCTTGATGTACCACTTTGGATCAATACTACACCTAAACTTTGAGTGGGGGAAAGGGAGAGAGAAAACTAAAATTAAACTATCCTGAAGGAGCTGATACACCAAATAAGTTGATGACTTCCGACTAGCTACATGTTACACATGAAACTAAGAGACTAAACAAACATACACTTCTCCAATCTACATCTTCTCACATCAATATTACATTATGAGGTTATGGATGATTATTTTTTCTAAGAGGAATAGATAAGAGGAATTGAATAGAACTAGTGAATATAATAACTCACTCAAACTTGACACTTCCTAAAACACTTCACATGCCCTACAAGAAGAAGCTTTCCAATTATAAATAGGTGAGAGAATGAAACAATATGCAAAGGAAACAAGAGTCATCACTTAGGAAAAATAAAAAATTCAAGTGAGAACACTATGAATAGTCATATAATAGGTAAAAATTATTAGTATTATTGATCAAATGGTATGCAAATGAACAGGGCTTCACCATACTCAAGTGGATCATAAGTTATTTTGGCCAAAATAGCTAGTTCTTATAGAACTTGAGAGAGAGAGGAGAAGAGAGAAGTACAAGGGTTATAAGGACACTTTTAAAGCTGAGAAAAGGATTTAATTATGTATGATAAGATAATGTGGGACAAAAATTTCAAGGTCATAGGAGACAAATGGCCATACAAGGCATAAAATGCTTGTAAAGTGGCATGAAAGTTCTCATTTTAGCTTATAAAATTGCCTTCATGATTTGGACCTATTTGAACATCCCCAAACTAATTAGGGATATGTATGATTATTGGAATAAAGGGAAAGGATTTAGACATGCCTCTCCATGCATTTTTTTCACTCTTGGTCATCTAGAATCTTCCCAAAATGAGCTATCACCATCTACAATCTAAATAACTCTTCTTTCATGTACCTTGTACACTTAGCCTCAAAATTGGATTTAGTTTTCTATGAAAACATGTGGGAGGGAGTGGATGACACTTGTTAAAACCCTCCATATCCTTAGAGGTATTATGAACACTTTAAAATCATCTCACTTGAAGTTTTCCACCCTTCTCACCATTATGTCCACTATGCCAGTTTTGACTGACTAAGATGAAGCATCTGGTTGAGGCACTTGGTAGTTGTTACAAGGAATGAAATTGACATGGGAAGTTATCTTAAGTCATAATATTCTCTTTTATGTGATTGAAATCTCTTAAAACCTCCTAAAACCTATAGTGAAAAATATCAATTATGTACCCTATTTTTATAGTTAGGGTAGTGAAAAAGATGATGGGGGGAAACCTTAAAGAGTCCTCTACAACCTCCAACCACTTTCCTTGTAATTCTAGTCAATCTAGATGCATCTCTAGCTTCATTTCTCCAATCAGGCCCTTGTAAGGGTTTATCAAGGGTTTAAGATAGTTTAAGCCCTTAAACTTTATTTATAAAGCTGGGACATTATAATTACAAAAAAATTCAACTAATTAATATTTCAAGACCTTAATAAACATCCTTAAACTTTTTATATCCCCATGCATAGCCTCAAGGGAGATGTGAGCATCTAAAATTGTCTTGTCGAGCTTGATTTCACATTTTGTAGAAGTTAGAGTTGTCTTTGGGCCAAAAATGGATTCCCCTAAAAATTATCTACCCTTAAAAAGTTTCAAAACATATGTTTTCATCCTATAAGCATGTTTTAATAGGGTATAAATCTCATCTCAAGGTGGAAGTGACCATGACTCTCCTTTTGTCTTCTAGGCTTAGTCATGCTTAATAGGCCTATCTACACCTTCAAGCCCAAAATGAGTTTTTGATGGTTCTCCCTACATAAAATAGATTAAAAACATCTTATGTCATCCCATAAACATGATACAATAAGCTATAAATCATTTTAAGGGCTAGAAGTATAAGTGGCCTCCCATTTGGTCACTAGGCCTCTTCAAAGCCTAACAAACTTACCTACAAGTTTAAGAGTCTAGACCAATCTATTAGTATGTATCCCTATATGATTTTATTACATGTTTATTATAGGTTTCATAAATCCTCTTACACCTCTTATAAAGGTCCACTCAACTTTGGTCTATTCATCGATCACCTTTTCTCAAACCTACCAGTCTATGTACCTAGGGAAGTGCCCTATGTTTGAGATAAAATAGAGGGAAATTAACCTATTTGATGAGGAAAAAAAATATTGGAAGTGTTTATATAATTTTTAAGGATTTTATCCACCAAATTTTATCCATTGATAACATCATTTGACCTTTTAATTCCTTAAATTTCCAAAGCAGATTGTGTAAAGAATATTGTGTGCAGGGTTCTTCATGTGAACTGTGTATTGCATTTGAAAGGGTATTTTATATAATTTTTCTCTATTTTATGAGGGTGATATGAGAATATTATGAATATTTTTAAAATTATATAATCTCATTAACCTCATATAACTACAATTCCAACTTAAAAAACAACACCTTTTGCTCATTATATGCTTACTATGTTTCCTATTTTTCTCACTCAAGGGTGAACCCTATAGGATAAATTGCATGAATAATGGTTTTAAAATAGTATGTAGGACTTAATTATCCTTCCAATATGAAATTTTCAATTTCCTTTCATGAGTTCACACTTTGGGGTTTAGATTTCTCACAAGGTCAGTCACAATTAACTGACTGTGTATTGTGTGTTTCTACCAAAGGATGATTTTTGTAGGTTACCCTACATGTCTAAGATTGAGAAAATTTAAAAAACCATTAAATAATATATTAGGATCAAATTATACCTATTTATACCATTTTTTTCATGTTTTATCTATATACACATCAAGAACCATCACCTTTTTGTTCACTATTGCATACAGTCAAACACAATGGCTCTAAGTGCAGATCTCTCTACGAGGACCTTGATTATGATGTGTAGAGACCATTTTTTAAGTTTTAAAGTTACCTATTTTATAATAATAAATTTATTTACCTTAAAATGGATAAGACACCATCAAAATAACATGCTTGTGTCATTGCTTGCCTATTTAGCTAGTTGTAGGTGAACATTTATGTGATAAGACATACTTGTAGGTGTATATGGAACCTACCACCTTGATACTCAATATTTGTTGTCACCTCTTCAAGAAAAAATTTAATCTTCAAACATTTTAAATCATTCACACAAGTTTTCATAGTCTAATTTTTCAATTTGGGTAGAAAAAGGTCTTTTTTGGACTCAGGCCTATAGATAATATTAAGGGAAGTGTTTTTATAGGCAACTTTAGAACCCTAAACAACCAACCTCCATTAGTGTTATTCCCTTAATACTTTGTGGATCCCTAGTCCTATGTAGGGACAACAAGCTAAAACCATTATAATGCATCAAAATCTCTTGTCATCATGTCATATGATATTCACAAAACTAATAGGTGCTCTATTTTCTCATTTTGGGGACTAAATCCTAGAACTCAGTCATCTTGTGTTTTGGTCATATTTTACACTTATAATAGATGAATTAACCCTCAAATAGGATTTTCATGGTCAATTTCACATATTAAGATTCAATGAATTTTTTTCATGTGGTTAAATGCCTTAAAACAACCCCTCAGCTCTTCCAAAACTTGTAGGTGGCCATTTTCATGCACAAGCAACAAAGTGCAAGTATGGAAAATGTGAATGTTTTAACCATTCAATAAGTTTTATTCCTATATAAATTATTTAAAAAATATTATTTAAATTATAAATTATCTTTTTCAGCTCAAAAACTTAATTTTCAACATGCTTAGTCCTATGAGGGTGCCTATAGGTGTATGTGAGTTGCAGGTAGATAGTGAGCAAAATTGAAATCATGTATATAGTGAATGGTATCATGAATAGGATTGATATTTTCACCAATTATACAAATGTATTATATCACTATCAAGGTATTGAAACAAGTCTTATAACCCCTATTCTAATGTAATATTTCCCCTCCATGGCACCTGTAGATAAATATGCCCATGACAGACTGTGTATGTTGTATATGGCTATAAATCCATGAAAAATTGCTTAGAGAATGATATTACAAGTTGAGATTACTAATAGGGAAAATGAAAAATAATAATTAACCTATCTCCACCCTCTAAAATTGCTATCAAATCAAGACAACATGGAAAATGGTGGAAACCTACCTATAACATAGAAAAGTGCTTCCTCTTGTAACTTGAGATGATTTGCATACCAAAAAACTTTTAAATAATAAATCAAGAATGGGGATCATTAGAGGAGGGATTAATCATCATCTAGAAACAACATCAATAGGTTAATTCTATGGATTTACCCAAAACATGGTAAAGCCTATAGGGTGTATAAATTAGTGAGCAAACTAGATAGTCTAACTTTTTAGGAATGGTTCATAAAGTACAAGACATCATTACTATGAAACCAAACATCAAATGGAAGCTAACTAAGTGTAGAATACACCCCAAGATCTTTTTTCTTGAAACCTCTCATGCTGACCATATGAAGTACAAACCTGAAGACTACTTTTGTTTGCCAAGCCTAGTGGAAGGATGATAAGTGGTTTTCTTAATTTTTTTGAGATTATGATCAAATTGATCACTAAAATAAGTGTGTGAAGTACCAAGGGATACTCATGAAACATAGCCAACTATAGAAGTCTGTAAAATTCTGTATAACTAATGAAAACTCCTCTTTTTTCAAGAAAACTTCCCTTTTTTAAAGAACCTACCACTTTTCATCTAGGAAATATTAAATAAGGAATAATGGGACACATGACATGTGACATAACCTTTTGAAAGCTTCACATTTACCTAAGAGGATGTAAAACTCATTTAATGTTCTATTTTGACCTCCAAATCACTCAAAATGATACATCAAATGACCAAGGCTAATGTAACATGGAATAACATCAAAAGACATATAATACACCATATGACATAATATTAGACCCCTAAAAACACCTAAAAGTTAATTTGTTACCTATAGGGGTCCTAATTTGACCTATAGGGTCAAATTTGGTCAAAAAATTGGTGACTCATAGGGGTAGTATGCCTTATATACTAGCTAGACCAATAGTCTTATCATTCCATTGGGATTAGAGAGTCATTTTAAGCCTAAAACAAAACAAGAAGACCTTTGACCATAGGCTTTATTCAGGACAAGACCACTAATCTACTACCTCAACCACACAAAATAAAGGAAACACACAAAAACAAGTAAAAAAGCTAGCAAGACACACATGTGCTCCAAGCACTTAGGAAAAAATAGGAAGAAAACAACTATATACAACTAAAAATCAAGCATACCTCCATTTCTAGGATCAAAAGGAAAGTTTTTTACATCTTCTTCTTCATGAGATGAATCATGGCGCCAAGCATGTTACCCTTTGGATTGAACACTTGATAGATAAAACCTACTTCTTGGCACCTCACTTACTATGACATTAAGTATACCATCTTCAAATAGGTCTCCAATGTATATATATTCCTCTTGGCCTTGTAAACATACCTCATATTGCTGCCCACTCTTCATCTCATGATCAACTTTCATCTTCTTTGTAGGCATGGTTTTAAGAGGAATGGTTTATTTTTCCTTAGAATACTGAGTCCAATAGAAGATTGTCTTGATCTCCAAAGGCTGAGGTGAACTTTTATCTTTCTCATCTATGACATTTTGAAAAATTTCATCTTGTTTACCATCACTTATAATCAGCTCCAAAGAATTTGTAGACCCCTTAAGAGACTCAAACTCATTTCAAATGTTTTAAAACTAATACCAAAAGTCCTCATATTCTCTTTGATTAGAATCATGAAGGTAAAAAACAAGGGAAGCTCCTTAAGCTTCTTATTTATAATACAAAAGGACTTCTTCCAAGATTTCTTCTTTAACATAAGGAAGGCATTCTTAATTACCAACCAAACAAGAAGACTCAACACAAGGACTCACCTCTTATTTAGAACTTAGGACCTATTAAGGGATCTCATATTTTATCTCAGCTATCATAATCTAATCTTGCTACTTAAGGGATACAAGATCTTCAATCTCCTTCTCCTTCTTAGTGATGCCAAGATTAGGCATCTTGAAATCTGGTAACCTAGCCCAATGAGGCTGCCAAGAAGCTACACTTTATTCAACCAAGAGTTCTAAATTTTCCTCAACCAAATTCTCCTATTTAGGTTTCCATAAAATAGGTCCATCAAGGAAAAAGTGATAGGGTAATGATAAGATAAAATAGTTGTTGGAGGTATATAGGACTCAAAATTAGGTTGAGAATGAAAAGTAAGATATTCTTTTGGGTGTTCTTGAAGAAGGAAAGGTAGATTTTGGGCTAAGATAGCTTGGTTTTCTTCCTTAAATTTGAAAATTAATTCATTCATGTTTGATTTATCTTGATAAATATCTTGAAGAAGGTTTTATGGGTTGTGTTTAGACATATGATCTTCTTTTGGGTCTAAACCTTCCATCACACCTTGACTCAACAATTTCATCCTTGACTCTAACTTTTCAATTTGCTTGGCTAGGTTCTCTTGGAAAATTATTTCTTGAATTTCATAGGAATATTCATGAGGATGAGGAGTATAATAGGGATGACATGTAACACAAGAGGTCTCTTGAGGAAGGGTGGGAGGGTCTTGCATAAGATCAATCTCTTTATCAACTTCACACTCCTTATTAAGTCTTTTATGCTTTTTCTTTCCCCATGATTCCACTATCTTACTCCAGCTTAGGATGTTAGGATTATAAGTCTTCTAATGAGGTGGTGATTTAATTTAAAGAGTGGGTGAAGTGTTTAAGAAACTTGGAATCTCCTTAGGCTTGGATTCTCCACCTTGTCTCCAACTTGGAATCTCATATCTAGAGGCCACTTCTTGAGATAGGGATGTAATAAGAGAGGGAAATGAGGGATTAAGTTCCACTTATTTTGATGCTAATATGGACTAATTAATTTTCATATTATCCAACTCAATTTTCCTATCAACATTTTCTTAGAAAATAAGGTTTCTCTTCTCAACTTTCTTTTCTAACTGATTGGGAAAAGGTTGACTTTGGTAATCTTGATTGGGTTCATGAGTAAGGGTCAAGTAAGACTGATAAAAATATTAGGGAAGTGGTTATGAAGGATGATAGGTTTGGTGAGGCTTCCTTTCATGAATTCTTATCTTGTCCTCTAAGAAATAAACCAAGCCACTCACATCTAACATTTCACTTGTGAGCCTTTGCCAATTAGCTCTCTTAATAGCTGCCCACTCTCTTTTGACTAGATCTAATGTATATCTAACCTTATGAATAAGATGACTAGGAAAATATTAACCACATCCTCTTAGAGTATCAATATCCAACATTTACCTCTCCTATCCTAAAAGAGTTTTCTTGAAAGTGGAAATATATTGATTAGATAAGTGACTAGGTTGACTAGGAACAAGATATGAAGAAGGCTAATTATAGGACTAATACACTTCATAAATGGGCTAATAAAATTTATGAATGGGTTGATACACTTAATCAATGGGATAATAAGGATCATGACAAGGCTGATATGGAATGCCATAGGATGGATATACCTCACCAACTTGTGTAAAAGAAAACTCAACACCAAGGTCATCCATGAAACTTCATTAAGAAGCAAGAACAAAAAGAATGATCATCAATAATATTAAAAAGGAATACTTAGGCTACTTTACCAGCTGATGTAACTTTGGAATTGCTATTGATGCTTGGATGGATGCCTCTAAAGGCTAATTATTGAAAGATAGTAACAAAAATATTTCAACTTTTTGGACTAAGAGTCCCACTAGGCATGCCAAAAACTATTGTCACTTAGATTTATACCATTTTAGGAGATGTATCATCTCTCCTCATCCAAGTGGAACAATTGAAACACCTCTAGGATTTTGGGTAGCCTATGAATGAGGTAAATCTCTAGATAAGGATATATCCTTTGATGTACCACTTTGGATCAATAGTATACCTAAACTTTAGGGGGGAGGAGAGAGAAAAATGAAAGAAAACTATCTTAAGGGAGGTGATACACCAAATAATTTAATGAATTACAATTAGTTGTATGTTACATATGAAACCAAGAGAATAACCAAACATACACTTCTCCAATATGCATTTTCTCACATCAATATTTCATTATGAGGTTATGGATGAATGTTTTCACTAGGAGGACTAGACAAGAGGCCTTGAATGACACTAGTGAATATAATAACTCACTCAACCTTGACACTTCCTAAAACACTTCACATGCCCTGCAATAAGAAGTTTTAAAATTATAAATAGGTGAGAGAATGAAATAATATGCTAAGGAAACAAGAGTCATCACTTAAGCAAAATCAAACGTTCAAGTGAGCACACTATGAATAGTCCTGGAAGAGGTGAAAATTAGTAGTGTTATTGATCAAATGGTATGCAAATGAGCAGGGACTCACCATACTCAGGTGGAGCATAAGTTACATTGGCCAAAATTGCTAGTTCTTATAGAACTTGAGAGAGATAGAAAATAAGAAAAAAGTCCAAAGGTCACAAGTAAAATTATAAAGATGAGGAAAGGAGTTACTTATGTATGAGAAGAGGATGTGGGATGAACCATGTAAGGCTAGAGGAGACAAATGGCCATACAAGGCATGAAACCCTTGTAAAGTGGCATAAAGGATCTCATTCTAGCTCATAAAATTGCCTTCATGATTTGGACATGTTTGAACATCACAAAAATGATTAGTGATAGGTCTGATGACTGGACTGAAGGGTAAGGATTTCATACATGCCTCTATATGCATTGGTTATAGTTTTGGTCATCTAGAATCTTCCCAAAAGGAGTTATTACCATCTGTAGTTCAAATTAATTTTCTTTAATGAACCCTATACACTTGGCCTCAAAATTGGATTTATTTTTACATGAAAATACATGTTAGGGAGTGGAAGACACTTATAAAGACCCTTCATAGCCTTAGAGGCATCAAACACACCTTAAAATCAACTCACTTAAAGTTTTCCACCATTCTCACCTTCATGTTCACTATGATAGTTTTGACTGGCTAATATGAAATAACAAGTTGAGGAAATTAAGTGTTATTATAATGCATTAAATTGACATGGGTAGCTATCTCAAGTCCTAATATTATCTTACATGTGATTGGAATCTCTTGGAACCTCTTAAAATCTAAAATACACACAAAATAGCCAAAATGATCAATTTTGTAACCTATTCATATAGTTAGGGTAGTGAAAAAGTTAATGGGGGGAATACATGAAGAGTAATATACAACATCCAATCTCTTTCCTTGTCATTCTAGTCCATCTGGATGTATCTCTAGCTTTATTTCTCTAATCAGGTCCTTATAAGGGTTTATCAAGGGTTTAAGATAGTTTAATCCCTTAATATTTGTTCATAAAGCTGGGACATTGGAATTGAAAAAAATAAACTAATTAATAGTTTAATTCCTTCATAAACATGCCTAAACTTCTTATATTCCCATTCACAGCCTCAAGGGAGATGTGGGCATGCAAAATTATCTTGTCGAGCTTGATTTCACATTTTTCACAAGTTTGAGTTATCTTTGGGATAAAAATGGATTCCCCTAAAACTTATATACCATTATAAAGTTTTAAAATATATTAATCCATCCTATAAACATGTTTAAATGGGTTATAACTCTCATCTCAAGGTGGAAGTGATCATGACTCTCCTTTTGGCTTCTAGGCCTAGTCATGCTTAGTAGACTTGTCTACACCTTAAATCCAAAAATGAGTTTTTGGTGGTTATAACTACATATAATGACTTAAACACATATTAGGTCATCCCAAAAACATGATCCAACAAGGTATAAATCATTCCTATGGATATAAGTGTAAGTGACCTCACATTTGGGCACTAGGCCTCTTTAAGGCCTAACAGAGCTGCTTGTAAGTTTAAGAGTGTAGACAATTATGTTAGTATTTATCCCTCAATGATTAGTTTCCATGTTTTTTTATAGGTGTAATAAAACCTCTTAAACCTCCTATAAATTTCCACTCAACTCCTAGTCTATCAATCTATCACCTTTTCTCAAATCTACCAGTTTATGCACCTAGGGAAGTACCCTCTATCTGAGACAAAACAAAGGGAAATTCACATATTTTATTAGGAACAATTTTTTTTTAGGTGATTATAAAAATTTTAAGTATGTCATCCACTAAATTTTATCTTTTTATGACATCATTTGACCTTTCAATTCCTTAAATTTCCAAGGCAAATTGTGTAAAGAATATTGTGTGCAAGGTTCTTCATGTGAACTATGTATTGCATTTGAAAGGGTATTTTTTATGCTTGTTCTATATTTTATGAGGGTGATATGAGAATATTATTACTATTATGGAAATTATACAATCTCATTCACCTCATATAACTACAATGCCAACTTAAAAAACAACATGCTTTGCTTACTATGTTTTGATTGTGTTTCCTATTTTTCTCACTTAGGGGTGACCCCTGTAGGCTACCTTTCATGAATAAGGATTTGAAAAAATTATGTAAGCCTTAGTTAACCTTAAAATATTTAATTTTAAATTTCCTTTCTTGAATTCACACTTTGGGGTTTTTATTGCTCATAAGGTCAATCACAGTTAGTTGATTGTGTATTGTTTTTTCTACAAAAGGATGATTCTTGTAGGTTACCCTACATGTCTAAGCTTGAAAAAATGTTATAGACCACCAAATAATTTAATTACATCACATTTTATCTATTTATACCATTTTTTTCATGTTTAAGCTATATACACATTAAGAACCATCACCCTTTTGTTCACTGTTGCATATAATCAAATACAGTTGTTGTAGGTGCATATCTCTCTACTAGGACCTTGATTATGATGTGTAGAGACCCTTTTTGAAGTTTTAAAGTTACATAAAATATTATAATAACTATATTAACCTTGAAAGGTCTAAGACAAAATAAAAATACCATACTTATGTCACTGTCTACCTCTTCAACCAGCTATAAGTGAACATTTGTGTGATAAGACACACTTGTAGGTGTATATCGAACCTACAACCTTGTTACTAAATATTTGATGGCACATATTTTAGAAAAAATGTCCTATTAAACCATTTACACAAGTTGGCATAGTCTAATTTTTCAATTTGGATGGAAAAAGGTCTTTTTTGGACTCAAGCATGTAGATAATATTGAAGGAATTTAGTGTTTTTGTAGGCAACTTTAGGACCCTAAATAGACAACATCCATTAGTGTTATACCCTTAATATTTTGTGTATCCTTTGTCCTATGTAGGGAAAACAAGACAAAACCATTATAATGCATCAAAATATCTTATCACCATGTCATATGATATTCACAAAACCAAAAGGTGCTCTATTTTCTCATTTTGGGGACTAAATCCTATAACTCATTCATCTTATGTTTTAGTCATATTTTACACTATAATAGCCAAATTTACCCTCAAATAGGATTTTAATGGTCAATTTCACCTATCAATATTCAATGAAAAGTTTTTTCATGTGTTTCAATGCCTTAAAACAACCCCTCGACTCTTATTAAACCTGTAGGTGGCTATTTTCATGCACATGCAACAAAGTGCAAGTATGGACAATGTGCATGTTTTGACCATTCCCTGAGTTTTATTCCTATCTCAAGGATTTAAAACAAATTATTTAAATTATAAAGGTTCTTGTTTAGATCCAAAACTTACTTTTCAACATGTTTGGTCCTATGAGGGTGCCTCTAGGTGTATGTGAGTTGTAGGTAGTTAGTGAATAGAATTGGAATCATGTATATAGTGAATGGTCTCATGAATCAACTTGATATTTTCACCAATTATAAAAATGGATTATATAACTATTAAGGTTTTGAAATAATTCTTAGAACCCTATTCTAATGTAATATTTACCCTCCATGGCACTTGTAGATAAATATGTCCATGACAGACTACTATGTATGTTGTATATGGTTGCAAATCCATGAAACATTACTTGGAGAATGAGATTTCAAGTTGAGAGGACTAATAAGGATAATGAAACAAAATAATGAACCTATCTCTACCCTTTAAAATTACTATCAAATTAGGAAGACATGGAAAATGGTGGAAACCTACCTATAACATAGAAACATACTTCCTCTTACAACTTGAGATGATTTGCATACCAAAATATTTTAAAATAATAAACCAATAATGGGTACCATTAGAGAAGGGATTAATAATCATCTATAAATAACATCAATAGGTGAACTATATATATTTACCCAAAACAAGGTAAAACCTATAGGGTACATAGATTAGTAAGCAAACTAGATAGTCTAACTTCTTAGGAATGGTTCATAAAGGATAGGACACCATTCCTCTAAAACCAAACATCAAATGGAATCTAACTAAGTGTAGAAGACACCCCCAAGTGAATTTTTATTGAAATATCTCATGTTGACCATACTGAGTACAAACTTGAAGACTACTTTTGCTTGCCAAGCCTAGTGGAAGGAGAGATAAGTGGTTTTATTCAATTTTTTGAGATGTTGATAAAAATAATAAAAAAAATAAGTGTGTGGAATACCAAGGGACACTCTTGAAATGTACCCAATTGTAGAAGTCTATACAACCCAAGAAAACTCCTCTTGTTTCAAGAAAACTACCCTTTTTCTGAGGAACCTACCACTTTTCAATTAGAAATAGTTAAATAAGGCATAATGGGACACATGGCATGTGACAACCTTTTTAAACTTTCACATTTCCCTAGGAGGTTGTATAACTCATTTAATGCTCTATTTTGACCCCCAAATGACTCAAAATGATATAAGGACTAAAATGACTAATGACCAAGGCTAAAGTAACATGGAATAAAATAAAAAGACATAATACACCATATGACATAATATTAGACCCATAAAAACACTTAAAACTCAAGTTTTTACATATAGGGATCCTAATTTAACCTGTAGGGTCAAATTTGGTCAACAACTATATCAACCAACTTAGGGCAGGATGGATTTTGAGAGCTTTGCAAGATTATTCTTAGTGAGAACATCATCTATCTCCTTAAGAAATAATTATTTTATTAAACAACCAATACTTTGATGGATCATTACTTGAACCATGCATGATGACAAGAGGCTAATGTCAAAATCAAAGTTGACTGTGACAAAAAGGTCATTATGAATGCATCTATTGATAGTTAGATGATACAATATATATTGATAGACATTATCATAGAATTTAATGTTATCATAAAGGATGCTTGGAGGAATATGGGAAGCCCTAATTTATAACCTTACCTACATGTTTTATTTATTGCCAACAAGACTCAAGCAGTGCCAATTGGCATTCTTAAAGTTGCCATTATCAACATCTTGGGTGTTTCATTCAAAGGTGAAATTTTAGTAATTAAACTAGTTAAAGCTAATAATTTCCCATCTTCAACTATGATGCTATGAAAATAATGTTGACTTACATTTCAAGAAGCATTACATTAATTTTGAAAATGATACCTAGTGTGTGGTCAATCCCCTAGATATCAATTAAGGACCCCACTTTGTAGATCCCACTAATGTTGATGAGGATGTCAACATGATTTATAACATCATTTCCAAAGGAAATGAAAATGTAGACACTAATCTTGATGGTATTTTTCACTAGGAAGATGTATAATCTATTTATGACACTATTAGTGTCACTTTTGAACATTGGTCTCATAGTGCATATGATCTAACATGATGAGGCTATACTATAGTTAGCCTATAAGTACATGATCCACATAGGTAAGTTTTTTCATCTCATTGGTTGGCCCCTAATGAATGCAATACCGTTATAATTGGACTAGTTACCTAGGTTTCATGGATAGATGTAAGTCTGGGAATACTTATAATAATTAGAAAATCACTATGTTTTTGAAGATGAACGCATGTGTGCATTAAATTTTTTATTTCAAGGAATTATTTATTGATGGTGGTATACTCATTGATACCAATTAAGTACTTGGTAACAAGTACACATAGACATACATAATCATTTTCACCATGATAACCATATTCATGTCACCTTAAGTTACAATGGTATTGCTTCCCCAAAAGAGCATATAACATGATGTGAAAAACTTTAGAATGCCAAGGAAAAATTCATACCATAATTTTTATGGGTTAATGCTTTCTATGGTAGTATACACACTTGGGATAGGGCATGGTACATTCATCAATAAAATAATGGAGATAGGATACCTGGGAACACATCAAACATGGTCTACTTACCACATTTTTAGTTTCTTCATCATAAATGAATTTGAATTTATGTTTGCAATCAATTCATAAAATAGATGTATGGGATCAATAACTTGTTAAAGACCAGATATAAACCATTTATAACACATCTAAGAATAATTTAGACATCTTCCAAGAAATTTATACTCCTACTAATACTTATTTAGAACCCAAATTCCAATCTGAATCTAACCATCAAGAATAAATTCAAAAGGGCAAGAAAAAAGTCATACATGAAGTTGATGAGGGTACTAGTGATGATCTTTTAGAGATACCATTCAACCAATTAATCTTGCCTATGGTATATGGGGTGTGGCATGTTAAAGATATTATGTATTTCATATAGAGACAATACTTTATGCCACTTCAAATGGTTTAGTAGAATATTGGGATGGGTTACTATGGGAAATCACTAGTCTAAAGTATAGTTAGGTAAAATATTTGAACTCCTACAAGAGTATTAAGACATCTTCCTATGAAACTACATAGATATGAAATAAACACATATGACATTGGGAAAAATGCATATCAATTTGGTTGATGATGCTCAATCAGTTAGAAAGCGACCATAATAGATGAACCCTAAATTACATGCTCAGGTTAAAGATAAAATTGATAGGATATTATGTGATAGAGTTATTAATCCCATTGATGAGTCTAAATGGGTTAGTATAATGTTAATAAGCATTAAGAAGGATTGTCACATTCAAATTTATGTGGATTATAGGCTCCTTAACATAGTGTGTGTAATGGACCCTTTCTTGAATCCTTTCATTGAGGAAATTCTAGAAGGTGTTGTTGGGTGTGAGATCTACACATAAATCAATGGTTTATATGGCTATCACTAAGTCTAAATTGCTAAGTAAGACAAGGCCAATACCACTTTTACAACTAAGTGGGGTTCATTTGCATATAATGTTATGCCCTTTGACCTAAAGAATGCACCTACAATGTTCTCATGCATCATTGTAGAATCATTTAAATATTTTATTCATAAGTTATTTAAAGTATACTTGGATGATTCGACCATGTATGGTCTAGTGTGAGATCACTATGATAAACTTTGCCTTATGATTGAGTTCTACCACTAGCTTCATATTTTATTGAATCTTAAGAAATGCATTTTTGACACACCTTTCAAGATCTTGTAAGGTAACATCATTTATCGAGATGGAGTCCTCATATACCTAACCAAGATTGTAGTTATTGTTCAACTTCTATACCTAAAAACTTAGTGTGAGGTTTGTGCCTTATTTGGTAACATGAGCTATTATCATATGTTCATTTTTGGTTATTCTAAAATTTTAGCTCCATTAGAAAAATTTCTCAAATAAGTTGGCCTCTTTATATGGACCAAATGACATCAATGTAAATTTGAGGCCTTGAATGAGAAATTAGTAACTTCACCCATTCTCTAGTTTCTAGACTAGACAAAGCCATTTCATGTACACATCATGCTTATGGTATGATGGTGGTTACCATCCTTTCAAAAGATGGTGAAGGAAACCTTGATCAACCTCTTTATTTTACTAGTTAAAATCTCAAACCAATGAAACATAACTATTCCACAATTGATTGTGAGGCCTTATCTATGGTTTATGCAATCCAACAGTTTTTCCAATACTTATTGGTAACCCCATTTATCTTCTATTTGGATCATGAATCACACAAATATTTGGTAAATAAATTGTCTTAGATAAATTCATCTATTAATGGATTGTTCTTTTTCAAGAGTTTCAATTTTCCATGGTCAAAAAACTAGATAACTTTAATTTTGGTCTAGACCATCATTCATGTGTTCAATTTGGTGAGCCACTATGCACCATAGATGATGATTTACCTAATGTATAACTCTTTCAAGTCATGCACATGTCTAGTGAATTAGAGTAAATTATGGATTTTCTTACAATAAGCTCAACATCAGATCACCTTAGTACCTAAGAGAAAAATCAACTAGCTATACATGTTACTCCTTTTCATCTTATTGGTAGAGACCTATACAAACTTGGCCATGATGAAGTGTTACACCAATGCATAATGCCTTCAGGGTGTCTATGAGGGTATCACATGTGGAAATTATGTTGGTGATACAATAACACACATACTATTATTAGTGGGATTATGGTGTCCCACCTTATTTAAAGATACATAAGCTTATACGTGTCAATGTGATATCTGTCAACATGTAGGTAAACCAAACCAATAAGATGCTAAGTCTCTTCATCCAATCATTACACATGGACCATTTTAAAAATGGGATATTAATTTCATTAGACCCATTTAACCTATTAAAAGATAAACTAGAGCATGTTACATCATCATAGCCATGTTCTATCTCATATACTAGGCTGAAGCGATGCCCACATGTGACTGTACTGCTACATTTGACAATTAATTTCTTTGGGAAAATATCATCACTCGATATGGATGTTTATTAATATTAAATATTGATCATGGTACTCACTTAGTCAATGAGACCATGTGTATCATATTTCTGATTTCATGATTATGCACCATAAGGCATGCCATATCACCCTCAAGCTAATGGTACAACTGAAACCTTTAAAAAGATCCTAGGTAATACATTGACCAAGATTTAAAATATTAGTTAGAATGACTAGGATGACCAAGTTTTTATAGTATATGGGTATATCCCACATATAAAATATTGAACAAGAGTACTCATTTTAATCTTATCTTTGGCACTGAAGTAGTTTTATCGATAAAGTTCCTTGTGTCCTCTACATATTGCATGTATAGGTAGACTAGATGATGAATAATATATAAAAGTGTGCCTAGATGATTTACTCCAAATGGTTGAAATAAACTTCCTCACACATTGGATTTAAAGATTTGAGAAGTAAAAGGCCTGACATGATTGACATATAAAAAAAAACCTTTTCTCCTGGTATGCACATATTAGTCTATGATTCCAAGTTCATGCATCACTTAGGTAAGCTCTATATCCATTGGGATGGTCCATTTATTATTGATTATATTTGCCCCAGAAGTGCATGTAAGTTAAGATTATTATATAGCCCATTTTTTCCAAGATGTTTTAATGGTAGTCAACTTCAGGCTTACCATTCTATGTAACACTTAAAATTTGTCAATAAGGCATATGATAATAGTTTAAAATGTTGTTTTGTTTTAAAATAAATGTGGCATAGAGTTCATGCATTTTATACTCTTAAATTTTATTATTTTTGGATCTTATTTGGTTTTATCATAGAGGACCTCACACATATTTTAGTATGGGGTGGGTTTATATGTAGACAAGATAATTAAGTTACAAGTGTGTAAAGAAAATAATGGAAAAATTGTGCATGATTGAAGAGCTTAGGAAACAATGGGGTGCAAAATATTAAGGAATGCATGCAAGATGGAGGTGTGCATGATGAGATGCATGTAGAATGAATGCATGAAGAAGAATGAGGTAGATCAATCTTAGGAAACTATAAGGTGCACAAGATTGAGGAATGCACATAATATAGATGTGTGCATGATGAGATGCATGAGGAATTTATGTAAGAGGAAGCACGAGGTAGATGAATGTAAGGGATAACATGAGGCATGCGGGAGAAGGTATGAGACCCATGTAAATGGAAAAGGAGATGCCATTAAAAGATAGGTTAAAATGAGTTCTCACCAAGAAAATGAAAAGTTTAGATGACTACAATTGATATACACTATGAGAAAGGTGTAATAATTCAGCAAGGATCGGACATACATTCATCAATGATAGAGTGGTATGACTACCAAGAATTATGAGTGGACACAAAGGCACATCATTAAGAGCATTAATAATGGAATTAATAAATGACAACATGGAAATGAATTAATACAAAGTTTAGGAGTTATTATGAGAATTTAAGGATTCATATAAAAGTCTAGGAGCCTTCTCATTTATAGTTTTTATGATTGACACCTTGATAATTAAAGAGCTCATTACAAGAAAAAATGATAAGAAAAAATGCTAATGAAGAACATGTTCACATAGTAATTTCATTTCCTAGAGTAAATGAGAGATTAAGGCAATGCTCATTAAAGTGAAAAAGGATTAAAAACATGTCCATACAAGTAGGAAAAATAAGTTATACATTACAAGTGTCAAATCCACCATTAGAGGAGGTCAAAGTAGGATTCAAATCACTTAGGGACTAGGGAAAGGGAAATTAAGACATTCATTCAAGAGAGTAGGGAGGCCACATGTTAACCTTTAGGGACCTTGATTAGTGATTTGGCCAAAGTGAAATTTGAAAAGAAGAAAAGAGACATTACCAGTCATCCATGAGGTTGAAGAGTTGAAAGCACAAAATAAGGAAGTTTTGTGCTCATTCAGGAAAAAGGTAATAGTGAGATCTACATGAAAAGTTAAGACTTAACAAGATTTTAAGGAAGGGACCCCATCAAATAAACATTAGAGATAACATGAATAAGAAATAAGGTTTTAACAACACCACCAACCTCTCTAGTATTAATTGAAGATATATAATACTTAAAAGTAGTGTTTTGTACCCATATAAATAGGAAAATTAATTTGTACGTTACAGGTGTTAAATATACCATTAGAGGAGGTTGAATAAAAAGTTGAATCACTTAAGAAATAGAGAAAGATAAGTCAAGACATATTCATTTGAGAGAGTAGGTATGATGCATCTTAACCTTAGGGGACCCGAATTGGTGATGTGGCCAAAGTGAAAGTAAAAAATAAGCATATATAAATTACCAATCATCCATGAAGTGAATATTTAAGAAACATGTAATAAGAAAGTCCTATGCTCATTCTAGAAGAAGGTAATACTGAGAGCCACGTGCAAGGTGAAGAATTAGAAAGATTAAAGGAAGGGACCCCCATCTATAAAACACCATAGATGGAATGAGTAGGAGAGAAGGATATAACAACACCATCACCCTCTCTAGTATTAATTAAATAGATGCAATACCTATAGGAAATATTACATGTGGATGATTAAGAGTTTAAGGTTTCCACCTGTTAGGTCTTAGAATACAATCACCAATAACTTAGGAATGAATTTGAATTGAAAAAGGATCACTGAGTGGAATGTGTTTCTATGCAAAATTGCTTTCTACATTCAAAGAAGAAATAAGAAACTGAAAGATGGTTAAGGCTAGAAGTACCTAATATAGTCGTGCGCACCGAAATCAGACGTTGAAAGATTCTCCTCTTTTGCTGTGGAGGAATGACACCTGCGAAGAAAAGGCTAAACATGGAAAAACGTTAATAAGAGATATGGTGGGCTATCAGGCGAACGCCCGATCCCGGAAGTACGAAGACTCCCTAGAAGGATATCAACCCACTGATAAAAAAGAGCATAATATTGGACGAAAGTAGATGATAATGACAGAAATAAATGACAGAAAATAAAAGGCGTACCTGATATGCGGCACTGTTCGGCACAGTTGCCGGCGTCGGTCTCTGTGGTGCCGGTGTCGGTTAAGGAAGGTGCCGACGTCGGTTAATGTGACGTCGTCGGTCGGGGCAGTGACCGGCGTCGGTAGGGGCAGGTTCTGGGAAAAGGTTCGGGACAGGCTCTGAGAGAGTCGGGACAGGTTCAGGGAGAGTCTGGGGGGTTTGAACAGAGTCGGGATAGGTCTGAACAGTCGGGACAGGGTCTGATATGGTTAGGGTAGGGTTTGATAAGGACAGGGATGAGGTTTAGACAGAGTCGAGACAGGGTTTGATAAGGACAGGGACGAGGTTGGGACGAGGTCGGAACAGAGTCCGGGGGTTTGAGGACAGAGGCAGGGATAACAGAGCATAAATAATAACTAAGAAAAGAAAATGAAATAAACAGAATAAAGACTTACCTGGTAGAAGACCCGATGAAAGCCATGGTGTGCAGATTAGTTGATGTCATAGTGTCGATGATTGCTCGGAGTTCGCAAGTTCGTGGAGGAATTCGCAGGTTGGTTGCTCAGCGTTCGGTTGATCAGCGTTCGGGGATTGCATTTGAATGGCTGGCGGAGGTTGATGAAGGCGGGGGACGGAGACAGTTCCAGAAACGGTTCGTCAACCGTTTTGGGAAACCGAATGGTAACTGATAACGGACAAGGGGAAGGTGACCGACGTCGGCAGGAGTGCCGACGTCGGCCGATAGGTGACCGACGTCGGCGACATCGGTCGGGTAAAGACCGACGTTGGCAGATGCATAATGGGGATAGAGTCTACCTTTTGCTCTGTGCTCCTCTTTACATGCTGCCAGGGTCAAGGTTGGTGAAACAAGTGATCGGCAAGGGTTCAATAGGCGAAGAAGAAAGAAGATGAGGAATGACCAGGGGAGTCGACACGATTTTGGTGTCTACAGAATGACAAAACACCTAGAATGAGATCACTTATGATCTCATGGTTTATAACTTGTTGGAAGATGTGGGCACACTCCAACTCTTTAACTTACCTTATTTTGGGAAACCAATGGAGGTGGTCCAATTTCTAATCTTGTGTATTCATGAGGAATAATTATACTTTATTGGTCATAGAATGAAGATTACCTCAGCTCAAATCAAAAAATTAATTGGGTTACTTTATTCTAGAGATGATATCAACATAGATCTTGAGGAACATGAGGTAATTGAGAAAATGGTAGTGACAATATAGAAATGAAGTGCATTTTATGCATATTATAAGCCTAATAGATCCCACTATTTAGATAGCTATGCACTTGGCTATGACCTAGGAGGGATAGATAAGTGGAAGGAAGTAGATATGGCCCACCTCTATATTGCTAGCCAAATGGCCAAAGGGATAAAGTAAAACTATTCCTTGTTCTTCTCTAAGAAAATTGGAAAGAATGCTAAGAAGGTGCATTACTTGCCTAATTACAAGTTTTCTTAGAGTGAAATTTTGTTACTATTGGTTTTTAATGAAACTCGCATCTTAGAGTACTCAGGCATGAAGTTAAAGTGAGTTTACCTACCCAAATATAAATCCCCTGTTGAAGGTTCAAGCAATTCACTTGCCTCAATACCCTCACACCTTCCCACAAGGCTAAGATGAAAGGTTGGTTTGATGTCCTAAAGGAATAATTTGGAAATGAGTGGCACGTGTCAAAGGATTTTTTAGTGAATATGGGAATATATGCTTAATTTTGTATAAAAAACACTAATCCCTTGTGTAGATCTGGATGGTAACCACATATAACTTATCTAAGTGGCTTAAATTGTCTTATGCATTTATCGCTAGATACTTTATGGACTCTGTGAACTACATTGTAGATGCACACCTTATGAACATTGACACAAATAATATCAATGTTGAGATTCATACTCTCATCAATATTTATATATAGCTAAGAAGGTGTGTATATGTGGAGAAGCACGTGATTGATAAGACTGATCTTAATCCTTATAAGATAGTCATACAAAGGAATATCTAGGTGATTTTATACATGCTTAAGACACTAAAGAAGACATCAAGAATCCAAGAGGTGGAAATGAACTACTCCCCACTCAAACACCAATGCACATAGAGGAAAGGGAGTGAATGAGAGAAAAAAGTCCAAGGATTGAGGGTGCAAGTTATAGTGGTGAAAAACAAAAAAAAAAGGCTCATCCAAGATTCTAATGATAGACCTCATCACCAAGAATAACCCAAGAATCACCTATAGTGAAATATGAAATCACTATGCTTGAGACTAAGGTACCCTAAGTGGATGTTCTGGACATAGGCAAGGATTTTCTAGAAGTGAAAACTATTAAGGAAACCATTCCTAATCCCAATAAGGAGTAGACTCTTAAGTGTGGTGAAGAGTAATCTTTTGAGGATTAGTAAATGGATATTGAAATTATAGTTCCTAATGAATTAGTGAGAGGGGAAGGCCCCAAAATAGAATACCTTGGTGTCAGTACTAGTGAATAATGGGAGAAGAGTCCAAAAATTATTGACTTAGAGCATGACCCTAATAAGGTCAAGGAACCTATGCATGAGGCTAAGAAACAATAACCAAATAAAGAACCCTCCATTTGTGTCACATTCCACTAAGACACACCTCACACATATTTGAGTTTGTGTAACTTGTTCCCTGAGAATGAGTCCATGGAATATACCCAACATGAGATGTCTTTTTAGATGTAAGTGTACCATGATGAAGAATGACTATAGATTCTAAGGGCTAACACCAATATAAGCTTGAAAGTAACTAGTGTTCCAAACACACTTTGGGTAAGTCTTGTGATCTATTTCCTCTTGTAAATAGGTGAAATCCTAATCAAATTTACCTAGAAGTTTCTCAGAACAACTTTATTAACAACCATGAATTGGGAAAAGTTCATGGCAAACACTAAGAGGTTGTTCCAATATATAAGGAAGAGCATGAATAAAGGTTCAAGTTTGAGGAAAAAGTTAAACAACTTAATGCGTTGACTTGATGTGATCAAGATGACATGAACTAGGACTTTTGGTCTTTTTTAAACATTTTTTAAAACTGAGCTGACACTTATGGATGACATTCATGTGATTGGAGATGCCATAAATAAGCTAGAGATACTCTTAAGCCTATTATTGAATAAATGTAAGAACCAAGTGGACCCTAGACAAGAGAAACTTTGGGTAACAACACAGTTCATATAAGCCATGGAGGTCTACCAAAGTTTTTAAAATCAACTAGGTGATACTATTCTATATGAAGATGGGGTTTATATACCTAACATGGCCAAAAATGTTTTTGGTAGTACGACTTCTACTTGAAGAACAATAGTGATCATAATTAGCTAAAAACACTCTAAGCATCAAGGATAAGGTTTAGTGTGCAAAATTTTTCTAGGATGTTGAAGAAATGGTTAAGAAAATAAGCACCCAATAATAAGAGCTAAAAGCTAGTTTCTCAGTAATTTGAGGGCAAGTTTTGGATGAGCTCAGGTCCCTCACAGATGTTCAAAAGGATTTACTACTCAGCTTGATACCTTGTCATCTCTATTAGATGGCATTTTACAGTAACCTAGAGAAATGAAGAAGCTCCAGGGTCAAGTTAAAGTCATTAATTCTAAACTTTAGACATCTCTCAATCAGTGGGAGGAACTCAAGCATCAATTCCAATAGGTAGACCCTACATGATTGGTAATAAAGAAAAATACAACATAGTCTGAGATATAATATCAAATTAGTATGGGGTGATTGTAGACCTAAAATTCTATAATTAAATATTCTAAGTATTTTGGTATCATGGCATGAGAATAATATAGAAAAATTGGGGGCAAAAGAGATCATGGCACAAATGAAGTTGGTGCAAAAGAGAAAAAGTTTGAAAAATAATGTATAAGATATATGGCATAAGAGGATAGGTCATGAAAGACAAGGAAATAGAGGATGAGGAACATAAAGAGAAAAAATTAGAGGAGTGCAAGACTAAGAGGAGTTCAAAAAGTAGGGGCAGATACAAAGTAGTTTGTGGAAGCAGTGAAGATTAATGAGAGCATGAATCTAGTACTAGCCTATAAAAAAGAGGAATATAAACATGAAGATATAGGATAGAGAGGGTATATAGGGGTAGTTATGCCTAATTCAATAGGAATTCATTGTAATGAATTACCACAACTCATTTCCTTAAAGATCATTGGCTAAGTCATATTTTTTGTATTAATGAAGTACTTGAAGGCAAGGGGCTGAATTATGTATAAATACCCCTCAGGTTCAAAAAGGGCTAGATATATATTGCAATAGTTAGATATGTAAAGAGTGAAGATAATGAATAATTAGTTATTACTAGATATATATGTGGTATTACATATTTGGATAATGTAATGACAATGAAACTTTGTAATATTATCAAGTGAAAGTAATATAATGAGCTCTTATTTACAATTCATGATGTGTTGATCTATATAGCATTAACTTTACTTTTATGGTAATTGATATATGAATTATATGAATCCATTAAATGGATAAATATAAAATAATAATGGTGTTAATAATGAATAATGTAGCAACCTAAGCACCTAAGTAAGATACAACTTATCTAAACACCATTGCACTACAAAATTGACAAGGACTAATCCCTACTACGTGCCTCGAGTGAATATGTGAGGTTACTACTTACGTGATATGTTGACCTAAAAGATATTTGGTGTTTTATTTCCTCTTGTGCACACAATTAATATATAATTATGTAAAACTAAGGAAATATACCCAACAATGAAAGAAATAAAATATGATGATGATGATTCAGAGGATGAAAATGTGGTGATACATCATGTACTAGTAGAAATGGTAAATGAGGTAAAATTTAGATTAACTCATTTACATAAATTCACCAAGAAAAAAATAAGGAAGAGTATTGATAATCAAGGGAATGTGAACATGTGCACGAGAAAAGGAAAAAATAGGAATAAAACAAAAGCCATCTTCTATGAAAATAAAAATAAGGGAGACCAATTTTATGAATAAGAGGAGAGATTATTGCAAAGATACCTTGATAATAAAAGGAATAAATAATATTGTGAAAGATTGGTCTCAATCCCAAGTGAATAATAAAATGTGCATGATGAGACAAAATGCCTAGGAAGAATGATGTGAAATAAACACACAAGGAAACTCATAGTAGAGCACTCCCACATAGAATAAAATTGAGAGTGAAGTGTAATAAAATGTTGAGATCAAATTCAAAACACCAATGACCTCCAAAAAAATATAAAGGCTAGGAAAGACAAATTTAATATGGAATCAAAATTTATAAACAAGATAAGGCAAGCCCTTCTTACGTAAAAATTACCTCCTCATGATACTTACTCATAGGTGCTAGTGAATGTCTAATTGATACATGAAAAATATATAGAAAAGGAAATGTATTAATGAATCCCATTAATAGGGATTGAGCAAATGATAGGGTGGAGTACTATGTGAAAGTGGCTAAAGTCTAAAGTAAACACCCCAACCAAAGAAAAAAGTGTATAAAATGCATGCAACAAAAAGAGGCCTCAAGGAGAAAATAAAGATGATGATGACCAAGGAAATAAATAAAATTATAAAAAAATATGAGTCTTAGAATGAGATAATTAATGAGGTGTATAAGGAAGAAGTAAATGATGAGTGTACACATGATACACTAGACTATGAAGAGGAAAAAAAGGACCAAACATATGTATAAAATGAAGAGGAGACTAAGAGACAATTATTGTCAATCAACGTAAACTTTAGGGAATCATAAGAATTTGAGGAATATGAGTCCTAAAAAAATTACCAAGGAGGAAGAGGCATATACTGAGGAAGATAATGAAAAAATTGGTGATGAATAAGAAAGGTGATTTTTATGAATGAGAGGTCCTTAGAGAAGATAATTATTTAGTGATTTCTAGAAGGACACTCTTTTGGATGTTTGAATCCCAAGAGGAATATAAAACTTTTGATTTTCCTTCCAAGTACCTAAACCAAGAAGAACCACCCACACATGAGAGAGAAGAAAGCACCATCATCTTAGACCCACATAAGTTGAATTAAGAGAAATTAGGGTTGGATTTAATAAGAAAGAAAGTAAATGTGGTGTGAAAAAACATATTAAATAACATGAACACAAAGGTCACTAAAAAATAACTACATGAGAAAGAGAAGGTGTTATCATTGGCCAAAAGGCACATTACAATGCTATAGGCTAAGATAGCCAATATGCAAAATAAAATTGATAATGAGAAACCAATGTTCCTTGTAGAAACTTTGAAAAATAACATGGATAAAATTGATTATTTTGATCTCCTGGTAAGAAAGATATTATGCAAAGTGAGTGTGGAGGAATGATATCTTAGGGAGGATTTTGAGGAGCTATAACTCTCAGAAAAGATAACATAATTAAAAGAAAAGGTTGATTCATTAGAAATTTTATGAACACATTATTGAATAAATAAATTTTAACTAAGATCATTTTTCAAATTTTTTCACATATCACACAAATTGAGGAGTGGTGCAAAGAAAGAGAAAAAACTTAAGGGGCTTTAGGTGAGTATATTGATGAAAAATATATTACATGTGAGGCTTATAATGGTAATCTTTTAGAGTTATAGTGAGATAAATAAAAATAAATTGAATGTGTAAAATATATTGTGGTGATTGGGTATTTTCTCAATGGGATTTTAGCCAAAATTTCACAAGTTCAACTTTCCATCTAGTGCTGTGATGATTTTGAAGAAGAGATGAAACATAGTGAAATAGATTTTTTTGGAAGTTCTACAGGATAATGCTAATTTTTATAAGGATAAACATGATAGTTAATGTGGGGATGGAATAATAAACTTATGGCACACTTTAGGACACACATCACATATATTGAGAGGTTAAAAACACATGTAAGAGGTTACAGACTTATGTAAGAGGTTACATCCATAACAATTATGTCCAAACCATGGCTACCTACATGGAAAGGAAGGTTATAGATGTAAGGGTTACGATCAAACCCATTAATTTCATATAATTGCAAAGTGAAATATATTTTTATCCAAATGAATGTTCTAACATGAAATTACATGGAATTAAAGGGTTACAACTATAAGGGTTACAATTGAACCCCTTAATTTCATATAAATCAAAAGTGACATTATTTATCCAAATTCATGGATATTTGAATGTTTATATAATATTTCCCATAAACATATGAAATATTATATCAGAACCAATCCTATTGATTCACAACTAAAATTTTAAAAATTTACCCACCCTTAATATGACCTTCATTATCTTTTTACAAGTAAGATTAATTTATTTTAACCTATGACTTTTTAAAGTACCATAAACTTACACATCAATAACTTGTATTTATTTTGATTATGATAAGAGTGTTAAAATTGAATTAATGAGAAAAGATAGTGTTGTATAGTAAGCATGAAAGCATTAAGGGGATTAGACCATGGGATCTAATAGTTTTAAAAATCATCCACACTTCATGTTCTAGTCCAATGAGGAGGCCCTATATCAAATTTTTAATAAATAATGATGTCATGGAAAAGATCAACAGACCATTGGGCTATATTTATTCTATTTGAACCATTTAATAATATGATTTATTTTCCATTTAATACAAGATTTAAAATTGATGTATTTTTCATTTCATACATATGGAGATATTTGTGAATTAGGAATTTCACTCAAGAGAGGTGATTAGTATTGTGTTAGTAAAAAAATGCAAACAAATTGATAAAAACACACTAATTAACATACATCTCTAGTACTAGTTATTAGGGTGAGATTAATAACAAAAAAATGAAAAGAACAACTAAAAAGTAAAGAAAAATAAGAATCCTTCACCTTCCTTGGATGTTCCAAATGCTTGTTGTAGTGGCTTGCTTAGCTTGTATTCATGAAGTCTTCATCAAAGGAGGCTTCGTTATATCCTCTTCTCCTTGGCACCTTGTGGCTTTGGCTTGGCTTTGATCAATATTTTAGCATCATAACTTTGGCATGTGAGAGATCTTGGAATCAATTTGACATGGTAACTTTGCACAAATTAATCTTAAAAATGATGTTCATGGCCTCTCTATTTATAGATTTTTAAGAATGACCAGAATCAACCATGACTGTCCATCTCAAGATTGAGATGTGTGGTCATGGATTAATTGAATTATGTAATTAAAATCCATAATTATCCTCATCATGATTTTGGAAGAAGGGACATTAATGAGGCATGGGAGACCCATAATCTTGAAATTTATGGCATTTATGGCCTAGGGATGTCTTTCCAGGAAATGAGGTCACCTGATGATGCAAATATTCAATATTCATTTATAAAAAAATGTTTTAAATAATTTTCCATAGAATTATTAATTAGGCCTTGATTTGGATTAATTAAATCTTAAGCATGATTAAGCACTTTGTGCACAAATTACTCAAATTGATCAAAATGCCTTGTTATTGGTCCAAAATTTGATTGAATTAGAATTATAAGTCAATGTAAAATAAATTAGATCCATTATACCATTTAGGATGTTGCTAAAACCAAATAAAAAAGACATGAATCTCATAGAAGAAATTTGATAGAAAAGAGCAATCCAGAGCACCTAAGTGCAAAATTGTCATTTTAACTCGAAATGATCTGATCAAAGTTAGTTGGCCCATAAATTGCATTACCCCATTTAGTAATACCCTAGCCAAAATTAGAATTTGAATATGCCAATTTCAACTCATTTAATGTGCTTGAGTGTTTTTATTCCAAATTGTGCACTTTGGTGTAAATTGGTCAAAAGCTTGGTTGGAGGTCATTAGTGTCTAGATTTAGGTGTCTATAGTTTACTCCTATTTGGGAAGGTGTTGCAAGCTATAAGCACAATAATGTATTCTCAAAAAATGAAAAGGTCTTGTATGAATACAACTATAATGATGATAAACTAACTATATGATGGTTTGCCCCCTTGAGGGAATAGTTGGCATAAATAGGTCGGCAAATAGTCCCTCGATAAGAAGTGAAATGAGGGGACCAAAGAAATAAAAGATGATGGGGTGAAAACACAATGATTTTGAAAAAGTATTCAAAATCATTGATAATGCAAGTGGGATGGTGTAAAATAGTTTTCCCAAAGTCAGTTATAAGCATTGTACCCTAATAGTAGTAATGTGGTATGATAACACAATGATTTTCCCAATGGTGGTTATAATAATTAAGAAGATGGAGTTGCCTTAGTTAGGATAGATAAACAAGATAACAAAATGCCCATAAATGAGTAGAAAAAGTAAAATGGTGAGAACACAATGATTTTCCTAAAGACAATTATAATCATTGAGAAATGTAGGTCAGATAGTATACAATGATTTGCCCATAGGTAGTTATAATCATTAGACCTCAATTACGGAAAACATGATAAACTTGGCTGAGGATGATGATAACTAACATAGAGGGTAATGATTAATTGAAACAACCTACTACTAGGGAGATGCTCATCCAAATTAATAAAGGTTGAAATTATTTCATGGTTAATTACTCTATTTGGGATATGATTGGGATTGAATCAGGATTTTGGTGTAGAAGAGATGTTGATGTCTCCATTATTGAATAGATTTATTAAAGCTAAGGTTTTTTGTATCACGTGTTAGTAGGCATCATGGTATAACATCATGAGGGCTTGGCTGAAAAATGAATAAGGATTAACTCTCGTAATCCAATACTCAATAGAAAATAATGCACCTGTTGTCCCTGAAAAATGCCACTCATTTTTGGGACAACCTACAGATCAAAATTGTCTCTTCCCTTTTAAAAATTTGTCCTAGGCATTTAAATTCCTCATTTTTCAAGCTTCTTGAAAATCTACGAAATTAGCAGGTCAAGTTCTATGGGCTTTTATAGGTTGAAATCTACGGACTCTTTCAAGGTTAGAGAAAACTATGGACTTTGCAGATATGTTTTTGCAGACTCAACATGCTTGAAGTTAGCAAGTTTAACAGGTTAAAAAGATTTTATAGGTGAGATCAGTCAAAAGAACAAGCTTCTAACAATTGTTTATTTTTGGAATTGGTTCACCTTGGTTTAAACAAAAATTTCCATCGGCAAGCATTAGCAATAGGTTCAATGTTTGGTTCATCCACTTTGTTTAAGTAGCTGGTGACCATTGACGGCCCCTCAGACATAAAATTTTAAATTAAAGGAAAATCTATGGAAATTCAAATAGAGTGCAGAAATTAAAAGAAGAACCAAGCGACTGGCTGGAAAGATAGCCCGATAGCTCAAATCATAGTAGGAAGAGACAAAGCTGGAAAAGACAAAAGCACAAAGCAAAGGAAAAGCTTGATTGAAGAGAAAAGCCTGTGGAAAAGTGCCCAATGGAAAAAGTGTAGTGGAATGTGAAGTGTTTGCATCTTTTGGTCTCTCCCTTCGTTGTCTACCTTCCGAGTATCCTCCCCATGTCGAGGCGGAAATATTTGCTGCCCCTCCTCTCCCACATTTTCCTATTTTCCTACCTACCAAAGGTGACAAATTCACCACCCTAGCCTTGCTATTTACATTAACCTATATTGGCAGCAGATTTCACCACCTATACACATCCGTCCTTTTTCAAACCTACATGGGTGGCAAATTTTGCTGCCCCTACACTTTCCAGGCCAACCTACACAGGCGACAAATTTCACTGCCTACGCTCCCTATTTTTTGCTTACCTACAAGGGCAGTGAATTTCACTGCCCATGTAGGCCAAACATGTAGGAGTGGTAGTTTTTGTCACCTCTACATTTGGTACATGTATGAGTGGTAGTTTTTGCCACCCCTGCATTTGGTACATGCAAGAGTGGCAGTTTTTGCCACCCCTGTATCTATTTCTCCCATTTCTCCAACTCTAAATAAATCTTCATTCCTTTCATTTTCTGCACCTGCTCCCCTTTTCTTTTGCTTTTTGACCCGCTCGCGTCTCATTCCTTTCAAGTACTTTTCTCTGATCCTAACCATCAAATATGCAATTTTCCCAGATTGCTAATTTTTCCCCTAATTGCACAATCATGATTATTACTGTAGTTTTTCTAAAGGATCCATCTTCATCGACGTCTTTTCAACAAAAGTTCTTCCACATCACTGAAGTTTCTCTAAAGAAGTTGAAGACAATGAAGAAGATTGGAAATAAAGATTGAAGCTGTTCTTCCGTGCTTTATTCAAAATGCACTTTGTAATTGACTTGGGACATTTTCACATGCAATTTTGTAATGTGTAATTACATTTTAAAAATCCAGAAAAATATCTCAAAGTCAAAGATGAGTCATCTTTGACTAAGATATTTTTATATTTTAATATTTTCTAATTTTGATAGTTTATCCCTATATATAGTGGAGACCTCTTTTGTAAATGGATCTCTGATAATTGAGAGCAAAAACTCTGCTAAAATTGAGACACTTCTTGAGACTTTGTGCTCAATTTATAAATCATATTTTGTTAAATGAATGAGAAGCAAGTTTATTTCAGACTTTGTGTTGAAGTTATCTGTGTTATTTAGGAAACAGTTCTTATGTCCTCTTTCCTGATAATCTCTTATTTGTTTGATTTAATACGCAAAGTGGGTGTGTTGATATTATCTGAGGGCATTTCTAAAAGATAGAAGAGAGACTTTGAGCTACTTTTATCTTTGTGATCCTTTTATCTTTTGTAGTTTTAGGTGAAGACTTTGCACTTCATTTCACTCTACGGTTACACTTGTTTCAAATTAGTGAAGGAGGCTACGAAAGACTTTGTGCTTACGCAAGTTTCTTTGTGAACTTTGTTATTTCAAGTGATTTTTTGCTCTATGCTAGATACCATTCCTGAAAGAAGAGGAATGTTGTTGGCCAATGACCAAGATTTCTCTCTCTTGTTCCTTGTACATCACCTCTGAAAAAAGAGAGGTGGATGCTGTTATACCACCCTGAGTATTATTTTTTGCTTAATTATATATACTTATAGTGTATAAATATTCATAGGCAAACTCCCCTTGATGAGAGGAGATATTTACCTCATCTAGATCTGGTAAACCCATACTTTTCATGGCATAAATCTCCCTATGATGTGGTTGATATACCTATTTTGGTCACCAGTTAGCTGGCTAACAAAATATTCAGCCAACAGTTTTTTGGCGACTCCATTGGGGAATCAAATGTGTAGTCTAAAACCTCAAGTTTTAGATTGAAGTAGTCCCTACCCTTATCCATTACATAGTCTGGCGAATCCATTCTATGTCTTACACATTATCATTATAGCCTTACCATCTTCCTCCATCTCTGTTATATTATCTGGTCTGCAAAACCAGAGCCGCTGGGAAGAACGTGTAGTTTGAACTCTCAAGCTTCAAGATGAAGCAGATCCTACTCTTTTCCATTTTCATTTTGAAATCTAGCAACTCCACACTACACAAGAAGCCAGAGATCTAAGGGTGTTTTTGACCCCATGTTTGAGTTGGCACAGTAGAGCAATTTTGATCGATTTCCTCCACTGCCTTTCTTCCAACAATCTAGGAGTCTTCTTCCTAACCTGATCAGGTCACCAACACAAGGTAGAGCTTCTTTTCCTACTATTAATAGTGCCCTACCTATAAACACCCCACCAAGATTTGTTATCCCCACTTTCCATAATCCAATCATGGCAGCTTGGGGCACCTGGGGTAACTCATTTGGACCACTCAACCTTACCCCACCTCTACATGAGCTTCCACGCAGCTCAAGAAAAAACTTCCCCAAATTCCTTGGTGATGGGAAAGTTCACCCTGATGAACACATTGCTACCTTCTCTATAGCATGTGGCATAATCGGTGTGGAATTTGAAGATATAGCAGTCAGGCTATTTGTAGAAAGTCTGCAAGGTGCTGCTACAGATTGGTTCTACCACCTGCAGGTCAAGTCAGTGACTAATTGGGACATGCTCTAAGATAAATTTGAAGCAAGATTTAAGCCCGCTAAATATGCACACACCTTGTTAGCTCAGCTTACACAGATGAAAAAGGAATCCCAAGAACCCATAAGGGATTTCATAGCCAAATTCAACAAGTTAAGGAACTAGATTCCAATTGTCACTCAGCCCACGCCAGAGAATCTTAAGTGCTTTTTTTTATCAACTCACAGCTTCCTGAAGTAAGTTTCCTTTTGAGGTGAGCTGGCCCTATGGATCTCACATTGGCTCAAAATTTGGCCACTGAGATTGAGGATGATCTTATCCTGGCAGGTAAGATCAGAAAAGACCCAAGTAAAAATAGATTATCTTCATCTACTAAAAGCTCTTCTACACACACTACAGATCTTATGGTGCAAAAATTGACAAATGAACTGATAGCTTTGAAGAGACAAATGGCACAAGGAATGCCATCTTCTCTTGTATACCAAGACACCCTAAGGAGGACATTCCCTAATCAGGGATACCAAGGCAATGCTGCTAGGGATCGATGGCAGCCCAATCGTCTTCCTCCCCCATAGAGGAATCTCACCCTTGAAGCCCCTTCAACTAACTCAGTAGTTGGATATCTAGAAATGGAGCATGCTTCCCCTTTCCAACCTAAGACTGAGCCAAAAAATGATGTTAATCTCTTCATTGAGGAAGAAGAAGAATTAGCTGGCGACTCCGTCATTGGTTACCTGAATTATCAGGATGAACCCAAAAGTGAGGGGAATGTAGCTGAGGGATCATATGCCATATTCACTCAGTCCCGAAATCAATCAGCTTGACAAGCTGATAAAGAGAAGATAGAGGAGCAAACTCAGCTAGTAGTTTCAATTACCAAGTGGGGAACCACTCTGTCCTTCCAACCAAAGGACCCGGTGACTGTTGAAAAGGTACATACCCCAAACATCTCTACACCCTCTACTTCAACTTCACAAACCAACCCTCCCCTTCCCAAAAACCAAAAGAGTGAACTCCCATCCTCTGTGCCTAGTCTAATTCAGACATTTGACATAATTAAGCATGTCAAAAAGACTAAAATTCAAATGTCTAAATTTGAATTTCTACAAGCCCATCTTGAACAGTTGGACAGATTGGAGGAATGTGTGAAAGGTACAACCATCCCTGCAAGACAAGAAATTTTGAGGGTAACTCATGATCCCCCAAAGAATGTATCCACACAAAATAATCTTGTCGTGACTCTTCTAGTTGCTCCTAGGAAAATAAAACCTTTCTATGTTTCCTTGTTAATAAGCGGTCGCAAGTTGAGCAACTACATCATCGATTCTGGTACATCTGACAACGTCATGCCTACTAAAGTGGTAGAATCTCTTGGTCTCACATTGAATAAAAATTTTGGGAGGTGTTTTTCTATGGAAAACAAGCAAGTCCCACTTCTCTGTCAAATAAAAGATGCCCAATTTGCATTTGCAACATTCCCTGACAAGAAGATCAAGATGAAAATTTTGGTAGCTGACATCCCAACTTCATATGGCATTCTACTTGGATGGAACTTTTGCAAGGATGTCAAAGGAGAATTGGGCATGGACTTGTCCTAGGCAAGAATCCTTATGAAAGGTGTGATGCAAAGGTTGCTTCCTGAGATAGAGGCAAAGTACGTGGTCACCCAAACGTCAGCCCCTACGGCTCAAATTTTGCTTGAGTCTTTAGGCAGGGGTAATTATTTTTTGACCATAGAAGAGGTTCATGAAGAGCCTATTAAAACCCTTGAGAATGCCAACCAAAAAATTGGTTTAGATGAAACAATGACAAGTGGGCCTGATAGTGCCAATTAGTGGTGGGTGTCAAATGAGGACAATCAAATCAGGTGCTGGATGGAATCAAAAGAGCAAAAAATTATGGTAGTTGACCATGCTACTGTGCATCATGATCAGGGAAAAGAACTCTTTACCAAGAAAATAAAGATTCATGGTTTTTAGATCAAAAGACAAGTCTTGCTGTGGGGCAAGAGGAGAAAACAAAAGGGAAGGCACAGGAAATTGGTTTCTTGGTGGAGAGTTCCATTCACACATCATCAATTCTAGGGAGAAAATGGCCTCTTGCTGGTTTATCAAGACAAAATGCCATTGTCACTGCCTCTCAGGGAACAACGTCTAAAGTACTTCAATTCTTGAAGTATCAGATGAGTTCCCTTATACATATGTATATTTATATAGTCTTTTGCTTTGTTGTGTTCATTTCATTTTAATTTTTGGAGCCTTTATTTTTGGGTAGCATGACTCTGTAGCCCAATGGCACACTTCAAGGCACTGGAGATTTTGGATTCTACTCCCTTCAATCAATTTTTGCAATAGAAGGAAGTTCCCCAACTAAATCCAACTATTGTCCCCAAAAAATTCCACTCATTTTTGGGATAACCTATAGATCAAAATTGTCTCTTCCCTTTTCAAAATTTGTCTTGGGCATTTAAATTCCTCATTTTTCAAGCTTCTTGAAAATCTATGGACGTAGCAGTCAAGTTCTATGGGCTTTTATAGGTTGAAATCTATGGATTATTTCAAGGTTAGAGAAAACTATGGACTCTACAGATATGTTTCTGTGAACTCAACATACTTGAATTTAGCAGGTTCAACAAGTTAAAAAGCTTCTATAGGTGAGATCAGTCAAAAGAACAAGCTTCTAACAATTGGTTATTTTCAGAATTGGTTCGCCTTGGTTTAAACATAAATTTCCATCGACAAGCATTAGCAACAGGTTCAACATTTGGTTCATCCACTTTGTTTAAGCAGTTGGTGACCATTGACGGCCCCTTAGACATTAGATTTTAAAGTAAAGGAAAATCCATGGAAATTCAAATAGAGTGTAGAACTTAAAAGAAGAACCAAGTGACTGGCTAGAAAGATAGCCCGATAGCTCAAATCACAACAAGAAGGGATAAAGCTGGAAAAGACAAAAGCACAAAGCAAAGGAAAAGCCTATTTGAAGAGAAAAGCCTGTGAAAAAGCACCCAATGGAAAAAGTGTAGCAAAACATGAAGTGTTTGTATCTTTTGGTCTCTCCCTTCCCTATCTACCTTTTGAGTATCCTCCCCATGCCAAGGTGGCAATTTTCACCACCCCTCCTCTCCCACATTTTCCTATTTTCCTACCTACCAAAGGTGACAAATTCGCTGCCCTAGCCTTGCTATTTACCTTAACCTGTATTCGCGGTGAATTTCGCCACCTATACAGGTCCATCCTTTTTCAAACCTGCATGGGCGATGAATTTTGCTTCCCCTACACTTTCCAAGCCAACTTGCACGGGTGGTGAATTTCACCACCCACGCTCCCTATTTCTTGCTTACCTGCAAGGGTGGCAAATTTTACCACCCATGTAGGTTGAACATGCAAGAGTGGTATTTTTTTCCACCTCTGCATTTGGTACATGCAGGAGCGGTAGTTTTTTCCACCCCTGCATTTGGTACATGCAAGAGCAACAATTTTTGCTGCCCCTACATCTGTTTCTCCCATTTCTCCAACTCTAAAGAAATATTCATTCCTTTTATTTTATGCACCTGCTCCCCTTTTCTTCTGCTTTCTGACTTGCTCATATCTCATCCCTTTCAAGTGCTTTTCCCTGATCGTGACCATCAAATGTGCAATTTTCCTAGATTGCTAATTTTTCCCCTAATTACACAATCATGATTATTACTGTAGTTTTTATAAAAGATCCCTCTTCATTGACATCTTTTCAACAAAAGTTCTTCCACATCACTGAAGTTTCTCTGAAGAATTCGAAGACTGGAAATAAAGATTAAAGCTGTTCTTCTGTGCTTTATTCAAAATGCACTTTGTAATTGACTTGGGACATTTTCACATGCAATTTTGTAATGTGTAATTACATGTAAAAAATCCAAAAAAATATCTCAAAGTCAAAGATGAGCCATCTTTGACTAAGATATTTTTATATTTTAATATTTTCTAATTTTGATAGTTTCTCCCTATATATAGTGGAGACCTCTTTTGTAAATGGATCTCCGATAATTGAGAGAAAAAACTCTACTGAAATTGAGACACTTCTTGAGACTTTGTGCTCAATTTGTAAATCATATTTTGTTAAATGAATGAGAAGCAGGTTTATTTCAGACTTTGTGTTGAAGTTATCTGTGTTATTTAGGAAACAGTTCTTATGTCCTCTTTCCTGATAATCTCTTATTTGTTTGATTTAATAAGCAAAGTGGGTGTGTTGATATTATCTGAGGGCATTTCTAAAAGATAAAAGAGAGACTTTGAGCTACTTTCATCTTTGTGATCCTTTTATCTTTTGTAGTTTTAGGTGAAGACTTTGCGCTTCATTTCACTCTACGGTTACACTTGTTTCAAATTAGTGAAGGAGGCTACGGAAGACTTTGTGCTTACGCAAGTTTCTTTGTGAATTTTGTTATTTCAGGTGATTTTTTGCTCTGTGCTAGATACCATTCCTGAAAGAAGAGGAATGTTGTTGGCCAATGACCAAGATTTCTCTCTCTTGTTCCTTGTACATCACCTCTGAGAAAAGAGAGGTAGATGCTGTTATACCACCCCGAGTATTATTTTTTGCTTAATTATATATACTTATAGTGTATAAATATTCATAGGGAAACTCCCCTTTATGAGAGGAGAGATTTACCTCATCTAGATCTGGTAAACCCATACTTTTCATGGCGTAAATCTCCCTATGATGTGGTTGATATACCTATTTTGGTCACCAGTTAGCTGGCTGACAAAATATTCACCCAACATCACTAATGATAGAAACCATGATGACAACGTAAACATATGAATATTGATGGATTAATGTATAAGTGTTGGAAAAGAATAACCTAATGAACACATATAAACTGAATCAAGGTAATAATGTTAAAATCAAACAAACAGGTAAATAAACAAAATAAGCAGAAACAAATAATGCAATAGAAACCATACAAACATTGCCCTTACAAAATAGATGACAACTTAATAATTGAACAAAATAAGGGAATAAAAGAAAAAGGAATGGGGTGGTCAAGCTGTCTCTATATGCACTAGGCAAGTGGACACTACCTACATAGTTCCATGGATGTAATATCCAATAAAAAACTTTAGGCCAAATGTAGTTCTCCCAAGGAATGGGAAGAATCTGATAACTAATGAAAAAAAACATAATGGATGTGATATAATAATAGGAATGGTATTGTAAAATGGCAAGTGTATGAGAGAAAAGGCCAAAAAGGATGGGGAAACTAAGTGACAAGTGGTTTTATTGCAACTTAGTAAGGGTTCCCAAAATCCTTAAGGCAAAGAAATGGTCAATGTTTTTGGTTTTTTCTAATGATTTTACAAATGTTTTTGGAATTTTTTGAAGTATCTCAACCCAATCAAGAATGAGGAGACACTAAATGGTTCAAGCTCACAAAATGACAAGAATGTTCAAACTTAGGTTGCTCACAAAATGGTGAGAGTGTTCAAACTTAGATTGATCATAAAACGGTGAGAGCATGGCAAGGGGGTGACTGAGCTAACCTAAATAAGTATTGAGTGCTACCTACATAGTCCTAGAGTAGGACTTTAAGTCACTATAGTTTCACCTTATAATGGAAGAATTATACTAGTGTAGCAGTCAATTCAAACAAATTAGGAATAGGTGGTAAAAAGGCATAGTATGGCATAGGAAGTGGCAAGTTGGTACATCAAGACTTAATAAATAAATGTTTCTCCGAGTTTGCCCATAGGTGGTTATAACTAGGACACAATATCATTGATCCATGGTGCTAATTTTCCCAAAGGTATTTATAATTAGTATCAAGATTGGTGATAAGAAAGGAATAAAAAATGAAGGATGAAAATATAGAAACTTCTATCATACTTCTCCAAAATATGATCTCTATCTAAATTACTCAAAATAATTTATGAAAATGATCAAATTCCTTAGTGCTAAAAATGTGTAATGAATGGAAGAAACCAAGGTCAAATAGGATAGGCTTTAGAAAACATTTGCCTGATAGAACGGTATAGTAAAATGGATAAGGCTAAGAGGATAGATAATAATGATATTTTCACAAAGAAGAATAGTGATAAAATGGCCCTAATAAAACAATCTTTATGGATAATACACCGTAGCACTCAAGCATAATATCACTTGAGGTGAGTAATATTCATTAGCTTAGGAAGTTCATCTCCATCTGGTGTGGCAAGAATTTATGCCCCTGATCCATAATCTACAATAATGATGAAAGGCCCTATCTAGTTTGGTTTAAATTTACCTTTATGTTTCTTCTCAGTCATGGTATTCTTTAAGAACAAGATCACCAAGTTCAAATTTTCTATATTTGACATGTTGATTGTAGTGGCCTTTGATTTGGTTCTGATATACCTAAAGATTGTTGAGTGTAGTTGTGCATTTTTCATCAATTAGGTATAGCTTTTGTAGGTGAGCTACTCGATAGTCATGATAATCTAGGACATGTTTGAAAGATATGCATAGTGAAGGTAATTCAACCTCAATGGGAAGGATGGATTCAGTACCATAAAAAAGTGAGTATGGAGTGGCACCTATAAGAGTATGATGATTGGTATGGTATGCTCAAAGGGTAGAGAATATCTGTAGGTGCCAATCATGATAAACATCTTTAACAATCTTTTTGAGAATATTGAGAATGGTTTTATTCAATGCTTCAGCTTGGCCATTACCTTGAGGGTAATATGCTGTAGAAAAATATTGTGTTATGTTATATTTGATACATAGTTGGTATACATATTTTTTCTTGAATGATCCTCCATTATCGTATATAATTTTAGAGAGGATATCGTAGAAGCAAATGAGATGGGTGAAGATAAATTTGGAATCTTACTTTCTAGTCATGTAAGTGAGGGGTATAGCTTCAACCCACTTATTGAAATACTTAGTGGTAGTAAGGATATGTTTATGGCTGTTAGATGAAGTGGGGTTGATCTTCCAAATGAGGTCAAGTCCCCATGTATCAAATGGCCATGGTGTCAACATTGGTTTTAGAGTTTGTGCTAGGGCATGAATTAGATTAGCATGCAATTGACATTTGTCACACTTCTTTAAATATGCAGCTGTATCTGTGTCCATCATGGGCCAATAATAACTAGTATGTAAGATATTTTTGGATAGGACTACCCTATTATAATGAGATCCACATACTCCTTCATGAACTTCTCTTAACACTAGTGTAGACGCTGCTAAAGTTAAATAATGAAGTAGAGTTATATCAAAACTATAGTGGTAAATGGTGGATCCAAGTAGAGTATAATGAGTGGAATGATGAATAAAGGATTTGGTTTGATTTTGAGATAGGTTAGGTGGTATAAATTTTTCATGAAGGTAGTTGTAAAGGTCTGAGTACTAGATATAATTAGGACCAACAATATCACAAATCATTACAATGGTTGAAGGTTCATGAGCTGGTGTAAGAAAATTCTCAACAAGGAATTAATATTCTTTAGCTTTGTCTGTTTATCAAATCAGAGAGCTGAGAGTAGCCATGGAATCTATAGTTCTATTACTAGCCCTTGATATATGCTCAAATTGGATATTTGTAATTTGTTACTTTAGGGTATCAACCATAGCCTTATATATAACCAACTTGTCATCTTTGGTCTAAAAATGGTCTATGACTTGATTGATGATTAATTGAGAATCACCATGAACCTTTAGATGAAATATATTCCATTGTACTACCTATTTAAGTCATGTAATAAGTGCTTCATACTCGGTCATGTTGTTTGTATAAGGAAAACTAATTTTGAATGATTTAGGGATTATATCCCCCTATGGTGTAATAAATAAGAGACCTACCCCTAATCCATGTGCAGTAAATGAACCATCAAAATATATCTTCTAGTGCTGATCTCTAAGAGGTGTGTTAATGATGGTCATTATGGATTCATTAGGAAAATGAAATGTGAGTGGCTATATGTCTGCAAGGGGTGCCTTCAACAAGTTGATCTGTAAGGACCTATCCTTTTATTACCTTCTGATTGACATACTCTATGTCAAACTCACTAAGAAGCATGATCCATTTGGCCATTCTACCTTGTAAAGATATTTTAGATAGTAGATAATTGAGTGGATCTACTTTTGAAATGACCATGGTCTTATTGTTCAACATGTAATGGCACAGTTTATGAGCTATAAAGGCCATAGCTAGACAAGCCTTTTCTATAGGTGCATAGTTGTGTTCATATGTGACTAATGTATGGATTAAGTAGTATATTGCATGATATTTTCCATTTTTATCATGTTGAGACAAAAGTTCCCCCAAGGCATTATCAGTAGCTGATAGATACAACAAGAATGACCTTCTTGGCATAGGAGGTAACAAAATAGGTGGATTAACTAGATAGTCTTTGAGTTGTTGAAAAGCTATTTGGAAGTGGTCAGCCTAGTGAAATGAAACTCCCTTCTTTAGAAGATGTGTAAATGGATGATACTTGTCTGCTAACTTAAAGATGAAGCATTGGATTGACTGGATCTTACCTTAAAAACTATAGAGTTGCTTCAAATTAGTTGGTGGTAGCATCTCGATTATAGCATATACTTTGGATAGATCAACTTTAATGCCCCTACGAGACACAATGAAGCCAAGTAAATTTCTTGAGGTTACTCCAAACACACATTTATTTGGATTTATTTTGACTTTACACTCCTATAATCTTTTAAATATCCTACATAGCACTACTAGATGGTCATCCCTAGTTTTGGATTTTCCTAATAGGTCATCGACATAGTCTTTAACAATATTATACATCATATCATGGAATATGATAGTCATAACCCTTTGATATGTAGATCTAACATTCTTAAGACCAAATAACATTACCTCATAAAAAAATATTGCCCATGGAGTGGTGAATTCTATTTTATGTTAAATTTTTGGTGCTATTTTGATCTAATTGTATCCTAAAAAGCCATCCATGAGTGAAAGCATTTCATAACCTATCATGGAGTCGATGATCATGTCAATATTAGGTAATGGAAAGTCATTCTTAGGACAAGCTTTGTTTATGTCTTAGAAATTATTACAAATTCTAATTCTTTTAAGCTTTTTGCTAACAGGTACAACATTAGATATCCATTCTACGTAGTTAATAGACTAGATACATCCTACTTCTAAGAGTTTTACCAACTCTTTCTTTACCAAGATAGAAATATGAGGATGTGTCTTATGTAGCTTTTGTTTCACTAGTTTTGCATCAAGATTGACCATAAGGTGGTATAGAACCAAGGTAGGATCCAAACCTAGCATGCCAAAATAAGCCCATGCAAAGATATCTACAAATTCTCTCAATAGAGCTGTAAAGACTTCACATTCCTCCTTAGTGAGGGATGCACCTAATTTTATCCATTTTGGGTTTGATGGGGTCTTGATGTTTACCTATATTGTATCTTTGACTACAAGGGTCAAACCATCTTCTAGGATAGTAGGAGAAGACTTGAACTATTGGAATATATTAGGGTCCTCTGTTAGGACTTACTCTTTAATATCTCTCAGGCATGATGAATCTGATTCCCCCAATGGGAGATCTGGCCATGTGACAAAAATAGTAAAAAATTCTTAAAGAATTCAATAAAATACTTGTTTTTGAACAAAACTAAACTTAGATCCATAGGTAAGTTTATTGTTGGTGGTTTCTTAGTTTAAATTCAAATAAGAATGAACACCTCCATCTAACGGTCCCTGAAACAAGTTTTCACCACTAGACTGGCCTTTATATTTACTTTTTTCTTGGTTAGAAAGCACCTCAAAGAGGTTTTCACTTAGGGACCTCAATATTTTATTTATTTGTTTTTGGCTAAGGGTGTTCACCTACTCTCTTAAATAGGCTTTAGGATCCAATGTAATTGAGAATATTGATTTATGATCTCCCAATAGAATATTGTCTCTAAGGCCTAAAAAGTCATAGAATGCCTCGTCATTTTGAAACTCATCAATTGATAAATTGGATTCTTGTTGGTCCCAATCTATTAGTTGGGGATAGTATAATGATAATGGGTTGTGAAAAATGATTGGGGTAAGAGTACATATGGCATTGTTATCGAATAAGTTAGTCTTAGCTAGGTCATCAAAGGTGAGGCTATGATTAGACTCTACTTCACTATCAGCATCATAATCACTAGCCACCAATGATGGAACTTGAATAAGATATGTGGGGTCACTCCCAAGTGGTTTAAATCTAAGTCCGTAGGGTCTTTTGTACTTAGTCATGGAAATTGGCTCAATGGTTCCTTGTTGATTTGGTCTGAGGCCTCTTCCTTCATAATCTTGATGCTCCATGATCCTATTGGGAATATGATACTTTGTACTTTTATAACAATCAACTTGGTTGTCATTGTACAACCATGATTTTTCCCCTTCAAGAGGGTCTGGTTCTAGGCCAGATGTTGGTACAAACATGATAGGTCCTTTATCTTTGTTCTTTTGTTATCAATGTATGTGTGGGGTATTTTTAGGTCACTCAAAGGTCTTTGGATTCTAAGGAAGATTAGCAATATGGAAGGTATCATGGGTCACATACTCCCATAGGCCATTATTTAAAATGGTGAAATGATTTGAAGCCTTAGGAGGTGTCATTGGGAAAGGGAATCCAAGGTATTATGATCTATGCAATTATCTTATGGAGGATCAATAAGTAAGGCCTTTCCTTTATCATACATGGAACTTGGATTTATGCTGTATTGGTAATTATATTTTTGAAACTCAGCCTCAATATGTTTGCAATGTTCATATGGGTGTAAATCTCCTAGAATATTCACTTCCATCCTTGAAAGGGAGAACTTGATATATTGGTGCATTGTTGATGGGACTGCATGAATCTCATATAACTAAGGCCTACCTAGAAGTATATTATATGATAATTCAAGATCAATAACATGGTAAAGTGTATCATGGGTCAAAGGCCCAATGATAACTAGTAAGCTAATGGTGCCTTCTAATTCTCTTTTTGATTATCATAGGCTTTAATAGTTATCATTTCCAGATGGAGATCTTCCATTATGTACCCAAGAAGATTGATGAGCTTTAGAGACACTATGTTGAGGCCTAATCCATTGCTTATAAGGACACACTTCACTTTATGCCACTTTATATAAAATTCTATGTATAATGGATTATTATGGAGTGGACCAAGGGAAGGCATATCACTTTGGTTGAATGTGACTTGTTGGGCTGGAGCTAGGTGTCCAACAAATGCTTGAAATTTATCAGAGGATATGTTACGAAAAATAGTGGATTGGGTTAAAAACTCATTCAAAATGTTCTTATGGATTTTTGACATTTGAAACAAATCTAAAATAGAAATTTGTGCTAGTGTCTTCTGCAATTATTACAGAATATCAAACTTCTTATCTTGGTCAATGGTGAATGGTTTATTATGAGGATGAGTGGTTGGTTGGATAATAGGCAAAGTGGTAGATGGTTGTGGACTTGGGATAGTAATCTTTGACCTCTAATTTTTGATTACATAATCAAGATTAGATGCTGGACCATAATTAGTAACAAATGTTTGGAATGGTGTGGGACTAGATAGGATAAGTCTCAGTTACTAGTGCACTTTTATGTGGTCACATGACAAGGGTGAGTTATCAGTATATGGTCCAAAAGTGGGAGTCCCAATTTTATAGTTTTCCTATGTGTAGTCATAGGTCAAATAAGGATTATCCATGAAATTTGGTTGTGTGGTATTGTTTAGCAATGGTCTAGATTGATTAGTGCTCAGTCTATGATTAATGGATATGGTATTAATGCTAGCCCCTACAATATGACCTCCAACCCTATGTAATCATGTGCAACTACATGGTAGGTTTTTTGGTTGTTACCATTATGACCTTGGTTTTATCCATTATTTTGATGTTGTGGGTTTTGTTGTTGATTCTGCTAATTTTGCTGGTTTGGCCTTTGATTTTGATACTATTGATTTTGTTCTTGCACTAGCTGGTGTTGTTATTGTTGTTACTGATTGTTATGGTTCTATTGTGTGTTATGTTGGGTTTGATAAATCCTAAGAGTTTTATTGGAGGTGGAATCACCATTATCTAATGTTATCTCCCCATTCTACAACATATTCTCAATCAAATGCTTGATTTGCACACATATTTGTAGGTTATACCCATTGGCCTGATGATATTCACAAAATTCATTTTCATGGTACCAATCAGGATAAGGAATGCCTTGTGGATAATGCTTTGGTATAAGCTAACTGATTAGATTAGTAGTGGTAAGTTTTCAAAATACAAACTCAATAGGCTCTCCTAGGTCACTAAAGACATGACACGTAAGCACAATTCTCTTTGGAGGAGGGGTTTGTAATGGTAAAAGTTGTTGTATTTATTGCATGGGTCTTGGTTGTTGTGCTTGTAGTGTTGGTTGGAGAGGGTTTTGGGTATGAGTAAGTTAAAAAGGTGGTGAAAATTATGTTTAAACTATTTAGACATAACATGACTTGATTACTCCATTACCCACAACATTCTTATTATGGTTGAATTGCTTTGGTCTATCTTGGCTATTACCCTGTGCTAGTTATGATGCTTGCACTTGGATTAGATGTTGGTTTTGGCCACTTTATTGATTGGTAACTTGATTCTGATTAGTTGATGTAAGATTGATGATCCCTTTATTAATAAGGCCTCACTTAGTCAACAAGCCTTTGTTGATGATATCCTTGAAAGTATGTGCACATTGTAGTTCCAGATGATAAGCTATCTCACTATGAAAATTTTTAGTAAACACAGTGGCTAATTGTTTATCTAGTAAACTATGGGTGAATCAACTTACAAGGTCTCTCCATCACTATAGATAATTTTTAAAACTCTCACCATCCATTTATTTTGTTTGTGTTAAGTCAACCAATGAAATCTTATGTTTGAGATTATAGGAAAAGTGTTACACAAACTTATTAGAAAGATCCTTAAAATCTATTACTAAATTCTTGGGAAACTTTAAAAACCATTCCATGGCTTGTCCAACCAAGCTCATTATAAAAAATAATAAAAGGTATATATCACTATATGCCACTAGTTGACATGTGACAAAGAACTCAATTAAATGGGCCTTAGGGTCACCTTTTCCTTTGTATTTGTTAAATTTTGGTGGTTCATATCCTGGAAGAAATGGTATTTACAAGTACTATATGTTGAATAGATAAGAACACACATCATCCAACTTAAACTTTTTAGTCTATTTCCTAGCTTGAATGGTAGCAATTACATCCTTCATCTGTTGTAATTCTTAGGATAGGAAACTAGAAGGAACATTGGTTTGAGGGAGAATATTGGTTTGGTAGATGGTTGGGAGGTCACAAGTGGGACACTTTGACTATGGTATGATGGAGATATCTATTGGGGTATATTGGTTTAGTTGGGAAATGGATCAGGAATATGCATATGTGGATTAGGATGTACTTGAAATTGGACATTTGGTTATGAGATATTTTGGTTTGGGTTGGCTATGAAGGTTTGACTTGGAGGATGTTTTGGTTTAGGTGGAGGGATATAACTATATTGTTCCTTTTGTGGTTGAAAAGGGACATGCTACTAACTAATCTAACCTTGCTGTTGAGTGGGAACTTGTAGACCAAGACCCTGTCTGTGAACTTGTGGCACATTTTGAACTGATTGTTGTCTAGTAGGTACTTAAGAAACATGGGATCCTCCTTGTTACATGAATCCTTGTTGGGTAGAAAAATCATGTTGAATATTCAATATCTATCGATGACCAATATTTACATGTTATTGGCTAGTCATTATTTGGTTTTAGATTGGTACACTGGTCTATGATTGAGGAGGTATATTTGCCACTACCTAACGAGGTGGAACATTAGTTGTCTCTTATTAAGGTGGTAATATATTTGGCCTATATTGGATTGGTACACTATATTATGCCCATATTGTTGTGGAATACTACTCGTCACTTTTTGAGGAGTAAGATTGATCACATTCAGCTGTTGAGGCATGATAATGGTTACTAGTTGACTACCTAATCTTATTGGTTACACACTTGATGAAGCAGCTAGTTGAGTTTGGGATGCAGAAAATCCTACTCCCTGGTATGATGGTCCACTCATGGTATTAACTTTAGGCACATGTTTTTGACTAGTTGTTTGTGCATTAGTACCGATTTGATTTGAATTGGACATTGCTTACACATTATCCACTATTTTTTTTCTCATTATTCTACATAAAAACATAAGACACTTCTTAAATAATGGGAATATGTATCAAGTTGTCTACGAAAGTGTTTTACATGAATGGGTCTGAACTCTGATTGTCTTGACTAGTTAACTCTATCAAAACTCCTATTGAAGGAACTAAATCAATAAGAGGTTTGCTCACCATGGTCATTTGATTAAAACTACATGCTAGATTTAGGTAGGTTTGATATATCATCTACATTTGGTTAAAGTGGTATTACATGAGGTTTTTTCATTTATTAGGCATATTACGGTCCTAATGCTTTATTTAGACTAGATCCGAAAGATTGCTAGAAGAATCCTGTTGAGCATAAATTATGTTGTGGGGCATTCTTACTAGGTTTGGTAAATTCTCATGAGGGAATTTTGTTGGAAACTTGGCCCCTAACTCTATGGATCAAACCAAAATATCATATTTGTTCTCTAACAAATTATGCTAAAGAAAAATGGATCATACGTGGAAGGTGTTTTAGTAGAGCATGACTATTGAGGAACTAGTTCTTCAACTGTGAGTATTATAACTAGGTATTATGCATTTTGTTCTTGGTCTTGTTTTGAATAAGGTGGTGTATTAATAAAATAATTAGCCAATGGATCTTATCATTTCAACCCTAATTGATTATTATAAGAGGGATAAAGATCCATTTCATAAGAAATATTATCCACATAGGGGTCTTTCACCATTTCTTCCTGCACAACCACATTACTAATCCCCAGATTGTACATGAGTCCACTACGAGTGTAGGAATACATGTTTGGATACATAGTCAATGCTTTATTGTAGAAAGTGAAGAGAGTTATAAAAAATCTAAAAGGATAATGTCTAAAAAGATGATGTTCAAACTTGGTCTATATTTGTCAAAAGGATCAAAAGGTTTATGCAAATATTTGTGATAACACAAGCCAAAGTTAAGTGTCTACCATTACACGTCTTACATAAAAATATTAAGTAAATGAACCAAAAATCAAAATGACAAATGCTAAGGTCAAAGTGTTTCAAATCAATCTAATCTAGGAAATTAAAAGTTGCTAGGTCTTTTGGACAAATGTGGCATCAAAAGCTAGGCTCAAACAAGGCATGCATTAGGACTCTTAGCCAAATGACATCAAAATCTAGACTTTGAAAATAGATGAAATTTTTAATCTAATAGATTTGAAACACTTCTAAAAAACATTAGGCATTTGATTCTTGGACATAATATCAATAAAATAGGTATAAATCATGAAACAAAAGGCACTCTAAAGAGTTTATTTTCTCACAAATAATGGTATAAAACTTGGTTATTTTGACAAACAAGCTAGATAAAAGTGAACGACATAACTATGATAGAAAAAGGTTCACAAAAGTATACTTAGATTGGTTTGAAAATGTAGTAAAAAATTTGAACTCTATGCAAGATGGCCCATGAAATAATATCTACAATGTTTTGGGCATCATAACAGTGCTAGACTACCCAACATATGTGATAAAATGCTTATTTTAAAAACTCTCTAAGGCAAAGATAATTTCTCACAATTTTGGTAGAGTAACACTACCTTTCTTGACTTAAAATGTTGTGGTGCATAGACTCAAAGTGCAAGTGTTTAGCACAAAATGACTTAAGTCTATCAAGTGGTGATAATGATCATGAGTCTAAAATGAGCTTCAACCCAAATTGGAAATTGAACCTAAGTCCCCTCAATTTTAGTGAAAATGGTGAACCCACTTAACACATCAACCCTATAAACTTATAAAGGTGCAATTTCAAATTTAGATTATAAATGAAGGACTTAAACAACTTTGGCATAGGTATAGACTCAATTGGGTAGCATAACTACCCCCAAGTGGATGATATGACTCCAAGTTTTGATGAACTTTGAGCAAGGAAAATTGATAATTTCACATGGGAAACATAATGCCTCTTTGTTCAAAGGAAAATGAGGACCATGTGTTTGGTTTGCATCATTTGTTTACACCAAGTTTTGACTTCAAACAAGACTTTAATCTAGGATAACATTAAATAATGAATCACTCTTAGATCCTAAACTGATAAGGTTGCTTGGTATTATTGGAATCCATCAATATACATCATTTTAGAGGTTTTTAAGTGTTCATCCAAAAGTAAATACACATTATATAGTAGGGTTTTTACACCCCCCTTCTCTCAAATGATAATACTACAACATGGACCTTGAGGTGCACCTTGCACCAACAATACTTCCATGACAAGTGGGGATTTGTCTAATATCTAAAATTTTTCAAATGTTCTATGGGAATTAATTGCATAATGACTTTCACGTCAAAAAATACAAAATAAAAAGATGGATTTTGGGTCCATATCACTTGATTTTTTTCAAAAAGGTCTAGTCCTTTTTACAACCACTACATCTTGTTATTCACTCAGTATAGTGCGATGTCCAAAGTGCCACTACATCCCATGTGTAAATATAATATGGAACCAAATGAAGTCAATACTAGGAGGTGAAACTTGAGATCAAAGTTTCCCTAAATAAATTTTGGGAGGGAATGACGTCCCCTTTGGAAGCCAAGTTTACATGAAATAAAGAAAGCATAAAATAGAAAGACTTTAGGGTTGTTATCAAGGTCACCCAATACTTTTATGAGTCTTTAGGGAGTTCTTTAGATGATGTTCTTTCTATGCCTTAGACTAGGCAATTTGCAAATAAGGAAAGCACTTTTGATTCCAAGGGTTCCCTAAAGGGGACAAAATGAAGAAAATACATGCAACATCCTTATATTTTGTGAAAATAAAGTGCTAATTGAAATAATGAAAAAAAAATTGACAAGTGTGTTCAATTTTAAGCCCAAATGAAATATTTGGTGGTGTTCATTTAACCCCTTGGTCTTAAAATTGTACACTTTGAAAACTAATGCTAAAAACTTACTTAATCACTAAAATAATGTTCTTAGTTTCATTTTAAAGCATGCAAAAGATGATTTAAACATATTTTATAAATTTTCCAAGTTGGTCTTACAAGAAAAATATTAGAAAGTGGTTTAAATTTTAATCATTTTTAAAGATGAACTAATGAACTTAGGAAAATAAAATCTCAAGTTGACACAATCAAAATGAGATTTGAGTCAGGGTGAGTTGGGTCAAGTCAGGGTGAGTTGGGTCAAGTCAGGGTGAGTTGGGATCTGAGTCAGGGTGAGTTGGGTTCTGAGTCAAGGTGAGTTGGGTCAATTCAAGATGAGTTGGGATATAAGTTAGGGTGAGTTAGGATCTGAGTCAAGGTGAGTTGGGTCAAGTCAGGGTGAGCTGGGTCAAGTTAGGCTGAGTTAGGATCTAAGTCAGGGTGAGTTGGGATCTGAGTCAAGATCTAAGTTGTGGTGAGTTGGAATTTGAGTTAGGGTGAGTTGGGATATAAATTAGGATTTGAGTTAGGGTGAGTTGTGATCCAAGTTAGGGTGAGTTGGGATTTTAGTTAGAGTGAGTTGCGATCTGAGAATAAAATTGTGAGCTCCAAAAAATAAGTTTTTTGCTCAAATATTCACCTTTTTTGCTTCCACACTCCAAGATCATGTATGACAATGGTTAGTATGTTAATTGTAGGTGTTATTTGATCAAATGTTTGGGGTAAAATCTCACTGGGTGTGCCATTATGTGAATTAGGAATTTGAATCAAGAGAGGTGATTAGTATTGTGTTAGTCTAAAAATGCAAATAAATTGATAAAAATACAATAATTAGCATACATCTCTAGGCCTAGTTACTAGGGTGAGATTAATAACAAAAAAATGACAAGCATAACTAAAAATTAAAGAAAAAAAAGAATCCTTCACCTTCCTTGGATGCTCCAAATGCTTTTTGTAGTGGCTTTCTTAGCTTGTGCTCTTGAAGTCTTCATCAAAGGAGGCTTGGTTATCTCCTCTTCTCCTTGGTACCTTGTGGCTTTGGCTTGACTTGGCTCAATATTTTGGCATCATAAATTTGGTATGTGAGATATCTTGGAATAAATTTCACATGTTAACTTTACACAAATTAATCTTAAAAATGATGTTCATGGCCTCTCTATTTATAGATTTTAAAGCATGACTATAATCAACCATCACCATCCATCTCAAGATTGAGATGTGTGGTCATGGATTAATTGAATTATGTAATTAAAATCCATAATTATCTTCATCATTACTTTGTAATAAGGGACATTAATGAGGCATGGGAGGTAATAAAGAGGTATGGGAGACTGATAATATTGATATTTATGGCATTTATAGCCTAGGGATGTCTTCCCAAGAAATGAGGTCACCTAATGATGCAGATATTCAATATTCATTTCCAAAAACAAGTTTTAAACAAGTTTCCATGGAATTATTAATTAGGCCTTGATTTGGATTAATTATCTCTTAAGCATGATTAAACACTTTGTGTAAAAATTACTTAAATTGATTAGAATGCCTTGTTATTGGTCCAAAATTTGACTGGATTGGAATTGGAAGTCAATGTCTAATGCATTGGATCCATTATCTTATTTAGGATGTTTCCAACACTAGATAACAAATACATACATCTCTTAAAATAAATTTTATAAAAAAGAGCAATCCAGAGCACCTAGGTGTAAAATTAGCATTTTGACTCAAAATGATCTAATCAAAGTTAGCTGGCCCATAAATTGCATTGCCCCATTTAGTGATACCCTAGCCAAAATTAGCACTTGAATATGTCAATTTTAACTCATTTAATGTGCTTTAGTGTTTGTAGGCTAAATTGTGCACTTTGGTGGAATTTGGTCAAAATCCTAGTTGGAGGTTATTGGTCACCAGATTTAGGTGCCTATAATATTCACTATTCAAACCATGATTTATGTTAGACATTTGTTCATAACTGGAAGTTGGGAAAATTAATATATACCAGGAAAATGATTTGAAAATAAAAATTCTAATTTCTTAAAAATAAATAGCACTTTGGATAAAAAGTATGTAATTATTAAAAGGTCAAAATACATTCTTATTCTCTGAGTTTCATATGTAAGAGTTAAAATGGTAATACTTATGAACATAAGTACCATATATGTAAACTTTAAGGCCATAAGGTTTACAATAATTACCCCTTATGACCATAACATTCTAATGGAACTGGTGTCATACATGTGGCAAAATAATTGTGCATACAAAGTTTTAGGCCAATTGCATATACGTAGTTACCACTTCAACTCTTTACATAGGAGGGTTTTATATATTTTTGATAAATAAATGAGGGTTGGTCCCTTTCACCTTTAAATTATAAATCAAAACTACTTACATAAAAACCAATAAGTTTTCAAACATGGTCACAACCAACTACCAAAAAGGACCAAGCTTTGATTATCTTTTTACACCTTGAAGATAAAAAGGAACATATTAAGGTAGTGAATAAACATGATATATACACAAACAAAAATATACACCTTAGAAAGACACACACACACATACACACACACACACACACACACACACACACACACACACACACACACACACACACACACACACACACACACACACACACACACACACACACACACACACACACACACACACACACACACACACACACACACACACACACAAAATGATCAACTAAAAAAAGTGTAAACATTACACAAACTAAGATCATACCCAAAATGTCTCAGGATCATCAACCTAATGGGCACACTTCCTATCACACACTATTCATTTATCTATGACATACACAAAACTAACTACCAAATTAGGTATTGATTCCAAGTTTCCCTCTTGGGCATCATTTCATTATTTCCACACCTTGAGTCACTACCACCTAAGATGCTCACGACACCATCCTATTACTACACCCCCTCCAACCTAAGGACAACCTTCATTGACTTCTCCACTCAACACGACATGTTTCACTCAATAAAAAGGATAAAATATGTTATTGGTGCCTTGAGTGCATGAATATCTGAAGTTGAGAAACTATATCTATCAAGAAAATTCCCCCCATGATAGAAATTATGTATTTTCTCCAAATAGTCCACTATTACTAGGAAATTATTCTCCAATTATTGAAATATTTTGAGGGATAATAGCCATGATCTTAGTTCTTGTGACAAAATTATCCTCAAAAATCATTTTAGCATCTTTATCGTGCAAGATTACGATACAATTACTAGAAAAATACATAACTAGTTATGAATTCACTCTACTTCAAATTTCCATTTTAGCATAATCTGTGCCAGTTATATTCCAAATTTATTTTATTATTACCAAAATTGATTCCCAACATAATTTATTTAAATTTCTCTCCAAGGAAATTTTTTGGAAGGACCTTTCTCTCTTTTTTATGTGTAGGAAGATTAATAACTCCATAGTTACCAATTTTCCACATACACCATCAAAAAGAAAGAAAAAACACATGAGAATTTAAATGACACCTTCAAGATCAAAACATAAATGACATAATGAGAAGATAAATGGAGTGTTTATGAAGAAATAAGTGGCACAATGAGGTTTCTTTATTGAAAAACTCATATGTGACACAATGAAGTGCCTTCATTAGAAAATTGACAAGTGACACAATGAGGTCCATTAATTGGAAAATTGACCATGATCCAAGCATGTGAAAAGACTCATACACCTTTGGGAATAAATTCCCATTTTTTAAATTTCCTTCATATGAGGAGGAAAATAAAAAATGGTGATAATTAGAAATTTAAATAAGTGAAGTGGTTTAGGGGAGAAGGGGATAGGTGAGGGGGCTTTGACCCCCATCACCCATACAACATGACTATAATCCCATCCATATTTCATTTACATTATAACCAATAAATTTATCTCATTGATCAATCACTTGATTTGAAATGAAATCCATAGCTGCATTGGATTCTTAAATGAAATGAGAGGTAAAACAATTTGATAGAGAGGACACATGTGCAATGCACTTCCTAATATGTTTTATAACTTCCACATCTATGTTTTTTTATTTCTAAAAGTGTATATCATCAAAATTTAATCACATTTTATGATGACTTTTTCAATGCTACAATGACACCAAATGTAAGCCTAACAATAACCCATGTTCTTATAATTAATTATTTATACCATTGATCAAATTGGAGAGGCCTCCCAGATCAAGGAGCTTATGTAGTCCCTTATCACAAAACTATCCCTAAAGGTCTTTGGATTTAATCTTGGTCCTCCATTGAAATTTATTTTGAAGAATCTCAGGGAGGAAGAAACTAGGAAGAATTATCAATTCTCTACCATGATGACATGTGTACTCTTCACCCATTAATAGGAGGTTTTTACATATTTTTAATAAAAACCATTTTAAAGGATGTTTAATCTCTTATTTTGTAGTATTTAAAACCACACACACACACACACACATTAATTTTGTAAATTTTTAATTTTCAATATAATATTGTTTATTTTTTATCCTTTTCCTCTTTTGGCATAGAGTCAAAAATTAAAAAAAATAAATATAAAATTTTAATATATTAGGGGGTGCTAGATTAAGGTGAACTTGACACAACCATATGATTTTTATTCAAGTATATTAATTTAAATCTTTGGATTTTAGGTACATGACATGATTTTATGAAATTCATATAATTTTTTACTATAAATTAATAAAAAATTATATATTTATCTAAAAATTAAAATATATATATACAACATTAAGAGTCTGTTATCTTTCAAAACAATTAAATATTAATAATTAGTTTTTGATACCATACACGAGCATGAAAAATGGTCACTCAATGTATTTATTTTCACTATTGAATTAGTGTCTTGCACAAAAATTAGATTTTTTTTTCAAAAAATAATACATTAATATTCTATTTTAGATTTTTTATGTCATATATCTACACTATTAATTTTTTATGCCATCTTTCTACACTATTAATTTTGTGTAAAAATAAAACATGATATGATAATTGACATGCATAGGGTGCATGAAAGACACCCATTAGCCAAATGATTATAGCTTAAAATATCCCAATGATCTAACTGGTGCAAATCATAGAGGCATAAATGATTGACACATATTGAGCACAAATCACAAATGTAAAAAAAGTGGATGGTTAGTTAAGGAAAATCACAAGATCACAAAGAAAGGATTTTTTAGCACAAATGGTTGATTATGGAAGAAATACATCAAGCTAATTAAGGAGTGAGCTATTATTGAGAGCAAGGAAATACTTGCCTATATGATCCAACCTTTTTATTTATGAAACTATTTTTATTTTAATTATTAAATCCCTTCTTATTATGGTTTTTAATGTATGGTTTAGCTCAAGTATTGAGACAAGGTATTGTAAGTATTGTATAAGATGCCATTATTGAACATTGAGTAAGAACTATAAAAACCTTCATGCTACTATATTTAAATTATTTTTATGAATGAATATGAAAATTTTGTGTGGAATATTATCTACTAATGATTGGGAATCTATGGAGGTATTCTTTATGTTTAACATAGGTTTGAGTTTCCATGTTAGTTATTATTTGTTTCATGTTAATTAATGACCACAAATTATATATTTTATTCATCACCCAACCCAGTTGAGACTTTATATTATCTATCTAAGCCTTAGGTGAGAACTCAAGTGAAACCTAGATGATAAGATGGTGTGTAAAATGCTTATTATTTATTGGGATCATACAAATTGCATTAGCCTATATGTGAGCATTAGAAAAACTATAATAAATAGATTGTTGATAGTTTCCATCTTACACCATACAAAAAAAGGCTTGGTAATCTATTTTTATGCCTTGGGTGAGTTCCTTAGTTCCTATACTTAGGTGATATTCAATGGTAGTGGTGTTTACTTATGAAGCATATGAAGTAAAACTAACAAGTTAAGCACAATAAATCCTAACATTTTGGTTTCATTTATGGGACCTATTTGATTCATAGATAGGGATGTGTGTTTTTCATGGAATTTAAAATCACATTAAAAATATAGGGAATTAGTTTGATCAAGTTTTGGATTTTATAAAAATTCCCCTGGGGAGGAGATTTAAAACCAAGGATTTGGACAAAAATGGAGATCCATATTCATTTGTATGAGATGTTATTTATGTAGCTTCCTAAGAATCTTCATGAATAGAGAGAATAATACATAGTGTTCCATAAAAAATAAAAATTATAAGGAAGTTTGAATGGATGGAGGACTAGGTTGATAAGCTTGCAAAAATGGATGAGATTTAGACCTATATAGTAGTTGTGTGGTTGAAAGGGGATATGAATAAATACCTATTTTAGCTTTTTGAATTTAGCTGTAATATTTTGGAAAAGGCATATTATTAGTTCTTGTGTGAACCATGAGGATACTTAATCTCCCAAATCCCATTTTTAATCATAAATTGTTAGTATGCTAGGGTATTGAGTGTTTAATGATGGACATCTAAACACCCTTAATACATGGAATAGATATAAGGTCAGCGTAAGTGGAATAAAATGATTATGTAAGGGATAAATGAAAATTAGATAAAAAATAGATAATGGTTGGATGGAAATATAGGATTAATGAGATTTTAGGTTATATAAATCTAACAAAGGTAGAACAATAGTGATGGTTTTAATGGAGGTCAAGAAGTGGGGGACCAAATAATGATGATACCTTGAGTACACATATATAACAATAAGGGAACGTGATAGACACACATGTGGAAGATAAAATCTCTAAGTAAATAGTAAATGCAAACAAGAGCATGTGATCATGTTTGAAGAAGAGAATCTAGTCCACAAAAATGTTTGGGATCCACTAGGGATAACTAAAGGAGTTTGTGTATAAAAAGGGATGAAAATTCCGCAAATCCTACATGAATTTGTAGCATGCATATGCATAAACCAATAAATAATAGACTTCTTAAGAAGTTATAATGTGTTAGGAATCACTGAATTTAGAATGAGAGCAAGTCATCAATTTATTTTGGAGTAGTTAATACCTTACACGAATTACATCATTTGGGAAAATGAGTTAAATAAAATAATTCAACATAGGATAGTAATGATTGGGATACCAAATGGATGACTATGAGGAGGAAATATTTCCATCATATCAATTAAATCTATAATATGAATCAAATATTCATAAGAAAATTAGGTAACATGAGGAATAATTCCATCCCAAGTCTTAAAGGTGGTAAGATAACCCCAAAGGAATCCATACTAGGGGAAGCTATGTGTAGGTATTTTAAGCCCATTCCCTTTAACCAAACATTTATTATGAGATTGACATCATATTTAATAAATACTACGGAGTAGAGGATGATTTATAACATGTAAATATGCATGAGAGTATTTGGTGAGCAAGGTTAGTACTATAGCCAAAGTGAAAAGAAATATAGCTTACCACAGCCTTGTTGGATCACATACACACTTGATTTAGAAAATATGATCCAAAAAAATAAGTGGTCAATTATAAATTGTCAATGGTGGAATTCCTTAAGGAATTTTGCTTTTTGGAATTTAAACAACAAATTTTATAGACATTGAAATAGATAAATAAGTATGACCCAGAGAGCATATGTAGATATGGTGTGACATTCAAAACATTTATCTAGGAACTCTAATATATCATACATCCATTGCAAGATGCACAATATATTATGGGTATATTTATAGTTCCAATTTTCATAATTTTGTGCATGAAAACATTCATGAAATCATGCAAGGTCTTAGAAAGCACACTAGGATAAAAAGTAGTGGGAAGCATTATTATTGGAATGAATCCATTCATGAAGTCAAAAATCACTAGTATGGCCACACAACTACAAAATAATATTAAATAGTTTAGATGGAACCTAAAGAGGGTAATGGTGTATTTAAAATGAGGTAGAGTGGAAAAAAATTAACAAATATCCTTGATGCATTATAAAAGAATTTTTAAGACCTTGTAAAGTATGTCACTAGGACCATGAAATAAGGAATCCTATGTTGTATAGGGATAAGTAAGTAAAAGTCTCATTTTGGTGTAAAATATGTGATACCATCACTATGATGTTTTTAAAAGTGGATTAATATATTAAATATATGAATAACTTGAGAATGGGATAAGGTAAGCCATGGTCATGACATCTCTACAAACCATGGGATATAACAGAGGTAGGTTTTATGAAAAAAGATAGGCTAATGAGGAGGATATAATTTTACACCAAGTAAATATAATAGATTTGGGTATCCCACATATTATTAAATATATTATCTAAAATCATATCCTTTCATGCATTATTTTTAGTATCAACGAACAAAGGGTTGAATGAAATTCAATTAGAAGACCATAAAATTAGAAACAATAAAAATGATTGCATGGATTATACATATTTTCCAACTAAAATGGGTTATAATGAAAATTAATTAGAAGGTAGGTTATGGAGAAAAAATTAACATAAATATGCATGTTAATTTAAATATAACACCCATAATGATGGTATCCAATTATTAAAATGTGAAACCCATGCCACTAGTTGTAGTAATGACTATCTAGATGACCCAAAACAAAAGATAATTTAGTGAAGGCCATGATTATGATTAAAAAACAAGGAGAAGTTCATTCCACACAACACATGGAATAATGTATCAAGGAGGGACCACATAGAGAGCCTAGTCCCAAGGAAGTTAGGATTTGATGTAGATATTTGGAATTATGAATATAAAATGGGTATTACCTTTGATCAAAACTTGGCTTACCTATAATTTTTAGAAGTGTGCATAAAAGGGTAGGATATGTGGAAAGAGATAAATACAATGTAAAAAAATAATTATGATCAAGAGATATTGATTGATGCTACCATTAGTGGATGGCTAGTATGTCATAACATGTTCAACATCAGTGCTTAGGTAAAAATCCTCATAAAATATGCATGGATAATGATAGGGAGTTCCAAATATATCCATATCCACATGTTTTATTTATGGCTAATGAGATGTAGGTAAAATAAATTGGGATTTTGTGTAATGTTGTAGTATATATGATTGACACTAATTTCAAAGCTAATCTCAAGGTCATTGAGATGGTGGAAGTGAGTAACTACCTAGACTTATTGAGAAGGTCATGGTAATATGAAAATAATTCATATATGTAGTTGAAAAAATTCCATATGAGTTTTGAGAATGGGGATATTTGGGTGATGATCCCCCTCAATAAAAACCATGGACATGTGTGTGTAAAGTATAGATATAAAGGAATATATAAATCACATCCAAAACATTACCATGCAAGAAAGGGAATACTTTAAATTAAAGGAGGATGGGCTGCTAAGATGGAAGATCAAAGTGTTAGCTTATGATGCCACAAATCATGGTTTTTATATGTGGTTATGAGAATTCTATGAGATCATGGGGTGCATATGTGCAAAGGTTAGAACAAGGCATACATAATGACTAAGATGTAAGTTAGCATACTCATTAGAAACTACAACATTTAATTAGAGAAGTATGTAAAAGTGGGCACCACACATATTATCAAATGAGTTTTTAGGCTAAGTGTTAACCAAATTTTGGCCACCATAAATTAGGTTCATAAAAAAATTTATACGTAGCTCATTTTAAGTTTGTTAATAACTATCTAGGCCTTTAGATAGTCATTCAGGGTGGTCTCCCTTTTATGTTTAGCAAAGTTGAAGGTTCTTTTGGGAATGTTAAGGTAATACTTGTCTTTGATAGGAGAGAGATTAAATACATTATTGAGGTCTCTAACATGTTTTTAAGTTAAGTTAATGTGTTTCTCTCCTGATTCATGCTTATACAAGTCAGGTACAACATGAAATTAGTGGTGGGGCCAATAAAATCCCAAGAAATTGAGATATCAACATTGAAGGCACTTGTAAAAGGATTGTAAAGTAAAATAAAATGTAGAGAGAGATAGATAAGTGTAAAAAACTAATGTTTTCAGGTCCCTATAATATTTTAAAAGTCATATTGGGAGTTTTCAAATATTATCAAGTCCAAGATTGGCAAAAACATCCTATCTCTCCTATCAAGCTCTTGACAATCTCACAGAGGCAAATTTCAAATGTTTAGTCCATGAAGAAGAGAGAGAGTTGGGACATAAAGTTTTAATTAGAGGAGGTGACCCTAATTATCTTTATATTCTTGGCATTGGTTTTTAATTGAATCCCCTAGCTCTATGAATAATATATAAGATCTTGAGGGGTTAAAAAGTGACTCCAATCCCCATTGGCTTAGTTTGTATTTATTTCTACACTTGTGAACTCAATGGGAGAAGATAAACCATGAAAGAGTGATCTCAGGGTAGGTAGGTATCTCCATGGCACCCAAATCCATCATCTACATTATGCATGTGCATGCACTAGCATAAAGATCCTCCCTCTCACTGTTTGTATGAGACAAATTAATTTTGTGAAGTTTCTAAGGTGTTTTCAATAAAGAAAACATGTTTTAATTCATTGAAAGGAATAATGAGATTTTTCAATGCATTGGAAAGTCCCATGTAATATCTTATTATCTCCCCACTCTGATCATACTCTTCCTCAGCTTGTAGTAATCACCCAAAGTGATCTCCTTGAGCAAATTCTTGGTGTGTTTTTAAATTAGGTTGTAGTCATGGAGACAAGTTCTTAAAGAATACAAAGTGAAGGTAAATTATGGTATAAATAGTGTAATTAGAGAGTGAGGAGGTCTGAGAAAGATATAAGACTTAAAGCATGCCAATAGCCATAATCAAGATGGGTTTTATCCACCCACAAGTTTGTAGATTTGTAGGTGGACTTTTGTGACTCATAAACCCTATTCTATATTGTGTATAGGCCTAAGAAGACCTAGTATATACCTCAAATCACATATATATATATATATATATGTATATATATATATATATATATATATATATATGTATATATATATATATATGTATATATATATATGTATATATATATATATATATGTGTATATATATATATATATGTGTGTATATATATATATATATATATATATATATATATATATATATATATATATATATATATATATATATATATATATATATATATATAACCTTGAAACATCCTATAATGCTACAATATCATAATGAGGACCTTGTATGGGTGTCTAAAGTCCAAACTCCATGTAAGATAGTCACATAGGGTGCAAAGTGGGTTGCAGGCCTAGAGGAGAGATTTCAAATATTGAAGATCTATGAAGTGTAACAAGGTGTACTAGGAGCATGTTAAATAATAATATGAAGTGTGAGACATAGTGACACAATGTTATCATTACTGAAGCAAACTCAACATAGGCAAAACAGATAAAATTAATTTTAGGCCTAATGGCTATCTACATGTCTACCATAGTCTTAGGTGGTGAAGAGACCAACTTGTGTGTTAGATGAGAACCCAAGAGGTTAAAAATAATAATGAGTAAAAGAGTAGGATTTTCAAACCTATGAGCATCATCAATAGGTTAGAACTATTTGTAGAAAACTCACTATAAGGAGGCTAATAGTGAAAGAGCCCAAAATGATCACCTATAGGTGGGTGACAGTCAGAATGAGAAGAAGTGTCTTATTGTGGTGGATGAAAGTTTTAAGGATATATAAAAACATGTCAAGGAGGACTTGAGTAAAATATTTAATATGGCTATAGATCATTTAAGTGGTAAGAGACCTATAAAGAGGATGTAATTAAAATATGGTAGTCTATAAGCCTACCATAGGTATAGGTAAAGAAGAAGACCAATTTATGTGTTGGAAGAGATCCCAAGGATTTATAAAGGGTAGTGAGAAGATTAAAAAGTGGTTACCCTATTGAAATTACCAAAAACTATAATATTCTAAACAAAAAATCACTCTTATGAGCTTAACAGTTAGACGGCCTAATTACATACACCTATAGACCTGACCTTAAAGTATGGAGATCTTATACTAGTTTTAAGTTGAATTTATGGAAGGATCTTGGAGTGTTTGGATGACATAGATAGAGATGTTTAGGATGGTTAGAACTTATTATGATGAGTTAAAATGATCAAAATAAGAAATTAGGGTGACTTACACCAAGTTGATCATAAACCCTAAGCATAAGCTAATGAATACTATAAAGGCTCTAAGGAGTTGGGAAAGAGAGTAAACCATGGAACTATTGTGGGTGTTTTGGACCTCACTTAGGTGTTCAAATTCAAAACCAAACACTCTTTTCCCATTTTTACTCAAATTCTTCCCTCCTAACCTCACAGTTGTAGGTCTACTAGCTTGAGAAGCATTTTCACCACGTGTGAACTGTATGCAATCAAAAATTCATCATGTCTATAAATAAATCCTAGCTCAAAGAAGATAGATCATACCTATACTTTTTATTGGGAATACATTTGTTAAGTGTGAACATGACTAATATGGGGATCTACTAGACTTGATTAGGGGATCACTTGTCATAATACACCATGATAGAAAGGGTTTAGGAGCCTATAGGCTAACACAATCATGCAAAAACCCTAAAAGAGTCCTAGGTTTTGATATTCACTCTATTTTAATAAAAAAGAAAGTAAATCTAATATAGTGCACACCGAATCTTATGGCACAATATGAGGGGTTAGTAAAGTAATCAAAACATGTATAGGAGAATTTTAATTAAGATAAGTGTGAGTAAGACCCTAATACATAGAATATGAAGAGTAATTTTATTTGAGCCAATACTTATGCTACTTTTATCTACTCAAGAGAGGAGAATAAAGTAATAATATACTTACCTAAATGTGAACCTATCGAGACTCAATCTCTCCCTTGGATAATGAGGCTTTGCAACATGCTGTTTTGGTTTTTAAGAATCACTAAGAAAGGCCAAAATATGTAATAATTATTTACAAGATTAGATTCTCTAAGTAAAAACCCTAAATTAAGACTCCTCAACTAGAATTATGGAAGAGTGGATTGTAAATAAGTGTGAAAAAATAATAACACTTGATTTCATATTGAAATAATGATGAAATGATTTTGGATTCATAGGTGAATCTCAACTCAAATCCTTCCTAATATGTCAGCCATATGAGTTCAACCTAGTCGACCCTATATGTTTTCAGGAGATAAATCACTAGGTCTCAAGCTAAGTCAACTAAAGGGATACCAAATATCTCAATCAAAAATACCCAAAAATAGTATAGGGTCAACCCAGTCAACCTTGTAAATTAATTAGAAGATAAAAAATATACATGATCGATCCAATTGACCTATTATAGTCAACTAGTGAAGAGGGATCAAGGTGAGGAAAAGAAGGATGGAAAGAGGGAAAAAACTAGAGAAGTGTGAAAGGGAGGAGTAATAGATTAGGGAATGGTTTTAAGATCTATTTGGATTAGTAATAATGTGGAAATAAGGGACAAAAGTCTTTCAAAACACTAAAGGTTTGCCCACCCCTTTCTCGAGACACCCCTTAGGGCATGCACTCAGAGAGATTGAGTCTCTACAAGGTTATACAAGATGTAAATCATTATTATTTGATAAAAATTTGAAAATATTATGTGTATACATATGCCCCACTTGAAGCTCATTATGTGTCACTAAGGTGCAATAGGGGATGGTGCTTCGATAAATAACATAGTATCACACAACACTAATGTTAAAAAAAGTTACAATATTTTAAAGTAAAAATAATTATAAGTAAATTAATAAAAGGGAAAAAAACTAAAAAATAAATGTGATGTGTACCTTGACTTACCTTTATCACTAGATGTTATTATGTTGTGTTGTTAGTTTTGATTGTGTAGGGTGTAGAGACTACTTTTGACAAACTTAAGAATACAAAACTAAAGAGCAAAAACAAACAAACATAGGAAAGAAAAAATAATTGGTGCTATGTAGAAGGGATATAATTAGGAATTTTTAAAGTTGGGGTGACAATTGCTATGTTATAAAAAATGACCAAATCAAACATAAGAGTAAATAGGGTAACCAAAAATCTAAGGCTACTAAAGACCAAAAAATTCAAACAAGTAAACCTTAAGTAAGGAAGACAAACTCACCAAATCAAACCAAGGATACATGTAAAAAATAAAATGGTAATCAAATATAAAATGTAATAAAAAATAAAAAATGGTAAAACAACATTGATGAGTGAGCAGTAATAGTCCTTATCTCACTCAATAATGGAAAAAGGTGCATAAAAAGGGAAAAACAACATTGTCGAGTGAGAAATAACAAGTCAACCTCACGCAATAATGGAAAAAAGGGTATGAACTTTGTTGTTTCCAAAACTAGCTTATCTCGTTTTGGAAGCAACCCCCCCACGAAACTTGTCCGTTTCGTCTTGTCTCTCTAAGTTCATTTTTTTTTTCTTAAGGCGTTTCCGTAGTAGTTTTTCATCTTGATCGGATCGGGAAATGGTTACTTCCCCGTCGAGACCAAGTTTCCCCTTCCCCTTTTTCTATTTCTCCTCTTTCCGGAGTTAGTCTCCCTTGTTTTTCTTTTTCCCGCAAGGGCGGTGATTTTTGCCGCCCCTGCATTTTTCCTGCAAGGGCGGCGATTTTTGCCGCCCCTGCATGTCTCGGTTTTCATGCAAGGCATTAATGGCCCTACGCGGCGGGTTGTTGGGGTTGGTTTTTCACCCTATATAATCTGATTTGGGCCTCATTTCTTCTCACTTCTTCCTCCTCCCCTCCTGCCTCTTGCACCTGAGGGCTCCAAGTGACTTTGCGAAGTGCCAACTCGCGGATCCGACTTTGTGGCGCGCACGTTTTCCAGGTAGGGTTTGTTTTAAGTTTTGTTTTTACTTTTTCCTCTTCTTCCTAGCTTAGCTGTTTCCTTGTTGTTTTTGTTTTTATCTTTTCTTTCCTCTACCCCGCGGCCTCGTAAGGGCGGCATTTCCTTACCGCCGTTCCACCCGGCCTTTCCTCATGTAAGGGCGGCGATTTTTGCCGCCCTTTCTTTATGTCTTCCTCATGCAAGGGTGGCGATTTTTGCCGCCCCTGATTTCCTCATGCAAGGGCGGCAAAAATTGCCGCCCCTGCTTTCCTCATGCAAGGGCAGTGAAAATCTCCGCTCCTGCTTTCCTCATGCAAGGGCGGCGATTTTCGCCGCCCCTGCATTTTCCTCCCTTTTTCAACTAACTCCCAGATTTTTTTTGGGTTGTCATTTTCAAGCTCTTTCTTCCTCATTTTCTGTCCCTTTTGCCCGTCCTAGCCTTTTTAAGTGACTTCCTATAACCTATGTCACTTAAATTGCTCTCCCTCTCTCTCACTCTCCTTTCAACTATGGCAACAACACCTTCATCAAGCTCCTGCACGCCTGCTCCCGTCCAAGCAAGATTGTCCCCCATGATAGAAGCATCTCCTTCAAAGGCAAAGGCAATGAAATACAAATACCAGGGCGTCTTCCTGATCATGACAATCACCTCGAATGTCGATGACATTCGAGACACTTAGATCAGCCATGTAGATATGGTTGAATTCCTGGGACGAACCAAAGCAACAAATCCCAGCACTAGGATAAAGATAATTATCGAGAGCAACATCCACCTGGTGGCCGCCTTCCCAGTAGCGGCCCATCATGCAGAGTTCATCCTCCAATGCGTACACTTCTATGACAAAGAGACCAGATCAGTCTCAGACGCTAGTGGCAACATGATCATTCGGTTGGACCCTGAATTTATCGACAAAGTTTTTCTATGCCCACCAGCCACCGAAGTAACCCAAATTGACTTCGAGAACATGCAGAGGAAATATGACAAAGACCTCGAGAGGGCAAAGAGGGTCATAAACCATAAGTGGTTAAAAACCCCAAGGGCCAGCCTATCCAGATGGCCGAAAAGCTTCCCCAGAAGCGACTTCATTGAAGAAGTTGGTGACTTAATCACCCTCCTCAGCAGAGTACGGGGCCTCCCGTCCTCTTTGCAATTCCACGAATGGATGTATCCATTCATTAAGATCATCCTGCAAGGCAAACAGGCCATCTTTTGGGGAGAACAGATCAGCAACGCTATTCATGAGCAGCTGACCAGGGTACAAACCTCCTTCAAATTCTACATGACCTCATACCTGGTCTACATAGCTGCTGCCATGCGATCTTTCCCAGGTTTAACAATAGAGGGGGATAGGAAGACCACCTTGGTCTATTCATACTATCTGTAGCTGACACTTCAGGGGTCAACACGTCATTTCAGGCGAGTGAATGATGCATTCTTTGCCATATTTCTATGTCTCTTCGATCCTCAACTGGAACAGGAAAGAATATTAGATGAGGCTTGGACAGTAGTGAACAGTTTTGGCTGCATGTTCCTCCAGTTCTCTACTTTTTCTTATCTTCAGGTGGGTTTCTATCAAGGATACCCTTATATGCTCCCTAGATTCCCTTCGAATAGGTTGGTCCTAATGGAGCTTTGCCGACAATTGGCCGTCGTGCACTCAAAACAGATGGAGCTTAAGAGACCTGGTTTCAAGTTTCCTATCCAGATTGGCAGATTTTCCATTGCCACATCGACTAAAGCCAAGGTTATGGAAACATAGATGCAGATGGTTAATATCAAATCATTCAAAAGGCAGGAAAAATTTGATTACAGGGGAGTCAGAGAGACAATCCGAAGGAAGACTCAGTTCCACGAGCCCATGATTGAGGACATCTGGGTGGATTTGAGGATGGCTGAAGAGGTCAGGAAAATGGACTATTGCTGTCTCACGCTAGAGCAAATAGAGTACCTCGGGCTTGCTGAGATCCCTTCAGGGTTGATTGACGATGGGAATATCATGAACAGTAGGTATCTGATAGACAAGGTCACCGGTTCCCCTCTTCCTCCGATTAACTGGTCTCAAAAAGAGTTGACTTCTCTAAGGAAAAGATTCGAACCAGTATTGGCTAACACCAATAGTTGGTTGGCAGCAAATGGAATCACCTTAAAAGAGTTCATCACAGGGTCAGAGGCTAAATACCAAGTAGAGATGAAGAGAAAGGTAGAAAGCTGAACCAAGAACAAAGATGATGTCCCTTCATCTTCTAGACCTCACAAGCCTAGGATCGTCTTTGTATCCAAGAAGCCTAGGTCAGCTCAAGAGCCTGAGGCAGCAGCCAAGGGAACCAAAAAACAAAGTCCCAAGGTACAGGCAGCTCAACCAATGGGGTCTCCAACCTCAACGGGACAAGTGCGGTCGATTTAGAGCTCCTCTCCTCCTCCTCAATCTCCTACGGTGCCCACTTCTCCTATCTCTCCCATCAGCGTTCCATCTTCTGGAGCCGCTTCCCCTTCCAAGGTTGTTTTTGGTGATCCACAAGATCCTTCAGCAGGTTTACCTCACTCTTCTGCATCCATTCCAAGTTTTTCATTTCCATCTTTCAACCTGCCACCAAGCCCTGTGCCTAATCCTGAATCAACAGTTGGAACAGTCTCGCCGGTCACTCCAACTACGACTACTATCACCACCAGTAGCGTGGAAGCCGCTACCATGACACCGGCGGAGGCAACTATTGTTACAACAGGTACTTCTCTCCCACCTTGGATGTCTGCTTTCACACCAAAGAGAAAGAAAAGGGCCATCTCCCCAGAAGAATTCGATTTCGGCAAGATAGTGCCGGCCAAAACAAAAGCTCCCAAGAAGCCGAAAATCCTCTCGAAGTTAGTCGAGGAAAAGGGGCAAAAATTTCTGGAAATTGCCAAACCCCCACAAGACGCGACCCTTGAGGGTTTTGAAATGAGCAGTTATTCCTTTTCTCATGTTGAACTTGGCAAGGTTACACACGAAGGTGTGAAGAGTGATCTTTAGTCAGCAATGGACATTATGGTCCAAAAATTTGACAAAGAAAAGGAGATGAAAGATTTTTATAAAGCCAAGGCTGAGCAATTAACGGTAGTAATCAGAAGATTCACCATCCCACCTGAAGCAGCAACTCCAGAAGCCTTTTCTGTGGATGATTCAGTCATTCAGAAAGCTGAAAAGACTTATTTGAAGGGAAAAGTAATGGAGGAATATATTGACAAGATGCATAATCAGGGAATCTCTCTGTTATCTAAGGTTGCAGAAAGAACAGGGAAAATGAAGAGGTTGAAAGCTCAGGTAGACAGTTTTGTCTCTTATACCTCTCAGGAGATTGATGGCTTGGAGAAAGATCTCGATAGATGGAAGGAAATGAAGGATCTAAAAAAGAGTACCCTGATATCTATCGGTGTCATCCCCAACAAGGATTCATATGTTGAGATCAAGGAGGCGATGATCTTCAGGATCCAGGTACTCAAAGATCTAATTGATGATCTCAAAGCTTTTAAAGAAGCTAGTGATAAAAGTGACCTGAGCTTGTTGAATAAATTAGAAGAGCTGCCCTGCGACTTGACCTCTAAGGATCATCAATTCCTCCCAGCAGATGAAATGATTCAGAATTTTGAAGAGATGATCCAAAGGGATTTCAAAGGTGTGTCTTTCTCCATGACTTCAGTAGACAGTGTTTTGGATGCTTAGTTGACTTTGGAGAATTTAAAATCCAGGTTAACTAGCCACTCTAAAGCCATCACAGCATTGAAAGACACACTAATTAGATCAAGGGTCGTCTCCAAAAATGCAGTTGCACTAGACAACGTAGGAATTTAGGCATCAATCACCATGTATGATGCTCATCTGAAGAAATCCGGCAGCAAGAATTGACACTCTCTCTTCTCTTCTCTCTTCTTCTATCCTTATCGATTTCTGTTTTGTACAGAATGCATGCAATTTTGTAATATGTAATTACGAATATTATATTTTTGGAAAATATCTAAAAGTCAAAGATGAGTCATCTTAGACCCAGATATTTTATATTTTATTATTTTCTATTTTTGAGGACTTTCTCCCTATATATAGTGGAGACCTCATTTGTAATAGGATCTTGGAAAAATTGAGAGCAAACACTCTGCTGAAATTGAAACAACTTTTGAGACTTTGTGCTCAGATTTGTAAACCATATTTTGTCAAATGAATGAGAAGCAAGTGATTTCAGACTTTGTGTTGAAGTTATCTGTGTCATCTAGGAAATAGTTTCTTATGTACTCTTTCCTGATAACCTCTTGTTTATCTGATTTAATAAGCAAAGTGAATGTGTTGATATTATCTAAGAGCGTTTCTAGAGGGAGGGAGATAGACTTTGTGCTGTTTTCATCTTTCAGATTCATTTATCCTTTGTAGTTTCAGGGGAAGACTTTGTGCTTCACCTTACTCTACGGTTGTACTTGTTTCGGATTCATGAAGAAGCTACGAAAGACTCTGTGTTTGCGTGAGCGTTCTTGTATTTCTGATATTTTAGGTAATCTCTTGCTCTTCATTTGATACCATTCCTGAAAGAAGAGGAGTGTTGTTAGCTTTAGATCAGGGATTTTCCTCTTTTGTCCTTCGTACATTACTTCTAAAAAAAGAGAAGTAGATGCTGTCCTACCCCCCCCATGTGTTATTTTTTGCTTAATTATATACATATTTATAGCACGCAAATACTGATAGGGAACCTCACCTTGATGAGAGGAGAGATTTACCTCGTCTAGATCTGGTAAAGCCCCCCTTTTCGCGGTGTAAATCTCCCTTATACTGTGGCTGATATCCCCATTTTGCCATCAGTTAGTTGATGATAGAATATTCACCCAATAGTTTTTTGGCAACTCCGCTGGGGACCGAATGTGCAGTCTGAAACCTCAAGTTTCAGATTGAAGCAGTCCCTACCCTTCTCCATTGTGTAATCTGGTGACTCTGTTTCATGTCTTACCCATTATCATTTTAGCTTTACCAGCTGCCTCCATTATATTATCTGGTCTGTAAAACCAGAGTTGCTAGGAAAAATGCACATCTTGGAGCCTCAAGCTTCAACTTGAAGTGGTTTCGGTCTCAATTTTGTTTTAAAAATATGGCAACCCCACGTTACACCAGAGGTCAGAGATCTAAGGGTGTTGTTGACCCAGTGTTCGAATTGGCGCAACAGAGTAATTTTGATCTGTTTCCCCCATCAACTTCTCTTCGACGGTCTAGGAGTGTTCCTTCTAGCCTTGCCGGGTCATCCATATAAGGTAGAAATCCTTTTCCCACTGTCAATCGCCGCCTACCTATAAACACTCCACCAAGGTTTGTTATCCCACCTTTTCATCCTCTTATCATAATGGCTCAAGGCCCATGGGGTAATTCTTTCGGTCCTCTTAACTTGACCCCACCTCTGCATGAACTGCCTCGTAGTTTTAGGAAGAATTTTCCTAAGTTCTTTGGAGATGGAAAGGTTCATCCTGATGAGCATATTGCTGCTTTCTCCATAGCATGTGGCGTAATAGGGGTCGAATTTGAAGATGTGGCAGTGAGACTTTTTGTGGAGACTTTACAAGGTGCCGCTGCGGATTGGTTCTATCACTTGCAGGCTAGGTCAGTAACAAGCTGGGATACGCTCAAGTCCAAATTCGAAGCTAGGTTTAAACCCGCTGAAGATGCACATGCTTTGTTAGCTCAGCTAACACAGATGAAAAAAGAATCCCAAGAACCCATGAGGGATTTCATAGCTAAGTTTAACAAATTAAGAAATCGAATTCCTACTGTGGCTCAACCCACGCCGGAGAATCTCAAATGCTTTTTTATCAACTCACAGCTCCCCGAAGTAAGTTTTTTGTTGAGACGAGCTGGCCCTATGGACCTAGCCCTGGCTCAAGGATTGGCCACTGAGATTGAAGACGATCTTATCCTGGCAGGCAAAATCAGGAAAGACTCTGGTAAAAACAAGTACCCCTCACCGATTGAAAACGCCTCCACGGGCACTACTGATCCTATGGTGCAAAAATTAACAAATGAACTGATTGCTTTAAAAAGACAAATTGCTCAAGGCCCGTCTGCCCCTACCTATTGAGATGCACCCAGGAGGACATTCCAGAATCAGCCATATCAAAGTAATACTGCCCAAACCCAAAGACAATCAAATCGCCTACCTCCCCCTGTAGGGAGATTAGCCACTAAAGCAGCACCTACAAATTCAGCGGTTGGATACCTAGAAGCTGAGCACGACCTTTCCTTTCAGCCGCAGCTAGATCAATTAGAAAGTGCTAACCTCTTTAATGAACAGGATGAGGAATTAGCTGGTGACTCCAGTATCGATTTCCTAGATTACCAAGATGAAGCCGGACAAAAGGGGGAAGATTCAGAGGGAGCTTATGCTGTCTTTACCAGGTCTCAAAATCAATCTGCTTCACGCACTGACAAAGGGAAAGCAGATGACGAGCTCTGGCCAGCAGTTTCCATTGCCCAACGCGGGACTCTATTACCTCCGCAATCAAAAGATCAGGTAACTCATAAAAAAGTAACTGCTCCCGGTCACTTAATATCCTCCCCTCCTACTACTCAGGCTGGTGAAGAATCTGTCAAAGTCTCTGATGAGGGGATTGCTCCTTTTTCTATTGCAACCACCTTTCAATCATTTGATATTATTGATCATGCTAAAAAGACTAAGATTCAAATGACAGAGTTTGAGTATTTGAGAGCTAACCCAGAACAGCTTGATAGGTTAGCAGAATATGTTAAAAATAAAGCTGTCACTGTAGGACAAAATCCTTCGAAAGTTGTTTCGGATCTCCCCAAAGATAAACCAGCCCAAAATAATCTAGTTGTGACACCTCCTGTCGCTCTTGGGAAAATAGAACCTTTTTATCTCTCTCTGCTTATAAATGGTTTCAAACTGAGTAACTGCATTATAGACTCTGGGGCTTCAGATAACGTCATGCCTGTAAAAGTAGCAGATTCTCTCAGCTTAACTTTGACCAAAACTTTTGGGAGGTGTTTTTCCATGGAAAACAAGCACGTTCCCCTCCTTGGCCAAATAAAAGATGCCCAATACGCCTTCGTGGCTTTTCCAGAAAAGTGAATTAAAATGACGGTTCTAATAGCGGATATTCTAGCATCTTACGGTATCCTGCTCGGGCAGAATTTTTGTAAAGATGTTGGAGGCGAGTTAAGCATGGACCTATCTGAAGCAAGGATTCCGGTGCAAGGCGTCATGAAAAGATTGCTTCCTGAGAAGGAAGCCAGGTATGTAGTTACCCGTTCTACAGCACCTGAAGCTCAGATTTTATTTGAGTCATCAGGCATGGGCACTTATTTCTTATCCACAGATGAGACCCGCAGTGCACTCGATGAAACTCCTATGGGTGATGATTTGATTTTGGTTTCAACAGATGTGAAGGATGGGATGCCCAAGCAAAATGAACACATAAAACAATCTTTTCCCCGAAATGGGAAAGTTTGTATGGAAAAAGTAATACCTGATGAGCTGTGGACTTTGGAGTTCGATGGCAGTTGCTCTTCTACTGGATCAGGAGCGGGAGTTGTGTTGGTGTCCCCTCAAGGAGAAATTACTCCTTTTTCCTACAAATTACAATTCAATAATACTAACAACATAGCTGAATATGAATCCCTGTTGCTCGGACTACAGGCTGCCAAAAAAAAGGGCGTAAGGAAACTCCATGCTAAAAGAGATGCTGAGTTGATAGTCTGTCAGATAAGGAACCTCTATCAGACCAAAAATGAGAGGTTGTGCCATTATCGCAATTAGGTATGGGATCATATTGAGGACTTTGATGCCTTCAATATATCCGCCGTTCTGAGGGAATTCAATGATTGAGCAGATGCATTAGCTGTCTCTGCAACTCTCCTGATTCCCCATCCTGATTTCAAAGGAGATAAGTATACTATTGAGTTGGTCTTCTGACCAAGTGTACCAGACAATGTTGACCACTGGCAAGTATTTAATAATGATGATCAAATCATCGCTTTCTTGGAGCAAAAGGACACTTTCAAACAATTGTGTTTCGAAGGTAGTAAGCCCTTGGAGTATGGACTAACCCCTGAAACCCAGGCCCATATAGGTGAAGATTTGCTGCAGCTCAAGGGGAATAAAATTCCCAAAGGTTTAGTTTCCCTAGAGAAACCGTTCAATGACCATGACCGGTTTGTCAAACAACAACGAACAGATTCAAGTTCTTCTTCAGATTTTGATCAAATCAACTTGGGAACCAAGCACGACCCTAAGATGGTAAACATTGGGAAATGCTGCACTTCCAAGGAAAGGTTTGAGCTTGCTAGTTTACTCTGTCAATATAGGGATGTGTTGGCCTATTCTTATGACGACCTAAAATCTCTCAGGCCACATGACATCCGTCATGACATCCCCCTGAAAGCCAACTCTGTGCCTTATAAACAAAAATCTAGGCAGTATAATCCAAAAATCTCAGATACTATTTTAGCCGAGATACAAAAGATGCTGGATGCTCAGATAATTTTTCTGATCCATCACTCAACATGGGTTGCTAACATAGTACCCATCAGAAAGAAAAATGGTGAGATTTGAATCTGTGTAGATTTCAGGAACTTGAATCAGTTGTCCTTAAAAGATAACTACCCCCTTCCCGTTATGGATCAAGTCCTACAGATGGTAACAGGTTCAGAAATGTTATCAATGCTTGACAGTTTTTCGGGTTATAATCAAGTGGAGGTTGGAAAAGCAGATCAACATAAGACAGCATTCACCACACCTTGGGGTACTTTCGCTTACCGCAGGATGCCTTTCAGTCTGATAAATGCAGGCGCTACTTTTCAAAGGGCTATGGATCTCGCTTTCAAAGATATAATGGGAAAATTCATTGTAGTATACTTAGATGATCTGACAGTATTTTCAAAATAGCGTTTCGAGCATGTTCACCATTTGCAAAGAGTATTAGAGCGCTGTCGTCAAAATGGCATCTCGTTAAACCCAAAGAAATCCGTTTTCAGAGTAACTGAAGGGAAGCTTCTCGGACACATAGTGTCCCGAGAAGGTATCAGAATTGATTCAGAAAGAGTTAGATCCATTCAGGAACTTACTCTGCCTACCAGCAAGACTGCAGTTCATTCTTTCTTTGGGAAGGTCAATTTCCTTAGGAGATTTGTTCCTGAATTCACCGAGAAAACCCGTCACATTGTCAACATGATGAAGAGCAACGCCGCATTTAAGTGGACTGTCGAGGGCAAAACAGTGTTCAAAGAAATTAAAGAAGCAATTGCAGGGGCACCAATCTTGGTCTATCCGGACTATACTAAAGGTTTCAAAATATATAGTTATGCCTCTGAGCATACACTATCAGCTATTTTGGTTCAACCCAATTCAAAAAATGCAGAATCTCCTATTTCATTCATGAGCTGCCCACTCAAAAATCACGAGTTGAAATATTCCCTTATGAAGAAACACGCATACGCCGTGGTCAAGGCTGTCAAGCATTTTAGGTTTTATATCCTGAATTCTCACACTGAAGTCCTCGTACCAGATACAACAATAAAATCTATTTTGACTCAACAAGAGTTCGGTACAAAGAGGGGTAACTGGATTACCAAAATTCAGGAATTCGATCTGGATATCAAACCAACCAAGCTCATACGGGGACGGGGCCTTTGCCAATTGATCGCCAACAACAATCTAAAGGAATTTAAAAATGAAGATCAAGATATCGAAAGCGTGCCCACAGTTCTCTTTGTCACCACTACTGATGAGTGGTTTTCTGACATTGCTTATTTCATAACATATGGTGAATGCCCTCCTCATCTTTCTTTTAAATAAAAATGGAATGTTAAATTAAAAGTAGTTGGTTATGTTCTATGGGACCATGGTCTTTACAAGAGAAACCTGGATGGGGCATTTCTTTGTTGTGTTGATAAAGCTCAACAAGAAAAACTTTTAGAATCTTTCCACAATTTGGCCTGTGGAGGACATTTCTCTGCACCGGTGATGGCACACAAGATTCTATGAGCAAGGTAATTTTGGCCTACGCTTTTTCAAGATGCTTACAAATGGGTGCGTAAGTGTGACCTATGTCAGCAATTCGTCAGAAAACCTAAGCTACCTGCTTTGCCCCTCAAGCCAGTTGTGATCGATGAACCGTTCCAGCAGTGGGGTATCGATTTCATTGGTGCAATTAATCCATCTTCAAGCGCCAGACATGATTATGTCCTCACCGCAACAGACTATTTTAATAAGTGGGTGGAGGCCAAACCAACTAAACATGCTACATCTGAAGTAGTATGCATCTTCCTCAAAGAAAATATCATCTCCAAGTTTGGGGTTCTGCTAAAAATTGTGACGGATAATGCGGCCTGCTTTTCGTCACATGAAATCACCCAATTTTGTTTCCACTATGGGATTACCTTGTCTCACACTTCAGACTATTTCCCTCAGGGAAATGGACAAGCAGAATCAAGTAACAAGAACCTGGTTACCATCATCAGGAAGTTGGTGGATGACAACCAGAGAACATGGCACAAAGCTTTGTATGATGCTTTATGGGCCGACAGGATAACACCTAAAAGAGCTATAGGTATGTCACCTTTCCAATTCCTATATGGATGAAATGCAGAAATCCCCATCACCCTTGAACTACCAGCACTCAGATTAACCAGAGCAATCGAAGACTCGACCTTTGAAAGTTCAGTTGACAAGCGTATCATGTATCTGACGGAGCTGAATGAACAACGAGTTATGGTGGTAGATCGGATTAGGGAACATCAAAAGAAAGTGAAGGCACTCTTTGATAAAAGAGCTAAAGCGCGTGAGTTCCAAGTCGAAGATCAAGTCTTGTTATGGGACAAGCGGCATGAACCAAAAGGGATGCACGGCAAATTTGACTCCCTGTGGAGGGGTCCGTTCACCATTCGGCAGCTCTATGGCAAAGCCAGCTTTTTGCTGGAGTATAAAGATGGAATGCCATTTACACTACCTCACAATGGGCAGCATCTAAAGCTTTTCAACCCTTGAAGCTTGGATGAGTCCATTTGTAAAATATGTACAATTCTTCTTTTTTTGTCTGTCTTTCTTCCTCTTTTTCCTTTTTTCGCTCGGCTCCGTAGCCCAATGGCTTGGATGAAGGCACTTAGAGACTGGATTCTGCTTCTACTAATTGTTTCGATCAAGCGGAAGCTCCCCAACAGGAGCCAGCTATTGTTTCCAAAACCAGCTTATCTCATTTTGGAAGCAACCCCCCCACGAAACTTATCCATTTCATCTTGTCTCTCTAAGTTCATTTTTTTTTTTTTAGGCGTTTTCGTAGTAGTTTTTCATCTTGATTGGATCGGGAAATGGTTACTTCCCCGTCGAGACCAAGTTTCCCCTTCCCCTTTTTCTATTTCTCCTCTTTCTGGAGTTAGTCTCCCTTGTTTTTCTTTTTCCTGCAAGGGCGGCGATTTTCGCCGCCCCTACATTTTTCCTGCAAGGGCGGCAATTTTTGCCACCCCTGCATTTTTTCTGCAAGGGCAGTGATTTTTGCCACCCCTGCACGTCTCGGTTTTTGTGTAAGGCATTAATGGCCCTGCACGGCGGGTTGTTGGGGTTGGTTTTTCACCCTATATAATCTGATTTGGGCCTCATTTCTTCTCACTTCTTCCTCCTCCCCTCCTGCCTCTTGCACCTGAGCACTCCAAGCAACTTTGCAAAGTGGCAACTCACGGATCTGACTTTGTGGCACGTGCGTTTTCCAGGTAGGGTTTGTTTTAAGTTTTGTTTTTACTTTTTCCTCTTCTTCCTAGCTTAGTTGTTTCCTTGTTGTTTTTGTTTTTATCTTTTCTTTCCTCTACCCCGCGGCCTCGTAAGGGCAGCATTTCCTTACTGCCGTTCCACCTGGCCTTTCCTCATGTAAGGGCGGCGATTTTCACCGCCCTTTCTTTATGTCTTCCTCATGCAAGGGCGGTGATTTTTGCCGCCCCTGCTTTCCTCATGCAAGGGCGGCGAAAATCACCGCCCCTGCTTTCCTCATGCAAGGGCGGCGATTTTTGCCGCCCCTACATTTTCCTCCCTTTTTCAACTAACTCCCAGATTTTTTCTGGGTTGTCCTTTTCAAGCTTTTTCTTCCTCATTTTCCATCCCTTTTACCCGTCCTGGCCTTTTTAAGTGACTTCCTATAACCTATGTCACTTAAATTGCTCTCCCTCTCTCTCACTCTCCTTTTAACTATGGCAGCAACACCTTCAGCAAGCTCCTGCACGCTTGCTCCCGTCCAAGCAAGATCGTCCACCATGACAGAAGCATCTCCTTCAAAGGCAAAGGCAATGAAATACAAATACCAGGGCGTCTTCCCACTCACGGCAATCACCTCAAATGTCGATGACATTCGAGACACTGAGATCGGCCATGTAGATATGGCCGAATTCCTGGGATGAACCAAAGCAACAAATCCCAGCACTGGGATAAAGAGAATTATCGAGAGCAACATCCACCTGGTGGCCGCCTTCCCAGTAGCGGCCCATCATGCAGAGTTTGTCCTCCAATGCGTGCACTTCTATGACAAAGAGACCAGATCAGTCTCAGACACCAGTGGCAGCATGATCATTCGGTTGGACCCTGAATTTATCGACAAAGTTTTTCTATGCCCACCAGCCACCGAAGTAACCCAAATTGACTTCGAGAACGCGCAGAGGGAGTATGATAAAGACCCCGAGAGGGAAAAGAGGGTCATAAACCATAAGTGGTTAAAAACCCCAAGGGCCAGCCTATCCAGATGGCCGAAAAGCTTCCCTAGAAGCGACTTCATTGAAGAGGTTGGTGACTTAATCACCCTCCTCAGCAGAGTACGGGGCCTCCCGTCCTCTTCGCAATTCCATGAATGGATGTATCCATTCATTAAGATCATCTTGCAAGGCAAACAGGCCATCTTTTGGGGAGAACAAATCAGCAATGCTATTCATGAGCAGCTGACCAGGGTACAAACCTCTTTCAAATTCTACATGATCTCGTACCTGGTCTACATAGCTGCTGCCATGCGATCTTTCTCGGGTTTAACAATAGAGGGGGATAGGAAGACCACCCCGGTCTATTCATACTATCTGAAGCTGACACTTCAGGGGTCGACACATCATTTTAGGTGAGTGAATGACACATTCTTTGCCGTATTTCTATGTCTCTTCGATCCTCAACTGGAACAGGAAAGAATATCAGATGAGGCTTGGACAGTAGTGAACAGTTTTGGCTGCATGTTTCTCCAGTTCTCTACTTTTTCTTATCTTCGGGTGGGTTTCTATCAAGGATACCCTTATATGCTCCCTAGATTCCCTTCGAATAGGTTGGTCCTAATGGAGCTTTGACGACAATTGGCCGTCGTGCACTCAAAACAGATGGAGCTTAAGAGACCTGGTTTCAAGTTTCCTATCCAGATTGGCAGATTTTCCATTGCCACATCGACTAAAGCCAAGGTTATGGAAATAGAGATGCAGATGGTTAATATCAAATCATTCAAAAGGCAGGAAAAATTTGATTACAGGGGAGTCAGAGAGACAATCCGAAGGAAGACTCAGTTCCACGAGCCCATGATTGAGGACATCTGGGTGGATTTGAGGACGGCTGAAGAGGTCAGGAAAATGGACTATTACCGTCTCATGCTAGAGCAAATAGAGTACCTCACGCTTGCTGAGATCCCTTCAGGGTTGATTGACGATGGAAATATCATGAATAGCAGGTATTTGACAGACAAGGTCACCGGTTCCCCTCTTCCTCCGATTAACTGGTCTCAAAAAGAGTTGACTTCTCTAAGGAAAAGATTCGAACCAGTATTGGCTAACACCAATAGTTGGTTGGCAGCAAATGGAATCACCTTAAAAGAGTTCATCACAGGGTCAGAGGCTGAATACCAAGCAGAGATGAAGAGAAAGGTAGAAAGCCGAATCAAGAACAAAGATGACGTCCCTTCATCTTCTAGACCTCACAAGCCTAGGATCGTCTTTGTATCCAAGAAGCCTAGGTCAGCTCAAGAGCCTGAGGCAGCAGCCGAGGGAACCAAAGAACAAAGTCTCGGGGTACAGGCAGCTCAACCAATGGGGTCTCCAACCTTAACGGGATAAGTGTGGTTGATTCAGAGCTCCTCTCCTCCTCCTCAATCTCCTACGGTGCCCACTTCTCCTATCTCTCCCATCAGCGTTCCATCTTTCGGAGCCGCTTCCCCTTCTAAGGTTGTTTTTGGTGATCCACAAGATCCTTCAGCAAGTTCACCTCGCTCTTCTGCATCCATTCCAAGTTTATCATCTCCATCTTTCAACCTGCCACCAAGCCCTGTGCCTAATCCTGAATCAACAGTTGGAACAGTCTCGCCGGTCACTCCAACTATGACTACTGTCACCACCAGTAGCGTGGAAGCCGCTACCATGACACCGGCGGAGGCAACTATTGTTACAACAGGTACTTCTCTCCCACCTTGGATGTCTGCTTTCACACCAAATAGAAAGAAAAGGGCCATCTCCCCAAAAGAATTTGATTTCGGCAAGATAGTGTTGGCCAAAACAAAAGCTCCCAAGAAGCCAAAAATTCTCTCCAAGTTAGTCGAGGAAAAGGGGCAAAATTTTTTGGAAATTGCCAAACCCCCACAAGATGCGACCCTTGAGGGTTTTGAAATGAGCAGTTATTCCTTTTCTCGTGTTGAACTTGGCAAGGTTACACACGAAGGTGCGAAGAGTGATCTTCAGTTGGCAATGGACATTATGGTCCAAAAATTTGACAAAGAAAAGGAGATGAAAGATTTTTATAAAGCCAAGGCTGAGCAATTAACGGTAGTAATTAGAAGATTCACCATCCCACCTGAAGCAGCAACTCCAGAAGCCTTTTTTGTGGATGATTCAGTCATTCAGAAAGCTGAAAAGACTTATTTGAAGGGAAAAGTAATGGAGGAATATATTGACAGGATGCATAATCAGGGAATCTCTCTGCTATCTGAGGTTGTGGAAAGAACAGGGAAAATGAAGAGGTTGAAAGCTCAGGTAGACAGTTTTGTCTCTTATACCTCTCAAGAGATTGATGGCTTGGAGAAAGATCTCGATAGATGGAAGGAAATGAAGGATCTAAAAAAGAGTACCCTGATATCTATCGGTGTCATCTCCAACAAGGATTCATATGTTGAGATCAAGGAGGCGATGATCTTCAGGATCCAGGTACTCAAAGATCTAATTGATGATCTCAAAGCTTTTAAAGAAGCTAGTGATAATAGTGACCTGAGCTTGTTGAATAAATTAGAAGAGCTGCCCTGCGACTTGACCTCTAAGGATCATCAGTTCCTCCCAGCAGATGAAATGATTCAGAATTTCGAAGAGATGATCCAAAGGGATTTCAAAGGTGTGTCTTTCTCCATGACTTCAGTAGACATCATTCTGGATGCTCAGTTGACTTTGGAGAATTTAAAATCCAGGTTAACTGGCCACTCTAAAGCCATCACAGCATTGAAAGACGCACTAATCAGATCAAGGTTCGTCTCCAAAAATGCAGTTGCACCGGACAGCATAGGAATTCAGGCATCAATCACCATGTACGATGCTCATCTGAAGAAATCTGGCAGCAAGAATTGATACTCTCTCTTTCCTTCTCTCTTCTTCTATCCTTATGCATTTCTGTTTTATACAGAATGTGTGCAATTTTGTAATATGTAATTACGAATATTATATTTTTGGAAAATATCTAAAAGTCAAAGATGAGTCATCTTTGACCCAGATATTTTATATTTTATTATTTTTTATTTTTGAGGACTTTCTCCCTATATATAGTGGAGACCTCATTTGTAATAGGATCTTGGAAAAATTGAGAGCAAACACTCTGCTGAAATTGAAACAACTTTTGAGACTTTGTGCTCAGATTTGTAAACCATATTTTGTCAAATGAATGAGAAGCAAGTGATTTCAGACTTTGTGTTGAAGTTATCTGTGTCATCTAGGAAATAGTTTCTTATGTACTCTTTCCTGATAACCTCTTGTTTATCTGATTTAATAAGCAAAGTGAATGTGTTGATATTATCTAAGAGCGTTTCTAGAGGGAGGGAGATAGACTTTGTGCTGTTTTCATCTTTCAAATTCATTTATCCTTTGTAGTTTCAGGGGAAGACTTTGTGCTTCACCTTACTCTACGGTTGTACTTGTTTCGGATTCGTGAAGAAGCTACGAAAGACTCTGTGTTTGCGTGAGCATTCTTATGTTTCTGATATTTCAGGTAATCTCTTGCTCTTCATTTGATACCATTCCTAAAAGAAGAGGAGTGTTGTTAGCTTTAGATCAGGGATTTTCCTCTTTTGTCCTTCGTACATTACTTCTGAAAAAAGAGAAGTAGATGCTGTCCTACCCCCCCATGTGTTATTTTCTGCTTAATTATATACATATTTATAGCACACAAATACTGATAGGGAACCTCCCCTTGATGAGAGGAGAGATTTACCTCGTCTAGATCTGGTAAAGCCCCCCTTTTCGCGGTGTAAATCTCCCTTATACTGTGGCTGATATCCCCATTTTGCCATCAGTTAGTTGATGACAGAATATTCACCCAACAAACTTAGGTGCCCATAGCAACATGATAGTACAAAAAATGATAAATGGTAAAAATAAATTAAAATAAGTCTATAAATGTAAATGTATGGTGAAAAAGAAAGAAGTAATCCAAGGTTTCTCAAACATGTTGTTTCACTCTAAGGATATATAAAATTGAAACAAAGTAGTGCTAGAATGTTTTTAAGAGGTGAATAAGAAGGAATTAAATAAGAAAGGAATATATATTTGGAATCACAATTTGTATATCAAGGGGGGAAATGAAATGGGTAGAGGGGAGGATGAAGGAAAAACCAAGGTAGATGAAATATTTAACGAAGTCAAGACACTCAAATTAGGTTTGTCAAAACAAGAGGACTTTTGACCTTAAGGAATATGAAGAGATTATCTTATACAAAAAAATCTTAGGTTAATAAATGAAGTATATATATCATCCCATGAAGGATATATGCATGAAAATTAAAATGAACCTACCTTCCCACAACATGTTCCCCATTATCATCCCATGAAGGATATATGCATGAAAATTAAAATGAACCTACCTTCCCACAACATGTTCGCCATTATCATCCCATGAAGGATATATGCATGAAAATTAAAATGAACCTACCTTCCCACAACATGTTCCCCATTCCTTAGAACCCCTTACAGAGATGTCAGTCTACTATGAAGGTTGGTTACTTACATGAGAAAGTATGTATCACTATAAATTTTGTTGAATTACCCTATTCAAATCTACTATCCTATCACACCCTAATGGACCTCGATTCTATGTGAGGCCAACTATGGAGTTTGAGTTTTGATTAGAGATAGAAGATGTACTTGGAATCACATCTTTTGGTGTGATGTTGATTTTTAAGATTTGTATGTTTCCTTTTGTATATCATTACTTTTTTTGTAGTGATTTGGATTTTAAATTTATTGATGGATTTTTTTATTCCTCCTCCATATGGATTTGAAAAACCAAACATGGGTGATAAAGATGAATTTTATTTAAATACTTTTGACTTGGTTGCTAAGAGAGATAAATTCAAAGAGCATGGGGTCTAAGAGTCTCATAAATATAGGTGAAATAAAGTTCTATCATGACTTTGACCTTGTTTTATCCAATTTGGAGTGAAAGGAAAGGGGAAATCAAGAGGAGATGACACATGGAACAAATTTGAATTACTTCAATTTATGAAAAATGTGACAAAGGGAAAAAGGGATACAATGATAGTAAAGTGTTATTCATTATCATAATAATGGGGAAAATGGAAGAAAATATGCTAACATAGATTTTTGTGCAAATTCCATTGACCAAAAGAAGCAAAAGCTAAATTTGAGAAAAAGGATAAAAAATGAAAAGATGGTAATATTATGAGTGTTGGGTCCTATCTATGGTCTTATGAAGCAACTCATAAAAGATAAACCTAGGAGGGTTCCAAAAAGAAAGTATGTGAAAGAAAATGAGGTAAGAAAAATGATGGATTTTTTATGAGGAGGGCCAGGCCCTATCCATGGTCTTACACTGCAAACTTACAAGCTAAAAAACCTAAGGGGTGTCAAAAATTGAACTAGAAAACATTAGGGAGAAAAATAAATAAAAGGTGGTAATTTTGTGAGGAGTACTAGGTCATATCCATGGTATTAAAAATAAACTCACAAAATAAAAACCCAAGGGGTGTCCAAAAAAAAAGAAATAAAAAAAAGAAGACTATGGTACATCAAGAAACCAAAAGACCAAAAGGGAGGACTAAAGGTTTGTGAAAGGAAGAAACTTTCTGCCAAGGAAAAGACCTATGTAAGTAACCTATAAAAAGTGTTAGATAGATGTAGATAGAAATCATGAAAATAAGGAAATGTTTAGGCAAAGTATTTTTTTAGAAATTGTGTGTTGGTGGGCTCTTTGAAAACATGGCCTTCATTGGTTTGAAGGTGGTAGGTGCTTAGAAAAAGAATATCTTTGACTAAATATAGGCCCCACCATTTTTGTAAATATTTACTTTATTTATCATGGGTGTATTATAATTTAAGGATAAGATCACCAACATTAAATGTGTGGACTTTAAAATGTTTATTATGTTGTTTGGTAAATCGAGCATTATATTGGTGGTTATATTGTAAGGCAAAAAGATGATGTTCATCAAGTAGATAAAGGGAATGAAGATGAGCTTTAAATAATTATTCATCAAGAATACTACCATGAAGATATATACAAAGAGAGGGAATCTCAAATTCTAAAGGAATAACTGACTCCGAACCATAAACTAGCAAAAATGATGTTACCCTAGTGGCAATACATATGCTAGTCTGATAAGCCCAAAGTGTAGGGTAAAGATGAAGATGTCAATCCATGTGGGTTTCATGGATTGCCTTATAGAGAATTTTTAATAATTTTTTTAGTGGATTTAACTTGATCATTGTATTATGGATGATAAGGCGTGGAAAATTTGTGATTAATCTTGAATTTATTTCAATGTTATTTAACATGTTTGTTTTTTAAATTATCACCATGTCTGAAATGATGGTATGCAAAACACCAAAGCAGAAAATGATTTGATTTAGAATAAATTTGGAAATGTTATAACTAGTGATGTTAACAAGGGGCATGGTTTCTACCCATTTGGTAAAATATTTGATAGCAGTGATGATAAAAACATGGCCATCTTGGGAGCAAGGTAATTTTCCAATGAGATCGAATACCCATGTGGAAAATGGCCAAGGAGATTTAATAGTTTAAATTTTACTTGGAGGAGAATGGATTAGATCATCATGAAGCTAGTAAGGATTACACTTTTTAGAATATTAGAAATGCAACATGTCTATAAATCATTCTTGGCTCAGAGAAGATAGAGCATACCTACGCTTTTGATTGGGAATACATTTGTTAAGTAGGAGCATGACCAATATGGGGATCAACTAGACCTTATTAGGGGGTCTCTTATGATAATACACTATGATAAGGAGGGTTCCAAAGCCTCTAGTCTAACACAATCATGTAATAACCCTAAGAGGGTCCTAGGTTTTAATATTTCACCTATGCTAAAAACAAGAAAGTAAGTATAATTTAGTGCACACCAAATCTTGTGGCACAAAGTGGGGGTTAGAAATAAAACAAAACAAAAAATGTATAGAAGACATATACTCACATCAATTTATATGAAATTCTAATACATGGGAGAGAAGTACAATTGCATTATCTATCTACTCTTATAAAGGATAAATAAGTTAGGATTACTTACCTTGATGATAAACCCACCGAGCCTTAATCTCTCCCTTGGCCAAGGTGCTTCACAAGAGATTGTTATGGTATGTAAGGATAATAAAGAAAAATTATCTCTAGGCTACACAACCTATCTATGCATCTAAAATACTTCTCCACAAGACAAGATCCCTATCTACAAAGAAAGTATGGAACCAGAAGCTTTATTCCTCAATTAGAATGGTCAATAAGAAAATATTCATTTGAACTTATTCTTCTTCACTTCTCTCTTCTCAAATGGTTGGAAATGAACTTATATATTTAGGTAGATCTTGCCCTAAATCCTTCCAAATATGTTGGCTATACAATTTCAATCTAGTCAACCCTGTATGTTTTTATGAGATAAATCACTAGGTCTCAAGCTAGGTTAGTTAAAGGGCTAACAAAACTCCAAGTGAAAAATATCCCTAAATATAGGGTCAACCTAGTCAACCCTGTATATTAATCAGAGGTTGAAAACTATACAGGGTTGACCTAGTCGACATAGTATAGTCAACTGGTGAAAGGGGTCCAAGGTAATCAAAAGGAGGACAATGATATGACAAATGTTTGGAATGGGTACAACATAGAAGAATCGGCTTAGGGTAAATGTTTTTAGGAGATAAATGTGTAGATGTAAAAGATTACACTTTTTAGCATATTCGATTGCATTCTTATCAAGAGTAGGCCAAAATTAACCCATACACAGGCATTTTTAGGCTATAGGATGTCCATGACAATGGCCACCACAAATGATCCCATGTGCTTGTTTAAGAAGAGGAGGGACCTTATCTTGTATAACATAATGAATCAAGGTACCTTCAACATTATAATAATAAAGGATGTTGTTTATAAATACATACTTGAAAGCTTGTTTATGAATATGTGTCTTTTCATGAGAGTCTAAATTAGGAGTGTAAGTTTGATTTTTCAAGAATTGAATGATGTATTGGTACCACATGATTTATTGAATAATAACAACCTTTATATGATAGATAAGTGAATGTGGTGGTTGAGTAGAGGATGGCAATTTTCTTAATTATATAAGAAAAGTAGGATTAGAAAGCTATTGATGTGGATGAAAGATAGATGCTGAAGATGTAGGTGAATCAACAATGGAATTTTGATCTCTAGGAATAGGCTCAATAGTGAAAGAGATGAAATCCTTAGCAAGTGTGGTTATAATTTGATGATATGTGATGAGGTTATCACTTTTACATTGATAATCACCACTGACCTTATATAAAATAAGCTGAGAATCACCTAAATAATGAAGGTATTGAATGTCTAAATCAAGAGTAGCTTACATGCCTAAAATGAGAGCTTTATATTCAACCATATTGTTGGTGACATCAAAGGTGAAGTGAAAAGCTAAAAGAATGATCTTGCCAAGAGGACTTTTGAGAATGCATCCTACCCCATCTCCTTGAAGGCATTTAGCACCATCAAAGTGAAGGTTCCAAGTATCCTCATAAAGTTGACATTAATTTTAGGAAGCTCCTCGATAACTATTTTTGGTTTAGTAGCACCAGAGGGAGTAGTGGTTTCATCAAGATTATTGGCTTCAAGATCAATGGTAAAGCTATGAAAATAATCTTTGAGAGAAATAAATTGATTAAGACCTTAGATGTAAATGATATTATCATTTAGAAGATAAAAAGCAACTAGTATGGGAGTTGTGACAATTTGATCAACTATGATTTGCACTTTGATAGTTTTTTGAGTGACCATGTGGAGATCAAATTTCATAAGGAGGACCATCCATTTACCAATTCTATCTATAAGAATAAATTATTTAGGGAAGAAATTACAAGGGGGGTTAGAATGAATAATGACATAAGTAGTTTCGTAAAGCATATAGTGGTGAAATATATTGTGAGGCAATCATGCTCAATTTTGGTATAATGTGTTTCATAGTCAATGAGGCCCTAGCTAATGTAGTAGATAACATAATCTCTTCCATTATCACCTTGTTTAGAAAGCATTTACACAATTGAAATAGGTTTGGAAGAAGTATATAGGATCAAATGTTTATAATTATAAGGAGGATGAAGTGTACGTGGGTGAACCAAACACTCTTTCATGTTATCAAAGGCTTTTTGACATGGATCCATCCATTCTAAAATCATACCTTTCTTGAGAAGTGATTTGATGGAGTGAATTCGATATGACATTTTGGGGATGAATCATCTGATTTACCCAAGCTTGCCTAAATAAGTACAAATGTTAGGAATAAAATGAGGAATGGGCATGTTGATAATAGCACTAATTTTGATAGGGTCATCATTGATGCCACATAGAGAGACTAAGAATCTTAATGATTTTCTAGATGTGACTCAAAAGACACATTTGTAAGGATTAAGTCTAACTTTATATTTAAGATGGTTAAAGATGATAGCAAGATGAACAAGATGATTCTTATGATTTTTGGATTTATCAATGAGATCATCCATATAAGTTTCAAAAATTTTGTGAATGAGATCATGAAATATGTGCGTCATTAATCATTAGTAAGTGGCTCTAGCATTTTTGAGGATGAAGGGAATTTTAACATTGAAATAGGTGCTCCATTCCATGGTGAAAGTTGTCTTATGTTGTTCCTCAAGAGTGGTATGAATCTAATTATATCCTGAAAATCTATCCATAAGAGATAACATTTTGTAACTAGTCATGGAATCAACAATGGCATCTATTGAAGGTAAAGGGAAGTTATCCTTTGGACAAGCAAGATTAAGATTAATAAAATCAATACAAATTCAAATGACCATAGTAACATTCTTTAGAATGGGAACAATGTTGGAATCCCATTCAAAATAATCCATTGGTTTGATAAATTTAACATCAATTAATTTGATGATTTCCTTATGACATAATGTGGAAACTTCAAGTAGAATTTTTTTTTGCTTTTGATGTACAAGCTTGGCATCAGGATAAGTAATGATATTATGCACCACAATTTTAGGGTCAATGCTAAGCATGTCCTTATAGGACCAATAAAAAGCCTCACAATATTTGTCAAATAGTATGCTAAAATTATCATGTTCAGTAGGTGAGAGTTAATGAGAGATTGTAATTGGTCAAGGATTAAATTAAGCACCATATCCAATGCGAGTGGTTTATTAAATAATCATGTAATTTCCTTATTGAAAGTGGTATGGTTCATTGGGTAAGGAAAACATTGTATTTATTTTAGGGTTAATGCTAGCAATGAAGTTGTTGAAGCAAGGAGTTTTAGTTTTGAAATTCCCAAGTTTATGATGCCGTTGAGGAAGTTGAGGTTCTCAATCATAAAGTAGCTCAAGGATAGCTTCATAACTAGTTAAGGTGGGAAGAGGACCATGATAATCAACATCTAATTCAAGATATAGAATTTGATTACTAGGGTGATCATATTTAGAATGTATCTGATGGACATCAATTGCCTTGGCATCTAGTGTAATTATAGGAGTAAAAGAAGTAGATGGATTAGAAAGGATTGGAATATTAGTGGATTCAGTGATGGGAGAAGGATTAGATGCAATGATTAGATTGATAGGTGGTAAAGGATATGTATAAATTTTTAGAGGTTTGAAACGTATAATTTTATCTACCACCCAAGGAGTAGCGATAAGAGGAGAATTGGCAGGAGGCACATGACCCTTAGGGTCTAAGGTATGATCCATATAAATTGTATAAATTTCCTAATTAAAAGCATGACTTTGGGCTAAGGTTTTCTAATAATGTTGGACATCAAAGTCTCTAGATTGAACTTGGGTCATTATATAGTTATCATCATATGTTGGATAAATTGTACATGCTTGAGAATCAAGGGAATTTTCAGAGGGTGAAATACTAAGATTACTAAATGTATGATAAGACATGATGAGAAGATCTTAAAATAATTTATCCACTCCAAAATCATTGTAAGTGAAGGAATATTCATGTAAATAAATATCCTAAGTATTGCATGGAGGGGAAATCAATAATCTAATTGATAAGAGGAATAGTACAATCCTTGGTTAAAAGAGAAGGATAAATCCATTACAAAATATAGGGAGGTAACTTGGTAGTATTTCAAGTATGTTTAAAATCATTGGGATCATATTCATCAAAATCCATAAGAATAACTTGTAAATCAGGATTCATGTTGATGAACTCGAGTAAAGGAGCACTATTGATCTTAGGAATCATAAGAATATGATATTATGATTTAGGATTCGGAGGTTGAGTGATCCATGGGTTGGGATCAACTTCATGCTTATACCATTTTCCATCATGTAAGAATTTAATACATTAGCTACCATAAGAATCAATATCCTTCATTTGGTGCATCCATAGATGACCAAGGAGTATGTTGTAAGATAGGGGTAAGTCAAGGACCATAAGCTTGGTTCAATTAGTCTTAGGTATAATGGTTAATGGAAGCCAAAATCAACCAAGTGTATTTTGATTAGTTTTATCAAAACCATAAAAAATAAGATGGGTTTTATTAAGATGATCCTTATTATAACCAAGTTATTGTTTAAGCCATAAATATGTTACATTAATACTAGAACCTTCATCAACTAGAAATTTATGGATAAGAATGGTATTAATGGCTAATTTGATGAAAAGTGGTTGATCATCAGCATAAATGAGAATTTCATCATTGATCATGTCCTCTTCAAGAAATTCAATAGAAGGTTTGGAAGAAGGACACAGTTTTGATGTTATTTATGTTGGTAGGTTGAGATTAAATAGAAGGTGGTTCTTCATCTAAGAAGGATGGATAGTCAATTTATTAGAGTTATTTCAAAAGTAATTTATGATGATAGGGAGATGTATGAACCAAATCCATAAGTGGAATCTTATAAGGCATAGATTTGAGTTCTTCAAGAAAGTTCCAATGAGACTTAGAAGAACCAACATGAGGGTTAGGAGGTAAATTAGTTTTTGGTGCAATAGTTGTAGTTGGAGGATCAAAAGTAGGAGCTAGTTCCTCTTATAATTTAAAAATAAGATTAGTGGTGGTAGTATCTTTAAGAAGTTGTTATTCCAATAGTCTTGGTAATGGGATCTTTATGAGTTGGTTTATGATGATAATTGACCTTAGGAGTATTGACATATTGAGAATTATTAAAATATTGGTCATACTCAACATCAATGGAACAAACATACTTGATATTTGATTGATTATTTGAATAATATTTTTGGTTATTAGAGGTAGAAGACTTGGAAGCTTATCATTTTTGAGAAGTAACGATGTATTATTGATGACAAATATTGATCATAGCTTAATGATTGAATAACTTAAAAAGCATATAAGAGACATAAAATTTAGTGAGCGTTATACAAGATTCATGAGAATGCCTAATTTTATCATGGAACCAATAAAATAGATTAGGATTATACCACATAAGAGGAGCATTTGGATGGATGAAAATTTTAGAGGGTGGTAAAAATTATTTCATTTGTTAAACCGAAAGAGGTGTATGAGAAGGTAAAGGAATATCAGTTTTGGCAACTCCTAGTTTGGTTTATAGAGTATTAATTGTGATAGAATTAGATGTTTGGAAATATCCTTTAATAAGTTTAGGATTATGTTTAAATTTATTTATAAGAAAGTCTTGATGTTTAGTTTGATCAAAAGCTTCATTAAGTATTTGGGAAGCAAAGGTTCAAACCTTATATTAGATAGTTGGAGTCAAAGTGATGATAAAGAGTTTGAATAAGTTATCATTAGTCATGTTGTGGTTGGATTTATGGGCCAATGATATCCATATTTTGATAAAGTTATGAGCTGATTTAGTGGGAGATTTCTTAGCATTGATGAAGTGGCTAAGATAATTTTTGGGTAGATTATTGTGTTGAAACTCTTTAACTAAGGAATTAACCAAATATTCAAGTTGAAAAATATAATTGTGGGGTAATTAGTTATACCATTGTAAGACATCTCCAGTGAAGGTTTTGACTAAGAGCTTAGTAGTGGCAAAGGTGTTAGTTTGGATCTAATCTTTGTAAAGGTTGAAAAAGTCTTTATAAATGAGGTAAGATCTTTAGTCCCATCATAATTGATAGTTGGAAATATGTTAACAATATTAATGGATATAATGAAGGGGGTCAAAGGCTCATTTTTAATTGTTTGAAGCATCTTGTTATTCATTATGGGTTGAGGAATAACATTAGCTAAGGCATCTCTAAGAGTTGGAGGAATGTAACTAGGATTAGCTTGAGGATAGATAGTTGGAGGTTGATTAGACACATTAATTAAATGTTGTTGAAGTTGTATCATTTGTATGGTGTTATGATTTTTCATTATGTTCATTTGTTGGATAACTTGGGCTAAAATTTGAGTTGTATCAGGAGGTGGGTTGGTGTTGGCAGGAGTACTCCACAAATTGGTGTTATAGAGAGGATTTTAGAAGAAGGATTATTAGTGGGATTTTAAAGTAAACTTGTATCAATTACTCCCATATTAGTTTGAAGATTTTGAAGATGAGAAGTTTCTTGGTAAGTATAAAAAGGATTAGATCCATCAACTTTATTTTGAGGTGTTATTTACACCATATTACAGTTCATGGATGAAGGAGGAGAAGAGGTGGCCCAAGAGTGATGATGATTTTGGGAGGAAAAGAGAGAGAGAAATGAACATCCCATATAGTATCTAAATGGATTCAAGATATCCAAGAAGTTTTTGATAAGAGACTTCATTGTGACTGAAGAGAGATGAACATAATATAAAGAAGGAGAAATAGAGAATGATATTGATAAACAAAGAAGGAATAAAGTAGTACAAGGTTGATTGGGTTAACCTAGTATAGAAAATAGGGCCTAAAAATAGTATAGGTTTGATTGAGTCGATCTAGTATAGTGAACAAAGGCTAGAAAAAGGTACAGGGTCAACCTAGTATAGCAGGCAAGGAAAATCAAGAATATTATAATAGAATTGTGAAATAGAACAAGATAAATTTTGCAAGTAATTTGAAAATAAATAATAGAATTGAAATAAATAGTCAATTGGATTAACACTAGCCAACCCAATTAAGGCACACAACATAAAAACTTGCACCAATGCTAGCTAATACAAGTTTTTGAAATACAAAATACAATTGAGCAAATAGAAAGAAATCAACTTGGAAACTAAATAGATAACTAATTGGTCAACCTAGATGTTTATAAGATTATTATAATATTATTTTAAATGTGATTGGAAGTTGGTTGTGAGCAAGGCAATATAAGGATAGTTTCAGGCAGTTTTTGTTGAAAGGGATCTATAATGGTAATGATACAAGCTTAGTATTAGGTCCTATCCCATCACTTAAGACACAAAATTGATAAGGGTATTGGGTTATTAGCTATAATATACCATTAATAATGCTTTATACTTGACTAGAACATCAAGTCAGCTTCCCCTTTAGTGATGAAATCCAAGTAGATTGGCCTTGGGTAGACAAATGTTAAAATACTTGTTTAGATTTTATGATTTGGTCATGCGTGCATAGAATAGAAAATATTAAAACTAAATTATTAATTTAAAACCACCTAATTAAGCTATGTGATCTATTATAAGCATGCAAGCATCAAGAAAAGAAAGTGTGAACTAATTACTAACATATAAGGTTAATTCCAATTTTGAAACAAGGTACAATGTTGATATAGTCAATAATGTATTCATAGAATATAGAAAAATTTCAATTTTATACTACAAAAAAAGGCCTAAAAATGAATAGGGTCTGCATAGTCAACTTAGTTATCTAGACTTCACCTATAACATAAAACTGGGTCGATAGGGTTGATCTAGTTGACTACATAGGGGTAGTTTTAAAGACTACAATTTGTAAAAGGAAAGATTATAAAGAAAGAGATAAAAGGATATAAGATAAAATTTTTGGATTAGAGATGTAGAGAATGAATATTTTTATTTAATAACCTTGATATATGCTTGTAATTCTACTAACTGGGTCGATCAAGCTTTGCAAAAAACTATTTTTGAGTGCCTAGAATGTATAGGGTTGATTAGGTCAACCTATTATGTTGAAACTAATGCCATAAATTTTTTATAATCAATTGGGTTGACCTATTAGTCTAAAATAGATGTTCAAAAAGGTAAAAATATATACTAGACCATCTGAGTCAATCCACTAGCCTGTACCTAGAAGCCTGTACACAAAAATTAGAGCTAGGTTGATGTACTCGACCTATTATGAAAAATATATGATAAAAATAATGATGAAAAAGAATGAAATAAAGTGAATAAATATTAAAAGGGTTAGTTCACATCATGTTCACCAAAATGTATGCAATCATAAATGCATCATGTCTATAAATCAATCCTAGCTTGGAGAAGATAGAGCATACTTACACTTCTGATTAGGAATATATTTGTTAAGTAGGAGCATGACCAATTTGGGTATCTACTAGACCCAATTAGGGGATCACTTATCAAAATACACCATTCTAGGAAGGGTTCTAAGGCTTACATTCTAACACAATCATGCAACAACCTTAAAAGAGTCATAGGTTTTGATATTTACTTTATTCTAATAAAAAATTAAGTAAATCTAATCTAGTACACACCAAAGCTTGTGGCATAATATGAGGGGTTATTAAAGAAAAAAAATAATGTACAAGAGAATATCAATTAATTTAAGTATGAGTAAGACCCTAATACATGGAATATGAAGAGTAATATTATTTGAGACAATACTTATGCTACTTCTATCTACTAAAGAGAAGAAAATAAAGTTAGAATATACTTACCTGAATGTAAACCCATCGAGACTCAATATCACCCTTAGAAAATGGGGATTTGAAAGAGTTTTTTTGTCATTTTTAAGGATAACTAAGATATTCCAAATCATCTAAGACCTACCCATAAGACTAGATTCTCTAAGTAGAAAACCTAAGCTAAGACTCCTCAAGTAGAATGGTGGAAGAGCAGATTGTAAAGAAGCACAATCAAATCATAACTCTTGATTGCATATTGAAATAATTATGAAATGATATTATAGTTGTAGGTGGATCTCACCCTAAATCATTTTTAATATGTTAGTTATATGAGGTCAACCTAGTTGACCCTATATGTTTTTGGGAGATAAATCACTAGGTCTTGAGCTAGGTTAGTCAAAGGGCTAACAAGGTTCTCAAGTAAAAATACCCAGAAATAGTATAGGGTCAAGACAATCAACCTTATATATTAATTATAGGTTGAAAAATATATAGGGTTGACCCATTTTACCTAGTATAGTTAACTAGTGAAAAGGGATCAAGGTGAAGAAAAGAGGAATGGAAAGAGGAAAAAGATTAGAGAAGTGTACAAGGGAGGAGTAATATCTTAGGGAATGGTTTTAAGAGCTGGTTGGATTGGTAATAATGTGGAAATAATGAATGAAAATATTGAAAATAACTAAATTTCTACCCATCCCTTTCCTGATGTACCCCTTAGGGCATACACTTAGAGAGATTGAGTCTCGACAAGTTCCTACAAGATGTAAAATGTCAGTATTTGATAAAAGGTTGAAAATATTATGTGTATACATGAACATCCTAGAGGAGATGCATGGGACCTAGATCCAATTGGGAAAGGTGAAAAAGTTTGTCTAATAAAAATATTAGGCATTTGTTCAGACATTACTGCCCTCAGGGCTATGAATAATCATTAAGGGTCTGAGTGCCTAAAACCCTACCTAAACCCTCCAAAATGTCTTGATAGAAGAGATTGACTATCTAAGTGCTCAAAATGGATTGATATATCCTTGTAATGACCTAAATTATTTTTATAAATCTCCTAAGTACCTAATGGATCAAATTTTTATCATGTGTGGGTGTAGAGTGTACAAAAAATGGCCAAAAAAGAAGGTTATAGGCCCATTTGGAGAGCATGTAAAGTTGGTATAAGCTTAAAATTAGGTAGAAATTACATATGAGCCAAAAAATAGATCATGTGACCTTTTAAAATCCTTTATTATATCTTTGAGGGTGAGAAATAGGTCACCAAATTAGTATATGGAGCAAAAATGGTGACTATTACGTCAGCTGGGTTAAGGAGACCCAATTGCAGGTCTTGGAAAGGATAATTGGAATATGAACATCCTCTATACACACTCATAAACATTTTACCAACATTTTAGAGTCTATATGCACCATCTAATCAATAATTATAGCCATGAAATAAGAAAAAGAGTTTAAATTAGTCCTCATTAAGTTACAAAAGTGATAGTATAGTCTCTAGGTGGCTTTTATGGGTTGAACTCAAGCTCCTTGCCCTAATGAAAGAATTCCATAGAGTGGAAAATTTAGATGAGTATCTATATTATATAAAACTAGACCTTTCTTTAGTAACCAAGATTTAATGATAAGAGATAGTATGTGGAAAATCTTGAGATTCAACTATAGGTTTTACTTGATGAAGAGCCATATAAGAGATAAAGGTTGGCATAGAAGTTGTCTAACCATGCCAAGTGTCAGTTGAAGGACTTGCAACTACTATTGTATACATCAAGGTGTAGCCTCATAAGAAATTAGTTAGATTCAATAATCTCAATATTTCCAAAGTAACCTCTTACATTAGTCCTCACAAGGAATCTCATCACTTGATCATGAAGTTCAAGAAGGAGGATGATAACACATTCTCAATATACTTAGTGTCAATCTTCCCCTCTTTTGTAAATTATTTTTTGATGAATTATCATGATAGGTTTTATACACTACATTTTCTCTCTTCTTTCTATGAAATAAACTTTGAGTGGCTTTGAATGGATCTTCCACCTGAGTATGGTGAATACCTACTCATTTGTATGCCTTTGATCAATAATATCACTGATTTTACCTCCTTCTATGACTATACATAATGTGTATGTATGGATAGTTGATCTTGTTAAGTGATTTTATTATCCTTCCTTGACATAATTTCCTATTCTATCATTAATATGTAGTTTTAAAACTTTTCTTGTAGGTTATGTGAAGTGTTCAAGTGAAGTATAAGGGTCAAGTGTGGTTAATTATTATTTAGTGTCATTTTATATCTCTTGATTAGTCCTCCTATCCCAAACATATATCACAACCTCCACATTGAAATGCTAATTTAAGAGATTTAGATTGGGAGTAGTGTATGTTCAAATTGGTCTTATGGTCTACATGTGCACATGTAGCTGGTTGGTATTGATCAATTAACTTAATGCATCACCTCCTTAGGTTATTTTTAGTTATCTCTAACCCTTTTTCTTTATAATAAGTAGGTCTAATTTTAGTTTAGGGTGATATCATGAAGGGATATATATATATATATATATATATATATATATATATATATATATATATATATATATATATATATATATATATATATATATATTCACCTCACTAATTATGCCACCCACATCCTAGAGGTGTCTCCATGATATCACTTAAGTGAGGAGGATGAACAACCTCCTCAAGGGTGAAAATTTTGATGATAACAGTTTTGACATGCCTAGTGAGACCAAGAGACTTCATCCATTAAATATTTATTGGTGTGATTTTAATGTATTAAACATTAGAGGCATGAAAAAAATCACCAATGGTGATTATAAATGTACTTATCTAGTTTTAGAAGCCTAGGTAATATTTTAATTAAGTTCACTTTTTATTATGCCTTCTTCATGAAGTTTCATGGTTGAGTTTGGAATTGATTTCTATTTTACTCAAGTTGGTGAATCATATTAATAGAATGTTTTTCATTAACAACCCCATGTTGATCTATGTCAATCTTATGTTGATCCCTATCAGTAGTTGGTTGACCCCTATCAATAATATGTTTATCTATACCAACCTTGATATCAAGAGTATCATCCATATTATTTGCCTCAACATCCTTACCAAGTTGGTCATCAATCCTATATTCCACCTCCCACCCCAATTCCACCTCCTTAGAAGCCTTTTCATCCTTTTAATTATCCTTTTCAAGACCCTACTACTCTTAGTCAACATGCTCTCATGTCTAATTAGTCTATCTCAAGATTCAAGTAAACTGTCTTAGGTTATGAGAGGTATATGATAGAGCTTCATAGATAAAGGGAGTATGGTCTAAGTGTTCCTAGTTATCTCATTTATAATGTGAGAGACTCATTTTAGTTGATTACGAAGAAGTGGGAACCTATTGAGAGATAGAACCATTAAAGACTCACTAGTGACATGTTGGACATAGGTGGCCTAATTCAATACATATAAGACAAGCTAATGGTTCATGAGGGGCAACAAGTTCAATGCTATCAGCCTCATGTGATTTATTCTAATCCATATCAACCATCATTTTCTCCAACTATTCTCTCTCAAAAGACTAAATCAAGTTATTTTCAAATCATCCCAAGTCCTTCACACATCCCTCAATCATTCTCATATTGGAAGTCAATCTAAGAGAATATTTAAAAGAGGAAAGAATTTTTTTTTGAGAGGGTTGAGAATCAAGATAAAACAAAATTGGAGTGTTTCATTTATACTTGGATGGAAAATAGAGAGGACATCTTGGCACATTAATCCATTCCCCTTCCTCAAGAGCCCCCCAAAATGTCCCTTAAGATTCCAAGTTGGAATCAAGTGGTGAAGTCATGGGATAAACAAAGTGGAAAAAACCTAGATTTGAGAATTGAGACCAAAGAAGAATCTGAACCCTTTCAATCCCCACCTATCCCTCCTAAATATCCTAAAGATTTCCCATATTGGAAGTCAATTCAAGAATAAATATAAGGCAAGAAATAAATCCTTGTCGATAAGCTTGAGTAACCTAAAACTTTCCCCTCTTGAAAATCAATTCAAGAGAGCATTCAAATGAAGAAGGAAGTCCTTTTGGGGTGTTGGTTGAATATTTTGTCGATCAGTGTACTGATAAACAAAATAGGTCTAATAAGCCAAAGTATAAAGATTGGTCATTCAAATTTGTAGGTTCACCACATCAAAAGGGGACTAATCTCTCCTCTCATCAAGGGGAGGATCCTTGTATATATATATATATATATATATATATATATATATATATATATATATATATATATATATATATATATATATATATATATATATATATATATATATATATATATATATATATATATATATAACAAAAAATAATACTCAAGGGTAGGATAAACCATCCATCTCTCTTTCTTCAGAGATGATGCAAGAAAATCAAAGGAAAAATCTCAAGGGAAATGATAGAAGCACTCCTCTTCTTTCAGAAGTACTATTCAACAAACCACAATAATACTCCTGGTAGTAATTGCAAAATGTAACCAAGGACGTAGTAACCAACAAATTGAGATGTAGCATAAATTCTCCACCTGAATTGCCCAAGAGTGAGATACGAAGGATAATGAGGGCACAAAGTCATCCCAAGGTCCTTTACATAGAAAAAAAAAGAAAACACACTAAATGAAATTATGGGGGCAAAAAGTCTCTCCATAGTTGACTTCAAGACACCTTCCTGACTACTTTCACTAATTTTGCTTGTTGAATTAAAGGAATAGAAAATATATTAAGGAAAAAGACATAAGAACAGTTTCCCCAAAAATAAAGATATCATAACACAAAGTCTAAAAATTCACTTGCTTTCTTATTCCAATAACAAAATATGATCAACAATCTGAGCTCAAAGTCTCAGTAATGCCTTTCAATTTGGGCAGAGTTTTGTTTCTAATTTTCAAAGAGAGATCTAAAGTAATAAAAGAGAGTCCCTTATATAACCTCTTTAAGAAGGACTCAAGAACCATAACACATTATGTTGCATTGAATTTTGTTAAGAAGACATGCTGGAATTTAAGGGCATATACCCATTTGCTTTTCTCAATGCAGGAAAACAAGTCGCGCTATTAAAAGTTTGCATCTTTCAATGTCCACTTGGTGATCTACTTCTAGAAACATATCTGATACGCAAATTTTTTTAATCCTTCCTCATTATTCCTCCTTTTTTGGTTAATTGAATTGGGTCCTTGATTCAATTTGATGCTTTATTCCTTAGTTGATTCCTGTTGGTCTTAGCCTTAAAGCCTTTGAATGCATTTAGGTCTATGCTTAAACTTCCAAGGATTAACGGTTATTTCATTATTGTGACTTTGATATCTATGGGCTTGTCACTTTATTCAGTAATTCCTTTGGCTTTGTCATTTGGTCTTTCTTGGAGGGGACCTACCTTTTGGGGCCTTGAGAAATAGTCTACTTTGGGTCGGGAAGAGCCCCCTGCAAGGGTAACTACCCTTCGGGTGGTCTTCAGATGGCCTTCAGGCTTCTTTATTTTGGTAGGTCACTAAGTTATTTGGCTCTTATTTAAGGCTTTTCAAAATCAATGGCTATTTTACAAACCTTAAAATTGACGTTCACGCACCCATCACTACGTTTAAATTTCCAATAGCTAGTTCACTGTTCTTGACTTTGACGTCTTTGGGCACATCACCCCTTGTAATTTATTTGGATTTCTCTTGATTTAACCTTTTTTACTACTTACTTCCTTCAGATTTCTTGTTTTGCATCCTCCTGAAGGGAAGGTGACCCTTTGGCTTTGGGGAAGTGTCCTTTAATTTGGCAATCGAGAGTCCCTCGTAAGGCACCTACCCTTCGAGGTCCTTTGATGGCCTTTTGTCTTCAGAGTCCTTTGAAGCTTTCCCACATACTTTTTTTTGAGGACATTTTCCCATAAACAAAAAGTCTGCAAGAATTGTTTCGACTGTTTTGTCTTTGGCCTTCAAATTTTTTTTCGATATTTTCTCCTACAGCTTCCCTAAATTTCTTCAGACTTTTTGTTCAAAGGAATTCCTTTAGACAAAAGTTTGAAAGAATTCATTTATTTCCTTAGTCTTTCCACCAAGCTTTCCTTTATTTTTTAGTCTTTTTGAATTGGTCCCATTTGCCTCCTTCCTGCCCTCCACAAGGGCTCTAGGCCTTGGTTCACCACTCTCTGCAAGGGTATCTGATCCTTTGGCTTTGGGGGAAACCCCTTAAACCTACCAATTGAACCGAATGATTGAACCAACTTTGGTTCAATGGTTCAATGGTTCGTTCCCTTGCTTCTATTGACTGCTTGAACCAAGACTCTTTGAAATAAGCCTCATTGAACCCATTAAACCTTGAACCTTGAACCCGTTGAACCTTTGAACCAAAGTGGTTCAATGGTTCAATAGCTCAATGGTTCATTCCTTGAAAATGACTAAGTGTCAGAAACTTGTTATTTTGATTGAACCTACGTGTAAAAGCTTTTAAACCTATTAAACCATTGATCTGTCACTCTCTTGTTCTTTCTAAGCTCTTTGATCTTCATTGTATTGGTTGAACCTTTAAACCTGTGAACTCATTGAACCCTTTAGTTTAAGGTTCAATGGTTCAATCAGTTCATTCTATTTGTTTGGCTAAGTCTTTTTGATCTTTTTTGAACCAAAGGCATTGAATCATTGGTTATCGAACTTGTTAAACCAAAGTGGTTCAATGGTTCAAGCTTTCTTCTCTTTGGTAAGTGTTTTGAAGCCGTTGAACCTTAAAGTGGTTGAACTTTGAACCTTGAACTTTGAATCTTGAAAAATGTCCTTAAATCTTGCTGTTGATGTTGAACCTTGATGTTGAACTCACTTTGAAATCACCTAAGTGTTGAGAGCTTTCTTCTTTCCTGTAGAGTCCATAGAAATCAACCTGTGAAGTTCGTAGATTTTCTTGCTACAGAGTCTATAGATTTAAGCCTATAGAGTCCATAGATTCAAGCCTACAAAGTCCATAGATTCAAGAGAAGCTTGAAAAATGAGGAATTTGAATGTTTAGAACAAATTTCAAAAAGGGAAGAGATAATTTTGGTCTGTAGGACCAAAATAGTTCAAATGTTATCCCAAAAATGAGTGATATTTTTAGGGGACAAGAGCTAGCTCCAATTGGGGAGCTTCTATCAATTGTAAAAAATAATTGAAGGGATTAGAATCTAGAATCTCTAGTGTCTTCATGTGTACCATTAGGCTATGGAGTCATGTTACCTAGAAATGGAAAGCATAAAAAATGGAAACAAACAAAACAAAATAGAATTAAAACCTATACAAATATACATATGTACATATGCAATGATTTGGTACTTCAAGAGTTGAAGTGTTTTATATGATACCCATTGTGAGGCAGAGAAAAGAGTGTGTCATCTTAGTAAACCAACAAAAAACCATTTTGCCCCCAGAAATGGTGATAGGCGAATGGAGCTCTCCACTAGGAAACCAATTTTTTGCATCTTCCTCTTGGTCTTTTCTTCTTGCTCCATGGCAGGATGTGGTCTTCTAACTAAAAACCATAACTCCTTCCTCTCCCTACAAATAGTTCCTTTTGCTAACTTTGGAACATAACAATATGGTCCACCACCATAGCTTGTTGTTCTACTGGTCTAGTCTAGCACATGTTTTGGTTGTCAGCATCAAACCCCTAACAAACCATCAGCTCATCATCTCCTTTGGTGTGAAGGAGTTTGATCTCTTCATCTTGAGCAGTCTTCAATTTGAGCAATAGAGATCCACATCTAGCTATAGAATAATTTTTGCCACTAGATTCCAAGATCTAAGCATCATTAGAAGTTGATCTTCTATTAGATTTCTCTTCATTAGAGATGGAAGATCCTTCTTGATTTGTACTGTGCCCTACTAATTCTTCTGATGCCTTGTTTAGATCAAATCCTAGATTGCCAGCTACAGGACTTTCATCAGTTGAGACATGAGCATCCTCTGTGGTCAAAAAGTAATTACCCTTGTTTGAAGGCTCAAATAGAATTTGAGATATAGGGGCCAACATTTGGGTGACCATAATTTTTGCCTCAAATAGGTCTGCACCTAGTTTTCCATCAATGTCCAATTGCTCAAGATTGGCTTGCAAGGATTCAAACTTAGTCATTTGAATTTTGGATTTCTTGACATGATAAATCATGTCAAATGATTGGAATGGACTTGAAAGAGAGGATGTGAGTTCATCCTTTTAGTTCTCAGAGGGGGAGGACTAGTTTGTGAAGTTGAAGTAGAAGGTGTAGAGATGTTTGATGTACTAAGCTTCTTGGCAATCACTCGATCCTTTGACTGGAAAGGCAGAGTGGTTCCTTGCTTAGCAATTAGAATTATAGGCTGAGTTCATTCCTCTACTCTTTCTTTATCAGCTTGCTAGGCTGACTAATTCTTAGGCTGGGTGAATACTATGTATGATCCTTTGATTGATTCACCTTCACTTTTGGGTTCATCTTGGTAATTTAAGAAACCAATGTGGGAGTCACCAGCTGATTCTTATAGATCCTCCTTGAAGAGATCAGTGCCATTTTATTGCCCAAAATTAGGTTGGAAATAGGAAACATGTTTTATTTCCAGATATCCAACTACTGAGTTGGTTGGAGGTGCTTCAAGGGCAAGGTTCCTCTATGGGGGAGGAAGATGATTTGGTTGCCCTTAACTTCTGGTAGCATTGCCTTGATATGGCTGATTGGGGAATGTTCTCCTTGGTACATATATATATATATATATATATATATATATATATATATATATATATATATATATATATATATATATATATATATATATATATATATATATATATATATATATATATATATATATAGAGGAGTAGAAGACATACCTTGTGCCATTTTCCTCTTCAAGGCTAGCAATTCATTTGCCAGCTTTTGTATTATTGGGTCAGTGGTGGCTGTGGGTGAGTATTCAGAAGATGAAGAGGATTTACCTTTGTTCAGGTCACTCCTTATCTTTCATACCAATATAAGGTCATATTATACCTTAGTATCCAAGAACTAAGTAGCATCAAGGTCTATGTGGCCAGCTCATCTTAGCAAAAAACTCACTTCAAGTAGCTGTAAGTTGATGAAGAAGCATTTGAGATTCTGAGGTGTCAGCTGGGCTACCATGGGAAATTTGTGCCTCAACTTGTCAAACCTGGCAATAAAATCCCTCATAGGGTCATGGGGCTCCTTCTTCATCTGAGTGAGTTGGGATAGCAAGCCATGTGCATCTTCTGCAAGCTTGAACCTTACTTTGAACTTGGCTTTAAGTGTATCCCAGTCAGTCACTAATCCAACTTACAGATGGTAGAACTAATCTGTAGTAGCACCTTATAGTGTCTCCACAAAAAGCCTGACTGCCACATCTTCAAATTCCACCCATATCATACCATAGGATATGTTGAAGGCTATAATGTGTTCATCAGGGTGAACTATCCCATCACCAAATAATTTGGAGAAATTATTTCTTGAACTACGTGGGAGTTCATACAGAGGTGGAGCCAAGTTGAGTGGGCCAAAAGAGTTACCCCAGGGGCCTCGAACTACCATGAGTTAATTATCAAAAATAGGGATAATAAATCTGGGTGGAGTGGCTAGTTTGCAAAACAAAAATGGAGGACTAGCCCTACTTCAGCTTGAGGCTTGAGGCTTCAAACTATGCACTCTTTCCTAGCAGTTCTAGTTTTGAAGACCAAATAAAATAATGGAAGCTAAAGAAGATGGTAAGGCTATAATGATAATGGGTAAGACATGGAACAAAGTCACCAGAGTATGTAATGGATAAGGGCTATAATGATTATGGGTAAGACATAGGTGATGTTTCAATATGAAACTTGAGGTTCCAAATTACACAAAATTACTGTGTCCCTAACGGAGTCACCAAAAACTATTGGTTGAATATTTTGTTGATCAGCGTACTGATAAACAAAACAGGTCTGATCAGCCAAAGTAGGAATATTGGTCATCCAAATGTGTAGGTTCACCACATCAAAAGGGGACTAATCACCTCTCATCAAGGGGAGGTTCCCTGAAGATATGATATATATATATATATATATATATATATATATATATATATATATATATAAACAAAAAATAATACTCAAGGGTAGGATAAACCATCCATATCTATTTCTTTAGAGATGATGCAAGCAAATCAAAGGAAAAGTCTCAAGGGAAATGACAAAAAGCACTCCTCTTCTTTTAGATGTACTATTCAATAAACCACAAGAATGCTCCTAGTAGTAATTGTAAAATGTAACCAAGGATGTAGTAACCAATAAATTGAGATGTAGCACAAAGTCTAAACCTGAATTGCCCAAGAGTGAGATACGAAGGACAATGAGGGCACAAAGTCATCCCAAGGTCCTTTACATAGAAACAAAAAGAAAACTCACTAAAGGAAATTATGGGGGCAAAAAGTCTCTCAATAGTTGACTTTAGGACACCTTCCTGACTACTTTCACTAATTTTGTTTGTTGAATTAAAGGAACAAAAAATATATTAAGGAAAAATACATAAGAACAATTTCCCCAACAACAAAGATATCACAGCACAAAGTCTAAAAAGTCACTTTCTTTCTTATTCCAATAACAAAATATGATCACAATCTGAGCTCAAAGTCTTAGTAATGCCTTTCAATTTGGGCAGAGTTTCATTTCTGATTATCAGAGGGAGATCTAAAACAATAAAAGAGTCTCCCTTATATAGCCTCTTCAAGAAGGACTCAAAAACTATAACACATCATGTTGCATTGAATTTTGTTAAGAAGACATGCTAGAATTTAGGGGCATTTACCCATTTGCTTTTCTCAATGCAAGGAAACAGGTCATGCTATTGAAAGTTTGCATCTTTCAATGTCCACCTGGCGATCTACTTCTAAAAACATATCCGATGCGTAAATGTTTCTAATTCTTCCTCATCATTCCTCCTTTTTTGGTTAATTGAATCAAGTCCTTGATTCAATTTTGATGCACTGTTCCTTAGTCATTTCCTGCTAGTCTTGACCTTAAAGCCTTTGAATGCATTTGGGTCTATGCTTAAACTTCCAAGGATCAATGACTATTTCATTGTTGTGAATTTGACATCTGTAGGCATGTCACTTTACTTGGTAATTCCTTTAGCTTTGTCATTTTGTCTTTCCCAAATGGGACCTACCTTTTGGGGCCTTGAGAAATGGTCCACTTTGGGTTAGGAAGAGCCCCCCACAAGGGTAACTACCCTTCAGGCGGTCTTCAGATTGCCTTCAGGGTTCTTTCTTCCAATGGGTCACTAAGTTCTTTGTCTCTTCTTTAAGGCTTTTCAAAATCAATAGCTATTTTATGAACCTTGAAATTAACATTCGCACACCCATCACTATGTTTGAATTTCCAATAGCTAGTTCACTGTTCTTGACTTTGATGTCTTCAGGCATGTCACCCTTGGACTTTGTTTGGATTTCTCTTGATTCAACCTTTTTTGCTACTTGCTTCCTTAAAATTTCTTATTTTTCATCCTCTCAAAGGGAAGGTGACCCTTCAGCTTTGGGGAAGTGTCCTTTAATTTGGTAGCTGACAGTCCCCCGCAAGGGTACCTGCCCTTCGGGGTCCTTCGATGGCCTTTTGTCTTTAGAGTCCTTTAGAGCTTTCCTTTGTTTTTTGGTCTTTTTGAATTAGTCCCATTTGCCTCCTTCCTACCCTTCACAAGGGCTCTAGGCCTTGGTTCACTGCCCTCCACAAGGGTATTTGATCCTTTGGCTTTGGGGGTAACCCCTTGAACCTACCGATTGAACCAACTTTGGTTCAATGGTTCATTCCCTTACTTTTATTGACCACTTGAACCAAAACTCTTTGAAACAAGCCTCGTTGAACCTGTTGAACCTTGAACCTTGAACTCATTGAATGTTTGAACCAAAGTGGTTCAATGGTTCAACGGTTCAATGGTTCATTCCCTGAAAAAGACCAAGTGTTAGAAACTTGTTCTTTTGATTAAACCTACCTGTAGAAGCTTTTGAACCTACTGAATCATTGATCCATCACTTCCTTATTCTTTCTAAGCTCTTTGATCTTCATTGTACTATTGAACCTTTGAACCTATGAACTCATTGAACCCTTTAGTTCAAGGTTCAATGGTTCAATTGATTCATTTTGTTTGTTTGGCTAAGTCCTTTTGACCTTTTTTGAACCAAAGGTGTTAAACCATTTGGTCATTGAACCTTTTGAACCAAAGTGGTTCAATGGTTCAATGGTTCAATGGATCAAGCCTATTTCTCTTTGATAAGTGTTTTGAAGCCATTATACCTTGAAGCAGTTGAACTTTGAAGCTTGACAAATGCACTTAACTCTTGCTGTTGATGTTAAACACTGACATTGAACTCACTTTGAAATCACCTAAGTGTTGAGAGCTTACTCCTTTCCTGTAGAGTTCATAGAAATCAACTTGTGAAGTCTGTAGATTTTCTTCTTGCATAGTCCATAGATTTAAGCCTACAAAGTCTGTAGATTCAAGCTTGCAGAGTCCGTAGATTCAAGAGAAGATTGAAAAATGAGGAATTTGAATGCTTAGAACAAATTTCAAAAAGGGAAGAGATAATTTTGGTCTATAGGACCAAAATATTTCAAATGTTGTCCCAAAAATGAGTGATATTTTTGGGGGACAAAATGGAGAAAGTTTAAAACCAAAGAATTTCAAGGTTTGAAGGATTCATTGGTGAATGGAAGGAAGATAAGGATAAGATACTTGATCATCAGAGCCAAAAAATTGTGTGTGAGGTTGAACAATCCCTCCTTGAGGAAGAAAGTCAAATTGTAGCTGTACTTGAACTTCAATAAAGCTATGAGGAAGATACTTAAAGTGTATATGATGAAGAAGTCATAATTAGAACACCACTTTGTGAATAAAGGTGAAAATAAATATTTAGAGTTGAATACCAAATCATATCATTCTTTGAAAGTGAAGAGAGAGATGGTTTTCCCAAATGTGAATAAGGTAGAAAGATGGTGATTGTAGCTAAGATATAACTAGATGCCTCTCAAGATGTCTCAATTGCCAAAGAGAAAGGTATTTTTATTAGAAATGAAAAGGATATCATTATTTATAGGCATATCAAATAAGAAAACTTAGTATTAACTTTAGAATAAGAGAGGGATCAACCTCTTGATGAGGGAAATAAATCTTGCCTAGTCAAAGTGGTAAAAAAGGCAAGCCTAATCTCTATGTTCAACAACACATTAAAAATCAAGGTGAGTTTCAAGAGGAATACATACTATTTGGACAAGAATAAGATGATCTTAAAGATTTGTTTGAAGACATGGGACTCACTCTCCTTCAAAATGATAGTCCTAAATATTATGAAGGGGGGTACTTGACCAACTTGAAGTAGTTGCAAAACAAATAGATTACCTTCAAGAAGTTTCAAATAGCCAAAAAGAGTTATGTTTTAGCTTTGAGATTCCTAGCTTTATTGAATATGAGAAACTCATTCCTTGTTTCCAAGAAAAACTTACCAATGAACATGAGATTATAATTGTAGAAGAACTCAAGAATGATCTTGATAATATGAAACCACACTAATCAGATTATGCCTCAAGAAGACCATTTTAAAATGTGTAAATAGGTTTTATACCTCATAGAGGGGTTTGAACAACTTGAGTAAGTTTCAAGACACGATGATTCTCTTCAAGTAGCCATAGACAATCAAGAGCAACATATTGATGAGTCAGAGATAGTTTTATTTATGATAAGCATCCAAGCTTAGGATAAGTATGACTTTGTATTTGACTCACATAGTGAATCCATGGACATAGGAATGAAGCAAAAAGGTCTAGTTGTTAGTCAAGGAAACCATGAGTATGCAAACATCTCAGAATGTGGGTGGAAGCCCTCACTCCATGAGAAATGCTTGATTAGACTTCACTTAGCATATGATATTATGATTTCATGAGATCATGGTAATCTAAGGATTTTTCCATTTGACCCTAAATTAGGAATATATGTTAAGGTTATTTATGTCTAGTATATTGATTATATTTTATTTTACTTAAGTGCTTGTTAGAATAAGTGTGTTGGCTTGTTTCCTTGTTGTTGTGTGTTATATTTTATGTGTTGTGTCTCTGGAAGTTTTTTTCAATTTATCATCTTGTTAAAGATTTTATTATGTCTCAATTTAAGGGTAAGTTACTCCATATCTCAATGGATGGACTAGGCTACTAGTCTATTATTCTTAACAAGCAAGCATCTCCAGGAGGTTGCTAAAGATGTTAGCCAAATTTTGGATACCATAGATTAGGTTCATAAAAAACTTTATAGTTAGCTCATTTTAACTTTGTTGATATCCATCTAGGACCTTAAAATATTAATTCAAGATGGTATCCCTTTTGTGTTTAAAAATTTTTAAGGTTCTTTTTGGAAAGTTAAGGTAATCTTTATCTTTGCTAGGAGAGAGATTAAATGCATTATTGAGGTCTCTAATATGTTTTTCATTCATGACAAAGTTTGTATCTCTTGATTAATTCTTATATAAATTAGGTATAATGTACAAGTGCTGGTGGGGCCAACAAAGTCTGAAGAAGTTGAAATATAAACATTAAAGGCACTTGTCAAAGGCTTGTAAAGCAAAATGAAAAATAGAAAAAGATAAATAAGTTTAATAAAATGATGTTTTTAGGTAAATATAACATTTTAAAAGTTATATCAGGATTTTTATAGCTTGGCAGGTCCAAGATTGGCAAAAAACATCCAATCTTTCCTATCAAGATCTTGGCAAGCTCTCAAAGGTAAATTTCAAATGTTTGGTTCATGAAGAGGAGAGAGAGTTGGGACCTAATTTTTTTATAAGAGGAGGGGAACCTAAATAGATTCATATTATTGGAATTTTTTTCTATATTTAATCCTCCATCTCTATGAACAATAATTAAGAGTTTGAGGGGTCAAAAATTGACACCAATTCCCATTAGCTCAGTTTTTTCTTTATGTCTACACTTATGAACTTCATGGGAGAATATAAACCATGAAAGATTGATCTTAAGGTAGTAAAAGATATAAATGGCACCTAAATCCATCATTCACATCATGCATGTGCATGTACCAACACAAATGATCCTCCCTCTCACTATTTGCATGAGACAAACAAGTTTTGTGAAGTTTTGCGGTGTTTTCAATAAAGTAAACATGTTTGATGTCCTTTAAAGGAATAATGAGAGTTTTTAATGCATTTAAAAGTACCATTTAATTTCATATGATCTCGACACTTTTCTCACACTCTTCCTTAGCTTGTAGTCATCACCAAGGTGATCTTATTGAGCATATTCTTGTTGTTATATTTTCATTTTAGGTTACAGTCATGGAAATAAGTTCTTAAAACATGAAAAGTGAATGTAGATGGTGGTATAGATAGTGGAATTAGAGAGTGATGAGGTCTAATAAATGATAAAATACTAAAAACATGATATTAGGAAGAATTAAGATGGGTTTTATCCACCCACAGGTTTGTAGACCTGTAGGTGGACATTTATTACTCATAACCCCTATTCTACTTTGTGTATAGCCTTGAGAATACCTAGTATAGATATACAAGAATATATCTAACCCTAAAACATAATATAAGATCATAATGAGGACCATAGATGGGTGTATAAACTCCAAACTCCATGTAAGATAGTCGCATAGGGTACAAGGAGGGTTGCAGGCCTAAAGGAGAGTTTTCCAATATTGAAGATATATAAAGTATAAGAGGGTGTAGAAAGATCATGTTTCATAAGGATATGAAGTGTGAGGTGAAGTGAAAAAATTCCATAGTTTCTCAAGCGAAATCAACATAGGCAAAACATAGAGAAGTAAATTTAGGCTTAATGGCTACCTACAGGTTTGCCATAGGCCTAGGTAGTGAAGAGACCAACTTGTGTGTTAGATGTGAACCCAAGATATTCTAAATGTTAATGAGGAAAATATTAGGGTATTCATCCCTATGAACATCATCAATATATTGGAACTATAAAAGAGCCCAAAATGATCACCTACATGAGTGTGACAGTCAAAATGAGAATAAGTGTCTTATTGTGGTGGGATTAAAGTGTTAAGGAGATAATAAAACATGTCAAGGAGGACTTGAGTAAAATATTTAGTATGTCCAAGGATCATTTAAGTTGTAAGAGGCCTGTAAATAGGATGCATTTGTAATATGATAGTCTACAGGCCTACCATAGGTCTAGGTAAAGAAGAAGACCGATTTTTGTGTTGGATGAGAGCCCAAGGGTTTTAAAAGGTAAGTGAGAAGATTAAAAAGTGGTTAGCCTATTGAAATTACCAAAAACTATAATACTATAAATAAAATCTCACTCTAATGAGCCTAACAGTCAGAAGGCCTAATTGCATACACCTACAGGGTTGGCCTTGAAGTATGGAGATCTTATACTAGTTTTAAGGTGATTTTGTGGAACGAATCATCCTAGAGAGTTGGGATGACCTGGTAAGAGATATTTAGGATGGTTAGAACCAAGTATGGTGAGTGAAAAGGATCAAAGTAAGAGATTAAGGTCACCTACACCAAATTGATCATAAACCATAAACACAACTTAATGAAAACTATAGAGGATATAAGGAGTTGGGAAAGAGATTAAATAATCAAAATATGTTAAGGTGGGTGTCTTAGATCTCACTTAGGTGTTCAAAGTTAATACTAGACAATATTTTCCACTTTTCACTCAAATTATTTCCTCTCAACCTCATAATTGCATGTCTAATAACCCGAGAAGCATTTTCACCACATGTGAACATCCTTGAGGAGATACATGGGATCCTAAGCCAATTGGGAAATGTGAATAATGTTATATACTCAAAATATCTAGCATTTGTTTAGACATTAAGTCCCTCAAGGATATTAACAATTGCTAAGGGTTTGAGTACCTAAAACCCTACTAAACCCTCTAAAATGAGTTGAAAAAAGAGATTTATCATCTAAGTGCTCAAAATAAATTGAAAAAGTCTTGTAGTGACCTGAATGATGTTTATGACTCTCCTAGGCACCTACTAGAGTAAAGTTTCACAATGTATGGGGGCAAAGTGTATGGAAAATGGCCAAAAAAGAAGGTTACAAGCCTAATTGGGGAACATGTAAAGCTGGTGTAAGCCTAAAATCAAGTAGAAAGGCCTTATGAGCTTTAGAATAAATGGTTTGAAATTATATAATCCTTTATCATATCTCTTAGGGTGAGAAATAGGTCACCAAGCCACTATACAAAGCATAAATGTGATTTTTACATTAATTGGTTTAAGAAGACCTGATTAAAAGTCTTGAATAGATTAATTAGAGCATAAACATCCTATAAACACTTTCAAAAACATGTTACCAACATTTGATAGTCTTTATACACCATCCAATCAAGAATTAGATCCATGAAATAAGACAAAGAGATTAGATTAGCCATCATTGAGTTGTAAAAGTGATAATATAGCTGTAAGGTTCTTATATGGGTTGAACTCAAGCTCCTTGGCTTGATATGAAAATTTCATAGAGTCAAAAAATGACATGAATATCTCCATGATACAAGACTAGATCTTGCTTGATTATCCAAGTTATAATGACAAGAGAGAGTATGTGGAGAAGCTTGAGAATCAAATACAAGTTTTACTTCATGAAGAGGCATATAAGAGACAAAGGTTGGTGTAGATGTTGATTAACCATGCCAAGTGTTAGTTGAAGGACTTGTAACTTCCATTATAGACATAAAGGTGAACCTCACAAGAAAGGAGTTATATTCAAGAAGCTCAAGACTACGAAAGTAACCTCCTATGCCACTCCTCACAAGGAATCTCATCAACACTTGATCATGAAGATCAAGAAGGAATATGAAAACACATTATTAATAGACTTGATGTCAATTTTACTAATTTATTTTCTATGCCATATTTTCTCTTTGTTCTTGCTATAAAACAAGCCTTGAATGGCTTTGAATGGATCCTCTACCTGAGTATGGTGAAGCCTTGCTCATTTGTATGACTTTGATAAATAATAATAATAATGGTTTTACCTCCTTATATGACTATAATTAGTGTGTATGTATGGATAATTTATCTTGTTAAGTGATTTTCTTAGTATTACTTGACATTTTATCTAATTCTAGCACTTATATGTAGTTTGAAAGCTTCTCTTACAAGTCCTGTGAAGTGTTCAAGTGAAGTGTAAGGGTTGAGTGTGGTTACCTATTAAGTAGTGTCATTTTAGACCTCTTGATTAGTTTCCTAATCTAAATATCTATCAAAACCTCCAAATTTAAATTTTGATGTAAGAGATTCATATTGGGAGTAGTGTTTGTTGAAATTAGTATCATTGTCTACATGTGCACATGTAGTTTGTTGGTAGTGATCAATTATTTTGGTACATCAAATCCTTAGTTAGGTTAATTTTAATTATATTTAACCCTTTTACCTTGAAATAAATAGGTCTAATACTATTTTATGGTGATAACATCAAGGGATATATCCATGTCTAGAGATTCACCTCACTAATTATGACACCCACAACCTAGAGGTGTCTCTATACTATCACTTAAGTGAGGAGGCTTGAAAAAAATCCTCAAGGGTGAAATTTTTGATGATAACACTAAGTAAAGATCAATTTGGAAAATTTTTAAGATAGGATGGATCTACCTATGTATAAGCATATGTTAAGATTTTGAAGCATAAATTCTTGAGGAAGAAGAACACATGGTTTTTCTAGTGCACACCTTTATAATCATAGGTACTTAGTGGTGAGATAATAAAAACCCTAACATGAATACTTATACTAAGGTAAAGGAGTCCATGTTTGTACACTTATAAAGAAACAATCTTAATAATGTATTTCCTATGTACCAAGGGAGTTTATGATCAACATAACACTTGGAAGTCTGCAAAAATATTTTCACTCAAGGGGCCTTATTACATTTATGACTTTGGGTGCATGTTGTATGAAAGCATAAAATTATCTAAAATAATATAAAGATTTTTTAAAATAAAAAAAGGTATAAGACCATTTTAGATACAACATAAATAAAATATACTTGTACATAAAGTGGTCTAAGCTACAAAAAAGGGTCTTGAGCACATGGGTTATTAAGGGATATAAAAGGGGAATCTACACAAACAATAACAAGAATATAACATAAATAGATATATGGTGGTGAAATTAAGAGATATATGGGTAATATAAGGTGGTAAAATTATATTAGGTGGTAAGCATTAGGTATCTAATCTAAGGGTTGTATAAGTGTCAGTAGGAAGAAACCATGAGATATTAATAAATAACATACAAAGATAATAATGTAATTACAAACATGTACTAGTCTAAGCATGGATAAAAATAAATTAAAAAATTATATTATTCCATCCAAAGTAAAAAATAATATAATTTACCAAAAAATTATAAAATAAAGAACATAAACTTAGGAATACTTACCTTGGGTATAATTATCAATAGATTAATCTCCCCCTTGGGTTGTGGCACTTGGTGAGAGATGGTTTTAGGTAAAGTCATTGTGAAAATAATAATACCTAAATATTCCTAAATTTTGGACTCTATATGATAGGTATAGAATGTAGGTTGAACTTATATCCTTGATATATTTAAAGTCATTGTGCTAGCTTATCTTTCCTTAATATAAGCTCCTTACCACAATTCTTATTTTTATTTGTTATATGGATTTTAATGTGAGATTAAGGTATATTTTAAGTATATTATCTGAGAAATGAAAAAAATAACCCTTTAAATATAGATCTAGAATTTAAAAATTAAAATTTAGATCTCACCAACATCATTATCCTGATCAATGCCATACAAATTTTTACATCAGAAAGAATACATCATTGAATCAGGTGATGACATAAAATAGATTATGAGTAGTAATATATGCCATAAAATGATATAATTATTTCAATTAAAGGTGTGAAAGAGAAAAATAAAGGGACAAGAGAGAGCATGAATGTCAAGGAATAAGAAAAAATAATGTCATAGTGGTAGTAAGGATGGTTAAACATGAAAATATATCTTGTAAAGCACAACTAGTTAAACCACCCTAATCCTAATGTAATCCTTAGGATGTACACTCAAGGATATTAATGTACCATGGAGTCCTATAAAATAAACTATCAGTAAGAAACATTATAGTTGATACACATGCCATGTACATTACTCTCAGTTCATGGGCCCGTATATAGTACATTCTAAGTGATACTTAAATGTAAATAATGAGATATGGTGTAGTGAAATAGATTTAACTCATTAATTTTATTTTAATTAAATAAAATATCCTTGAAAATCCAATTTTGGGGATGAGAAAAGTTCTATTTAAAAGTTACACACTAATTGAGGACATGGTGAGAAAAATGTATAAAAAAGGATTTTTATTTCCTTAATTATTTTAGGGGATTAAATTTTATAGTGAATTAAATAATCAAGGTGATGATTATAACCCCCATATATCTATGCACATAAGTCAAGGTTAAAAACAAGGTGGTTTTAGTACATTAAAAGCTATTTTTAAGATAGAGGAAGAATGAGACAACAAAGTTGGCGAATACTATCTATATATTGAGACATTACTTGGATAAATCGGTAGACATTATGAGAAACATGATAATAAAAATTATTAAAATTTACATATATATACAAATAAATTAAAATTTTTGATGGATTTAGAGACAAAAATATCCAAGATCAAAGACTATTGGTTTGATGCAAAAATAGTCTGTAACATAGAACTAATAAATGAATTTTAGGAATTAATCCCAAGAGCCTATAATATTATTATAGGAGTGCATAATTCATTAAATATTATTTAAATTATGTTATGTGAGGGTGTATAAATATTGAATAATAATTATTATCTAATGAATACAAAATTATGCAAAATTGGATGAAATTGAAAAAATCAAAGATGTAAGGGTGATCTAACTAGTGCATAAATCAGACTAGATTATGTCCATGTTCATTAAGATTAAAAAATGGTAGGATTAGAAACTATGTGGATTTATATTAACTTAATAAGGAATGTGTGACTGATGTATTTCCTACACAATTAATAGAAGAGATCCTAGAAGGGGTGGTAGGATGTGATATTTAAACATTCACAAATGGGTTTTCTAGCTACCACTAGGTGAAGATCATTGAGGATGGTAAGGAAAATACCACCATTTCTAAAAAATTAGGATATTTTTCATAAAATGTTATAACTTTTATCCTAGTTAATTTTATAGTGGTATTTACACACATTTTAGTTTAATAATTCAAATATTTCATATAGTAGTTACAATAGGCATGATTGGATGACTAGATTATATATGGGATAGTGAAGGAACACCATGAAATTTGAGGTTTGTGTTTGAAAGGAACACATGATTTTATATTTTTTGAACTTAAAAAATGTGTATTTGAGTTTTTTTTGGTACACTGCTTGGTCATCCAATTTACAAGGAATGTATATTGGTGGACCCTATAAAGATAGCAGTTATTTTACTATTGGAAGCTCCTAGTATGAAGAGGGAAGTGTGTAAATTATTAATCTATATAGGTTAATATAAAAACATCATCAATAGCCATGAAAAAAATATAATAATGGAAGAGGTTCTAAGGAAAGATAACCCATTCACATGGGTAGATAGATAATAATAATATTTTATAATGCTTATCGAGAATCTTGCCAAAGCACTTATTCTAAAATTATTGTATTAGAAGGTATATTTATACATCCATATAGACACATTTGGGAATGTAATGGGATGAATTATTTCATATGTAAGGGAAATTAAATTTTATCATCCCATATAAATGAATGTAAAAATATTTTTTAGATAGAGCATGGCTACATCACCACAAAGTCTAAGGTCTTAACAATGGTGAATTATATTTAGAATATTCACCTATATCTCTTAGCTACACCATTTAATTTATAAAAATATCAAAAGGTAATAAAATAATTAATAAATAATGAAGTATTATATTGGAATAGTTTTTGGTGGATTGTATTATTTCAATAATTTTGGTTGGTTCACTATGTCTATGAAGCCTATAAAATAGAGTTGTGGGCTATATCATTTATCACATATCCATACAGGTTAAGTGACATACTATAAAATATGATAAAATTGATGCATAATTATAAATAAGATAGAGGGTGATAAATGAATTGATATAAATTATATCATTCTTGACATCCAACATCACTTCAAGTGATTAGAAAGATGAGAAGAAATAGATCAAAGTACATGCAACACTATATCAATTGGTTTGGAAGGAATTATATAATATCTAAGATGAGATGATTTCATAAGGAGATGTGTATTATAGGATGATTGTGATTAATTTATGAATGAATTATAAAAATGGAAATTTAGTGGTCATTATGTTTATAAATCAACCACTAGAAATATTTTTTTTGAAAAATTATGGTGGCTAACTCTATATAATGACACCGAGGAATTTTCATTGTAGTGTAAAATTTTATAAGGATTTAGGAAACCAAATAATTGGGATGGAACACATTTAATACCCTTTCTTTCATAGGGTCCATTAGAGAATTTTTTAGCTGAATGAATCTAATTATTTACAAAAGTGGGGTGAAAAACATTATAAATATTTATAAGTATTTAATGATATGGATAGAAGAAACACCTATGAAATATTAGATAGTCACAACTAAAACAAGGTTCCAACTGGAGAACACCATTACCATGCACGAATCCCCCTTAGTTTGATTCTTGATATAAGGAATCATGTCCTAGTAGAAATGGTGTACACATTACAATGTGAGTTCATGGTGCACACCAAAAAACCAAGCTTTATCACTCTCATAAAAATAGCATGGTTGAAAATTTCAGCAATATATTTGGCATTATGATTACCAAAATTTGTGTAGAATTTAAGGATTGGGATGATAGAGTCTTAATAGTATTATGGGCATAAATGATTACCTATAAAAGACTAACTATACAAACATTATTTTAATTTAAATTTTGAAAAGAGGTTGGGCTAAAATTAGAGTTCCTAGTTTTGTCATTATGTATAACTTGGTAGCATCTTTGGAAGAGAGGTTTATGTAATTGGTGAAACTAGATGAAAAATGATAATGGTGAGGTATATTCAAGGACTTTGAAAGAAAAAGTATAAGTTTTGACATGATAAACACACAAAGGATAAGTTTTTTTGCAAAGGAGAAAAGGTGTCACTTTGTGAATCACACTATGTTAAAAACCCAAGGAAGATCCACATTCAATGGATGACATTTTATATTATTTATGATATCATGGATACTAGATCATGTAAGATGTGCACCTTGGATAGTGAAATGATGTAGGGGAATTTTCAATAAAATTAGGATAAAGCCATACTAAGAGTAATGTATGAAATATCATCACCAATAATGTGAATGTAAATGATAAAATGTTTTAAAAAATATGTATTTTCTTTTGATATGTTTTATTTCCTTGATTTCATGTTTTGGTTTGTACAAGGAAGTTTTGACTATAATATCAACTTATGCAGGAACTATGTATGGGAAATAAAGCACTAATAAATCTCAAAATTATGTAAATTCCTTGTGAAGGATGTTCTAAGGTAAAAACTATAATACATTGGCAAGTACAACAAGTGGAAGTCACTAAAAATTAACATGGCATACACAATAAAAATTTGCATACATTAGGTGTGGAGAGAATTATTATAAAATAAAGGAGAAGAATGATATGTGAATAAGGCAACCATTTTATAAAAAAATATGTAAATAAAAGATAATAAGCATGTGGAAAAAGATAACCAAGTATCTAGATATGGGAAAACTATGGGGAAAGTGTTGTAGAAAAGTAAAGACTTACACATGGTCTAATAACATAGTAAGATGAAATGGTGTAGGTTGTAATATAAAGGAATAATTGTAAGGAATGACATCACCATTACACCATTACATGGTATGAAAGTGGATAATTAAGTGTAAAATGGATAGGAAATGATATTTATTAATAGAAAGGTTATAAATATGACCAAGGATCCTCATTTTCACATTGGATTGACAAGAGTAAAGAGTAGATAAAAGAGATACATTATAAAAAGGAGTTAGAAAATAAAAATCAAGATAATGAAACCAATTATGAAGAATCATGAGAGCAATAAATACATATATATGAGTGAGGATTATATCTAAATTTATAAATCTATAGACAAAATTTTAAACATGTGATAGTATAATGTTTTTTATGTGAGGATAAAAAAAGAAGAGAGATGTCATTCCATGATGAGTTACCTAGGGTTTGTATGTCCCCATAGTGTGAATATATTGATCAAGAAAGGGTAAAATGGATGAATGGAATATTTTATAGGTTTTTTATGAAAATATGTTCACAAAGGTGAAAATAATGAATACCACATGTTGTAATAATGGAACCAAAGAGAAAGAGAATAATGAATGGTTATTAAAGAATAGGTTCCTAAGACCAAAAGGGGGTTCAAAAAGAAGAAAATAAGAAGGATATTGTGCGATATTGACCCATAGTGATGTAATATCTAGAGGACATACTAAATGAGGATGTATTGACCTCATGTTTAGGATGTTATATCATCAAATAAGTATGAGGATGTGATGAAGGTAACTAGGTATTAAGGCTTGAATGAATTATTTATAAAATATGTAATGAAATTAATTAGATGTTTCAAAATAATGGAATAATATATTGCATAATAAATAATAAAATAATCATATCCAAAAAAATAACTGATAAAAGTGTATAATAATTGATAGTTATGATTGTGCCACTTTGAAGAGCAACCTCCAAACAACGTCATAAGAGAAAAAATCATAATATGATTATAAAATACTAAACACTACCTCCTATATATACTCTACTTATCCATGGTTATTCCATAGGATGAACATACTAAAAACTTAGAGAAATGCAATAAGATAATATGAAAGGTATGTAAACCACAAGTCATCCACACATATCCCTATATGCAATATAGGTTAAGGATTTAACATGCTCCTCCCATTAAAAATAAATGGTGACCTCAACATTAAATGAACTATAGATGATGTTTTAGGAAATATTCATCCTCCTATGTTGCATATTCATGATTCAAACTCTTTTACTTGATCAAATATTCTTTAAGCTTCTTATTTTTAGCCTTTTTATGCATGTGTGAAGGATTTCCTCAAGTTTTATAATGACTCTACCTTATTCATCTAGTTTATTTAACTTAGTCTAGGTAGAAACTCTTTTTCCAATGACCTTATTTAAGTAATATACATGAAATATAAGATGTATGTGAGTGAATTGGGGTATCTCCATCTTGTATTCCACATTGCCAAAAAAAATTAGGATTTGATAAGGTCCATAATACTTAGAAGAAAGTTTTTTATCATTTTATATTTATTCAAATACATATAATTATCTAGATGGAATAAAATAAATATCCAATCACTTATATAAAAATTCCTTTCACTATGGTGTTGATCAACTTACTACTTCATTCTATTTTATGTCATCGCTAAATTCTCCATTAAAATAGATAGTACCTCCTATTGATGTTAAATGTGTTCCTCAATAGTTATAACCTTAGGTTTCACCTTAAAATATGAAGGTATAATCCCTAGGGCCATGATGATAGTCACAATAAGCTTTGGAATCATATCCATGAAGTAGAGGTCTACACATTTCAATGTCTATGAAAGGAGAGAAAGATATGAGATGACAATCTACAAAATTTTTAAGTAGAGAACCTAAAGACTTAGGTAACTATGTAAATTGTCTCCTTAGTGAATTAGATAAGACAAGTTGATTATATTGTTGTGACACTGCATTAAAATTTATGGTTGTCTCTTTTTTAGGTTTTGTAGGTTTGACCTTGTAGCATGGTTTGATATGAAACTTGGCACTAGATGTAGTTGGTGTATTTGCTACATATTTAAGCTTATTTAATGAAATAAGTTTATTTTCATAATATCTAAAAATATGGCATAAGTAATAGAAATATTTGAAATTATTAAAAACACAAGGACTCATGTAATAGGGCAAGTTATTGAAGCTCTTTATCTACCATTTGGTTTGTCATTTTGGAAAACATTATCTTGTATCTCAAGACATATTCATTGATAGGTTCATTGGTTCTTTGTTTAATTTTTGAAATTGAGGCATATTATTCCTTTTTCGGTAATGTTGATAGATAAGTATGCCAAAAATTGATCCACAAGAGGCTTGAATGCTTTATGAATTGGATTATTAAATCATAAAACCACCTTAAATCATAGTCCTTGAGGCTCCTTGGAAATAATTTAGTCAAAATTTTATCAGGAGGCATAATCATTGCATGCAAATTATAAATATTAGATATGTTATTTGTGATCACCCTTGCCATAATAAAATGTGAATTTAGGTGTAACAAAACTAGTTGGCAAGGGGTGAAAAGATATTTTAGCTACAAGAGGGTTATGTTATACCTATTATGAATCAATAGCATAAGGCAACTTCATAAAATTTTATTTAATATTTTTAACCTTATCTTTCCAAAGTTTTATGGTTTGGAAAAGAAATTTCACATTTTGATCACTAAGGTTTGAAATTTTTAAAGTCATCAAAGGAAGTGTACCCATAGTTTGAGTTTATATAGGCATTAAAACTGGTAACTAGGGTGATGTGATAATGTTTCCTAAGGAAGATATAGAAATAGTAGGGTTTTTCTTAGGGAATAATGGTGTAAACACATAACCCATGCCTTCATTATATCTATGAAGTGATGATGTGATAAAGGGGAGTAATTATTGGAATATGGGGTTGTCCAATAGCTATATAACATGATCAATAAATGCACATGGTTGTTCATTTATACCTTGTAATTTTTTAGTTTCTAATATGGTTCTAAGGATCTCATCAATATCTTTGGGTTTTTGATATATACATTCTCAAAACATAGCAAGAGTTTGTACTTGATCTTGATCTATTCATTTAAGTTGATTATTTGCATTAGATTCATCATTTTCATGATCAAAATCATATTCTATGACATCCTTTTCAATATGTGGTTCACTTTAATTAGTAACACTTTCATTAGGCACATAATTAGATACTTCATTGGTTTGATCCATCTTAGGTGGAAAATGAGGAAGCTCTAAGTGTTCGATAGGAACACCAACTAATTGAGGGCTATGCCTACATTGCATACAAATAATAGAGTAGATCTAGAAAAAGACAACAATGAAAAACATTAAAAGGCTGAATACCCTAAGGCAAGATAGGGTTTGCATAAAGATATGGGTTCACCAAATGTTTAACCCTAAATTGAGATAAGTGTATATCTAGGGTTAAGGGGTATTATATTATGTTTTTCATAAGGATGATGAACTAACCTAATGATCAAAATAATTAATATAAAATTTACTGAATAATTTTATGAAGTTATAAAACTAATATTGCTAAAAATAGTAAAGTGTAACTATTAATAGATATTATAATAAATAGGGAATAATGATACCTAGCTAATTTATTGTGACAATGTAGGTCTAGCTTGGAATAAGTTGGAAGTGGACTAGAAGATGATATAAGAACAATCATCAGATTATGAGAATATTATTTCGGTTGCTTCAGACACTTGTATTAGATCTAGATGATTATATTGATGTAGGTGTCCTATACATAATACTAACTAGATCTAGATGTGACCAACTGGAGCCTTTTAGGTCTTATGTCACCTTTCTTCTATTGTCTTCAAATCACACACACATGATATCACTTTTTCTCAAATGATCAAACCCTAGCTTATTCACCTTTGGAGTGACTATGGAAAAAATGGGTTAATGGGCTACAATGTCAATCTATCCAAAGGACCATTGTATTAATGGGTGATGCCTACATAGCCAATACTCTAAATAAGGCTTATAACTTATGTAGTTCTCCCCTACATGTTAGCTTGTGTGTATCAATATGAACATATGATATGCAATGACATACAATGAACTATCTTTTAACTTTAAAAATATGGTGCATGAATTATTCTTCGAATGCTTTAGACTTGTGGGAATACTAATCCTATGAATGATATAGAAATAAGAATGAATAGGTCAAGTTTTCTCACTTAAATGCTTTATTGAGATCTTCTTGGTAAGTTTCCTTATGAGTTCATAGTATTTTCTAGGTGAGGAATGAATGAGAGTTTATCTTATATATTTACTAATGTATTTTATAAATATCTCACATTAAATAAATTAGGTTGACTTTAGGATACATTTCATTTTTAAATTGGATGAATTTTGGGTGTTGGACACTTTATATTAAAAGTGAACACTTGCATCGATACAAGTGTCTATCTAAGATGCAAGTGTTCAGGAAGCTATAAAATAGATACATGTCCAAAATTAGTAGTGAAGGATAATGATCATCTTTATATATTATTACATAGTATAAACATCTTGGTCATGAAAATAACAATGGTCAAACTAATAGATAAACAACTTAGGAGCAAAGAGATAGTGAACGCGAGCCTTTCGATAGTGACTAGGTCTATAATTGAAAGGTATAGCCATGATGGATATTTACCAAATACACAAGATTAAGGTACTACATAAATTAAATTTAGTGTCTACAATACCAAACTATATATTAAATTAAACAACTATTCCAAATCACCAAAACAAATTGAGTAATCATATCATATCAAAATACTGTATGCTTATGTCAAACTAAAATTAAAACTTGTTGAAAGATTATAATCTCATGTATCTCTATCAACCAAAATGTCAAATATGAAAATATTATCAAGCAATAACATTTAAAAATAAATAAAGTATGTATTATGAAATATTAAAAAAAAACTATTCCTCATCTGAAAACTCCCCATCTATGACCCAATTAATCAATAGTGCACCTAAATCAATTTGATATTCTATATTTAAATGGCAAAGATGATAAATCAATTTCATTCATGCCACTATAATCACTATCAAATTATTATTATTTTTTTTAAAATTTTGATTTTATTGATTGTGTGTTACCATAGGCCATAATGGAGAGTCACTAATGCATTGATGACTAGAAGACAAAACATTATCTAGAGTAGCCATAATAGCATTTGAAGTAGTCACAAGGGCACTAGGAATAACATTGAAAATATTGTGATTTATTTTAGGAAATATTAAATAATTTTTGGATATGAGATCAACATTAGGAAATTTTCATTAAGATAAGTGTGAATTTATTTAGAGGAAACACTTGGCAAACCATGTTTGAATGGATGAGATTGCTAGTTTCTTATTCACATTCCTCTATGAAAATTATTGCCATGAAGATAATAGCTAGCATGAGTTAGAGAATTCAGAACATCTAAAAAGTCTAAATAATTTCCATCAAAATGTAGAGAAACCTTAGTTCCATGATTAAATGTGCATGAAAACAAATTATAGATCCTTCGACCTCACAAAAGTATGATTTGGTAGTTATTACAAGGAGGAGTTTAACTATTTTCCCCTGACCTCCTCTAACACAAACATTTGTGCCTTCACTTTGAGAACCTCAACTCTAACTTGACATTATATTCTATATTTAAAAATGGAAAATATATCAAATCATTTTTAATTAAATTTCACATTGCTACACATTTCTAATTTATATTTAAACTACAAAATGATAAACTAAATTTATAATGCAAAATATTAGATTTATGAATTTGGAAAAATTAAAATTATTTATTCTATTTAAAAATTTAAATACAAATAAAAAAATCAACAAATGATTATGATCTCAAAATAATATTTGATGTGAACAAAACTATAAACTTTCACATGTATTTTCATCTACTATAAACACAACAGAACATAATGCTTATGATTCCACCAAATTATCATTCCAAATACATATATATTAAAATATCTTCAAATTTTAATAAAAATTAATCATTTCATGTATATTGTATTTTATAAAAACCTCAAATGCATCCAAAACCATAGATAGATCCTAACTCTAAATATTAAAATTTATAGAGAATTGAATATCATGTGTTTAAAAACATAAATAATAATATATATAAATAATGAATAAATGGATTTGAAACCAAAATAAATATATTCCATAAACAATAAAAATGTCTTTAATTATCTTTCCAACTATTTTGAGATTAAAAATATAACATCAACATGAATCTAAATGCAAATAGTATATTGTGACAATTTAAACTCAAGAATTGAAGCATATACACTTCAAAACTTTATTTTAGAATGCATATATTTCCAAATATTCTCTAGACTCAAAGATAATCAACAAATACATAATTGTGTAATATCATTTATACCCATTTTGAGTTCAAACCCTGAGATGACATGAAAATTATATTTTAAAAACTATATGTTTGTTTAGAATGAAATAAAGAATGCATGATTATTATCATTATCAAGATATAAAAGACCTAAAACCTCAAACCAAGTTGATAAAGTTGAGGGTTTAGCCACAAAATAATCAATCATTCCTAGAAGATCAATCATATAACTCAATTTTTTTGAAATCCTAGTAGATTTAAAAAAAGTAAATACTCATCTAGAAATGCTATGAACACTAAATATGGTATATGAAATTGGTGGTACTATTGAGGATCATATATGGGTGTAATATCTAAAATTATAGGCTCTATAATGCTATGTGTATGTGTTAAAGGACTCTGAGATCTCAAAGAGGTAATAAAAGGAGTAGGGTTTCATGGAACCCATCACTTTATGATCTATATTATATATGAAGTAGTAGTAATAGGAACATGTTTATTTGTTCTGTATAATGACATCTTATGTATAATAGTATATGAGGATTATGTGGAATCCATTGTGTATATATAATGCGGTGGTCTATCAAGTATGGGCTACCTAGGAAAGGAGATTCCCTATTGATTACCATTTCATGGAGGTTTAACCTTATTAAGTTTGATTATTAATTGCCTTGGAATAATTATTTTTATTCAAGTAGATATTCCTATATAATTCAAGAAACTATGACTACTTTATTGGTATGAATGTATTTAATACACCCATGCATTGTGAAAGGTAATGCATAGAGTTTATATATCCAAGGTCATCTCAATAATGGATAAATTATTGACCACATTATTAGAGGTAAAATCACAAAGATTGTAGGTGGGGTGAATCAGTGAGCCCAAATATTTAAATTTAAATTCCAAACTATTAGACAATCAACATATATCAACTTGATCAAGCACCATTAATAAGAGAGCTCATTCATTCAATGCATACACAAGATCAAGCATATAACACATAGTTCCTATAAGAAACCCTCATGGGGAATAGTACCGAATCTCAAGCCTACAACACATGTAATACATGTCCTATAATAAATTATATAAAAGAGTCTAGTTAACTCCTTTAGACCAATGACCTTTAGTGAAACACCTATTTCATAAGGAGAAACTACACCTAAGGAAGATCAAGTCCTTTAGACCTTCATTTAAACACCTCCACCTTAGTACTGATGTTTTATTTTACCTAATGATAGATCTCTATTTTTCTAACACTTGTACAAATGCCTTCTCTATATTATATAGGCCTCTCACATAGGCATGACACAAAATTTCTCCTACTTCACCAAAACTGGCCTCATATGCACACTTATTCTCATATCTTAAAACTCTTTAGATCACTATTGTGACATCATAAATATAACCAAAAAGTCATACACATAGTCAAAAAACTCTTATACTCATCAACTCATCCAACATGCACACTACCTATCCTCTTCACTAACAAGCCTTGCTCAAGTCTCTCAAGTATTTTTCCAAAATCTAGAAGCCATCCTATTTAGTTTCACTATTTATAGATAATTCATGAATTATATTTTGGCCACAATGCATGCCTTCACCCTTAAGGTATCTTACATGGGTCACACTTAAGCACACCACACTTTCAAATAGGCCTAAGTCACCTTTTAGGTCCTATGAAAACCCATTCACCTCTTTGACACTTCTCTAAACAAACTAAGAACATAGGACCAATTCTAAATGCATAAAACTAATCCACATAACCCTTTTGACATCCTTAAATGATCAAAATTGCCAATACACTCTTCTACATATGCTCAAATAACTCAAACACTAACCTTGCACATACGAACACCATGAATAAACACACAATCAACTTATTAAACATTATTCATACTCAAGATAGATTGATCACACATCCAAAATCCATAAAAATTATCCTCATGGAGTCTACAACACTCTATAATAGCTAAGTCATCATGAAACATTGGAAAAACATAAATACAAGCTAAATTATCCTTCTTGGATATTTAACAAATGAACATCGAACACACAATTAACTTTGAACCTCAATATATTTGACTATACACACTTTCAGATGTTCAAACTTATATTTCTAGATGTGCCTTATATCTAGATCAAAAGATATGGCCCAAAAACTAGACACTAGTCTTTCCTTTATTAAATTCAAATATTTGAATTCAAACAGTCATAATTAAACATTGACCACATTTCTTGCATCTCATGTTCTTGCATATTCAAATTAAATACAAATCATTGACCTTATTTGAACTTTAACTTAGTGCACCAATGCCCAAATTTTAAACCTTGAACATGTTGACATCATCTCGTGCAATCTTGAAATATTAACTCATCACACACCATTAATCTCTATAGATAAATTAGGTCTTTACCTTATAATACTCATAATTAGATCTTGCTTAGAATCCCCATGATCATGACACTTGAAACACTCACATGCCTATAGATCACTTATACCATTAACTATTGATCACTTATCCTCATCTCGCTACTTCTTGAGACCTTGGAATAAACACACTTTATTGATCCTTTTATAAGGAGCTTGATCTTTACCTTTGTTAACCAAAAAACACTTTAACCTCTTTGATTTATTGTGCATTGTATATCTTCACTGTATGATCACTTGTGAGACATTATAGCTCCATTTGGTCCTGATCTTTAACATTGTGTAAAATAGACTATGGGGACCATTGCAATATGTTTATAAGGTCAATTTTGCACCTTCATATCTTTTGCTTTGCTCAAGCACAATTTATAAAAATTAAACCATATGATCTCCTCACATAGGATAATCCAAACATGTATCAATATTCTCCTAAAACACTCACACATGTGAGGTACAATGACATTAAAAATCTCACTTAGATTTTTCTGCCACAGAGCCAACTATGTCATGAACTATCTAGAAGGCTAACTTTGCACATGCATATATTTTTCCATGCTTCATCACATGATCTAAAATTTAGATAAAGTAAACTAGGAAAAAAAATAAAAAATTCATATGATAAAATTCTCATGAAACATACACATGTATGAGATATGCTATCATAAAGCTACTTACTTAGCTCTTTCTTGCCTCATGCAAATTTGGCTAGGTATGGGAAAACAATGTCAAAATACCTAAGAGCCCAAATTTGCACCCACATATATTTGAATAATCTCTATCACATGAATTTATACTTATATAATATAAAATAGGGACTAATTATATCACAACCATATGACCAACTCTCCCTGACTCATCTACACATGGCGCAATATTGACATCAACAAAAAACCTATTCAGATTTTCTACCACTAAACCCAAAATGTCTAAATGAAATATATGGAATAATAGATGAATTCCACTCATGCACAAAAGAATTCAAATCATATAAAAATTATTGTGGGAACACTTTCACTTGATCAATACTCCATACTCATTATTAAACATCTCTAGCCATGTCAAATCAAAAGATCAGCCAAGGCAACTTTAAGCATACTAGGACAAACACATTACACACTTTATAATTATCACTTAGGCTATTAAGAAAATTCATCAAATCACTATGAAACTTTAATTAAATCATCATAACATCATTGAAAATACTCCAATAATATCCCCCTTTATCATTGATGTCAACACCCATCATATGGCAATATACAACTCACCTTCATTTTCTCTCTTCAATTACTCCCAAGATCATACACTTTCTCCCCCTTTGACAAAATGAAAAAGTGGGAAAAAAATAATCCTAAGGAATTAAAATACTACCAATAGGAAAATACCATCTTATAAATATAGTATCAACTCTCGCTTAGCCTGAGCCTTTCTCTTCTTGCTTTGATAACTTCTTCTTACTCCATGCCAACACTCTCTTCAACCAAGCACTAAAACTAATGAAGAAATAACATAAAAAAATAATAAAATATGATAGAACTCACCAATAAAAATTTTAGAGGAAATCTCCCTAATATATTTTAACCATTTCATCTCTTGAGCTTATTCAGATCTCCATACACCATGAAGAACCACCATACAAGATTATTATCTTTGTCTCTCAAAAAACTTCCATGAACACCAACATAACTTCATGCCACTCAAAAAATAGGACACATTCTCTCAATTAACATAATAACTCTCCTAGAAACACTCATACCTTTCTCTTTTGGAGAAATTGATAAAAATATTCTTCTTCTTTCTAGGCCCGTCTAGACTCTTTGTAGCCCTACATAGAACTTTTAAATCCCAAAACTTTCATTAGACACATCTTCAGGACTTAAAAATTCATATATAGATAACTCTCATATTCCCCTTTAAGCACAATTTTTTTAAATAATTAGCTAATCCTATGTAACATATTTCCTCCACAAATCAACTTGTTAATTAGGTTTCCATCTTGAGAAAAATAAGAATAATTTGAAAACCACAAACCTTCAAATCTATGTGAAACATGATTTGAAAACCCATTTATCCCAATCAACCTATTAATAATCCTTATATCTCAACTCATAAGGCATACCACTTTTTTAGTAAAGTCCATAACCCTATAATCTCAAAATAAATAGAGTCAACAATGTTCCTTCTGGTCAACATCCACCTCTAAAACTTCTTTTACACCTAGAGACAACCATTACACACTTATGGACCAAATTTTTATATTCCACATATTTGGGAACCCATACATCCTATAACACATTTTAGGACCAGCATACTCTTAATCATAAACTGAGAAACCCAAGAGTAAATAAAATTCCCCAATTTGATTTCAACATACTTTTAGACCACAAAACCATATAGAGTATGATATAATAAGGTCAACATACCTTTATATGCAAGAAGATCATCTTGAAAAATCACAAATCCTCTTTTTTCACTTGAAAACCTTAGTTTTAACCTTATAGACTGACCATATACAACTATGACATCATTTTGACATCACCATAGCATCACTTTCACTTAAACATCCCTAAACCAACTAAAATCACTCATATCTAGCCTTCTAGTACCATATGAATAATACCATATTAACACTTACTTCTCCACTAAAAGGAGTCTCTTAAGAAGCATAAACAGAGCCATCTTTTTTACCACAATGCTCTTAAAATAAAGTGAAGCTAGGAGTGGCCCACATATCCTTAGTAACTATTGGAATCCTCTTGTAGCTATAAGATTTATTTATTTTATTCTTCTTCTTCTTCTTCTTCTTCGTATGATCTTTGACAATTGGTTCCTTTTCTAAATCACTCTTATTTTCTTCTAAGATTGAATTGACAATACATGGAGACAACATGGATTCATGACATACTTTTTAATCTAAAGAATCCACCTTGTAGTTAAGAACCTCATCACTAGGAATGAAAATTTGATGTTCTTTATATGATACATGCTCAAAAATTGTAGGATGTTCACTTGGATCCATATACATCTCACAACTAGCCTCAACCAGTACCTTGGTCTTCTCTTTGAGCTTGGTCTCTTCATTCACAACATGAGCAGACAATGAGGGCCCTTGGCACTCTTCACCTTTTGTAGCATTCTCCACCATAAAAAATAGATTACTTAGACCTACAGTCTCATCATGAATCATACTTACCACCTTTGATTTTCATGAGCTAACTTGTCTTCTTGATTTTACTCTTGGATCCTGATTAAAACTATTTTGATTTATATACCTTTGCTTGTTGAATCTAACAATGTGACCAATCTTTTCATAGTTGTAGAAAACAATACTCAATGGAAAATAAACTTGTCTTACCTTAAATAGGAAATATTTTACAAAGGGTCCCACATTATGATAGTTAAAACACTCAACCTTAATTACACCTTTTGACTAATGACCCCCATCATAGTCCCATGCAAACTCATTTCTAATAAATCTTCTGCATTCTTTAAATCTATGGCCAAACTGATTATAAGAATAATAGTCGTCACTAAAATTCACATACCTCATGGTATTTGGATGTCTAATCTTATTTGTCTTCATTCTGCTAGCACCTTCATTCCTTATTTGATGATTTGTCTTCAAAGTATGATTTTACTTGTTCACATTAGCCTTCACTTGTCTTGAGTTACATTCTTTAGTTCTTCTTTGTATCAAAGACTAGTTTATCCCTTCCATGATTTTGATCATTTCAATTATTATCTAGATTAATTGAGATCTTTTCAAATCTCATAAATGACTTCACCTTACTATATGTTTTCTCTAACTCATATCTTAGTGAATCATTTTCAATTACATAACTTGAACATTCATATCCTTTAGCTTTCAAGCTTGTAGATAGGACTTCCAATTGACAACTAAGATACTTGACCATATATTCATGCTCCTTGGCATCTTCATTCATTATTGCCTTAAATACACTGAATTACTCCTAAATTATTTGAGTTTAGATTTAATCTTATTATTTATCTTCTTCTCAATATTTAATTTTTCAAGAGCATTCATCAATTCAATAACATATTCCACCTCATCTTTATCATCATCTAAATCACTCCAAGTAGATTCCTTTTGATGTGAGCAACTACCTTCCTCAGACATGAATATGGATTCATCTTCAATAGGACCATCATATTCATGATCATACTCTAAGTCACTAACTTCACTCTCATCTGATGAGTTGCAATGTTTTTTGGTGTAGAGACTCTTCTTGTCCTTGAAGTACTTCTTGTTTCCAAACTTTATAAATCCCTTTTTGATTTTATCAGACTTAAATGATCTATTGCCATCATCATGACCTTGATCATGCTCTTCATCATCATCCTTATTATACTTATGAGGTAACTTATTAGAAAAATGTCCTACCTCTCCATAATTGAAGCATTTGATGGGTAGTTTACCCTTATACTTGTTTGAGCCTATTTTCAATTTTCTTGAAATCAAAACAATTATTTCATCCTCATCTATATGAAAAATTTCATCCTCCTTAGGTTTATTACCTTGGGACTTCTTATTTTTCTTTATTTAAGTATTGAAATTTACTTCCTTATTTGGTGGCATATCATCATTCTTTCTCATCTCATAGGCAATAAGGGTGCCATGAAATTGATCCATCCTCAATTGAGTAAGATCATAACTTTCTTCTATATCAAATACCTTTGGATCAAAATTCAAGGATAGATACCTTAATACCTTTAGAAATATAATAGATTATTCAAGGTTCTCTCCAAGACCTCTAATAATTTTCATAATTTCATCAAATCTCTAAAAAAATGAAGCCACAAAATATTGTTTGTTCATCTTGAGACTTTAAAATTACCTTTTATGAGTCTTTAATTTATCAAGATTAACCTTTGAATCTCCTTCATAAATTATCTTCATTTTTCTTGATATCTCTTTAGCATATTTACAATGGATCACCTTGGTAAGCTTAGTCTCTATAAGACCACAAGTGATGCCATTCATTGCCTTAGAATTATTCTCAAACAACTTATCTGCAACACTAGATGGAGGGGTAGTAGGAACAACATAACCATCCAAAATATATTATCATACATCAAACCCTAAATACGTAATGTATGTCCTTATAATTTCACTCTAAAAAGCATAATTAGATCCATTGACCATCAATGCTTGCTTAGTAGAGAAACCTCATTGATGACTACCCATATTGTACCTTGGATCACCTTCAAGTTGTCAAACCTTTACCAAAGGACCTACTCTGATACCAATTATTAGAGGTACAATCACTAAGAGGGGGTGAATCAATGATCTTAGATATTTCAATTTTAATTCCAAACCTTTCAAACTATTAGACAATCAACATATATAAACTTGATCAAGTAACATTAACAAGAGAGCTCATTCATTCAATGCATACACAAGATCAAACATATAACACATAACTCCTGTGGCAAAACTTCATGATTAATAAAACCCACTCTCAAAAATAAAACACATGGGGCACATATCCTATAATAAATTACAAATAATATACTGGACAAATCCTTTAGACTATTAAGCATGGGATATACTGAGAGGGGGGGAATCAGTATATCATATATCTTATAAAACTTTCTTTTAACCAAATTATACTTAATCAAACATTCAAGATATGTAATAAAACTCAAACAATAAACACCACACAAGATAGAGAGACACACCAGATATAATGTGGAAACCCAATGTGGGAAAAACCATAGAGAACAACCTCAAGTATATGAATGAGCACCAACCCAAACAATATTTGAAATAACCAACTTGCAAGAGCACCAACCCCTTTACTAAGCACCAACCCAACAACTATTCATGAGCACCAATCTACAAGAGCACCAACCCCTTTGCTGAGCACCAACCTAGAAACTATTCATGAGCACCAACCCACAGGAGCACCAACCCCTTTCCCAAGCACCAACCTAGCAACAATTCATGAGTACCAACCCATAGAAGCACCAACCCCTTTGCCGAGTACCAACCCAACAACAATTTGTGAGCACTAACCCATAAGAGCACCAACCCCTTTGTCGAGCACCAACCTAGAAAAAATTCATGAGCACCAACCCATAGGAGCACTAACCCCTTTGCCAAGCACCAACCCAACAACAATTTGTGAGCACCAACCCATAGGAGCACTAACCCCTTTATGTATACCCCACACCTATCTCTCAATGTTTCTATCTCAACAAATGATAGTTCATTACAACATCTCTTTCCTCTCTCTCACCTTCACTCTTCTAAGCTAGATATAACAAATACAAATCATATTCATCTCTCACAATTGCTCTTCTAAGCTAGATATTACAATATCAAATCAACCTCTATCTTACCTATAAAAAATGGCCTCTCAAGCCTTTATTTATAGCTTTCTAAGTGACCTTTGGCCTTCCCCCTTTGCGACCCTTCAATCCTCATGGAAAATGGCACCAAACTTGTATGACCCTTCATATTCTTGCCTTTGAAAAGTCATGTGGTGACCCTTCATGACCAAAAACATCCTTCCCTCTTTTGTCCTTATCTTGGTGACTTTTCATATTCCTCAAAGTGTCCCTTCATGAGAAATTGTACCCTTCCTCTTTTGTCTTCACTTGGTGACTCTTAGAATTCCCCAAGATGACTCTTCATGGGAAAATGCATCCCATCCTTCGTTTGTCTTTACCCCGTGGCTCTTTGACTTCTCCATGGGCCCTTCTTTTGTCTCATATGCAAAAAAAAAAATTCATTAATATTAAATAAATATTAACTCACATTAGCCAAGATATAAAAATAAAAAACATCATTAAATTCAATGGGGCCTTTATCACCAATAATGATAGACCTTTGACATCAATGACAATGTTTCCAACAATCTCCCCCTTTGTCATTGATGGCAACCTCAATCCTGAAACTACCACATCCTACCACCTGCACATACTATCATCTAAAAACATATAGTAACTCCCCCTTACTGTAGCAACCTGTATCTATTCCCTGTACCTATTTCTACACCTATACCTATACCTGTACCTTTTATTCTCCCCCTTTGACATCAATGGAAAAGGTCCTACCTGGAGCTAACACTTAGCTCCCCCTCAATTGATGTTGAACATCAATGGCAGGAAGTAATAGAAATTACTCCCAACTCTTCTTGTAGATCTTTGAATGTATCCTTTGATTGTGCCTTTGAGAAGATATTTGATTAAAACATTTCCTATCCTTTGAGAATCTATAATCAACTTATGTGAATATTTTCTTCTAATCTCACAACCTTCCACATGAAACTTTAAGGTGTATCCTTGATCACATATTTGACTTACACTCAATAGATTACGCTTACAAAACATTCTTAGCTTTGGTTCTACTAATATCCAAACTTAAAATACCTTTTCTAGCTATCCTGACAATGGTTTTATCTTCGAATTTCACTATGCCACCATTGATCTTCTTTACTCTTATCTCCTATCATATGCCTCAAACATCTGCTATCAACGTGTTGTCCCTAAAAAAATGTCACTCTTTTTGGGACAACGTATGAGCCATTTTGGTCTTTCAAGACCAAATTTGCCTCTTCCCTTTTCAAAATTTCTTCTGAGCTTTCAAGTTCCTCACTTTTCAAGATTTTCCAAAAATCTACAGACTCAACATGCTTGAAATTAGTAGGTTCAACTATTTCAATGGCTTCTTTGGATGAGTTCAATCAAAAGGGGAAAGTTTCCAACACTTGGGCATTTTCAAGATTGGTTCAACGCCTTGGTTCAACCAAAAAGGGGCTCATCGGCAAGCTTCTAAGCGAAGATTGAAGTATTGAACCTTGAACCACTTTGGTTCAACGGTTCAATGGGTTCAATGTTCAACATCATTGACAGGGTTAAAAGAGTTAAGCGCTTCAGCCAGATTGAACCATTTAGTGATGTCATTAGGACACTCAACCGCTTTGGTAAGTTCATCAGCTTTCCAAAAGACTAAGCTTCAAAGAAGGAATGAACCATTAAACCAAAGTTGGTTTAATCAATTGGTTCAAAGCAAAGGTTCAAAGGTTCAACGTGGTTTAGAAACTATTTCAAATGGTTAAGACTTAGCAAAAATAAAGACATTGAACCATTGAACCATTAAACCAAAGTTGGTTCAATCGGTTAGTTCAAGCAACAAATTTCAAAGGAATGCCCCAAGAGTCCAAGACACAAGTACCCTTGCAAAAGGAATTCCCATGGCAAAAAGTGACCAAGGCAAACCAACGGACCAAGATAAAAGTCTGATAGAGCCCCGCAGATGCTACCAAGTGTCATGTGTCATCTTTTGAGCATCATTTCACTTTGATTCTAAGAGCCACAAAAGCTGCCATGTGTCCTTTATAATTTAAGTGGAACATGCCAAGTGGCATCATCTGCATGAATCCAAATGAGCTCTACATAGTTTTATAGTGTTTCTAAAATGCAATAGAAGCCACCACATGTCATCTTTTGCAAGACATTCAAAAGGCATCCAAAGCTTCTACAAGTTCAACGGAAGCTACCACGTGTCCATCAAAGTTATAGCTGATGTTGCCACGTGTCATCCATTGAGACATAGTTTCAAAGCAGTGAAACCAGCCACATGTCTCTCATCAAATGCAGCAGAAGCCACCACATGTCATCTTTTGTGAGAGACTAATATAAGTCCTAAAGATTTTTCAAAGGTAGCTAAAAGCTCAACAAAAGCCGCCACGTGTCATCCTCTATAGGATTCTCAAGAGGCAAGTAGAAGCAACCACCTTTTCCATTATAACTACACAGAGAGTGACACGTGTCTGCGTTTGAGTTTCAAACAAGTTTATAATCTTCTCCTAAGCATTTTTTAGAGTGCATTAGAAGCCGCCATGTGTCATCTTCTGTGAGAATCTAAAATAAGTCCCTAGTGTTTTCAAAGGTCGTTAAAGTGCAGCAGAGATCACCATGTGTCAATCTTTCAATGAAAAGCAACCAAAGAATAGGGAGGCAATTTGAGGGCCCGATTCAATAGCCAAAAAAGGAGGAATGATGAAGAAAATAACTAGAAATATCCATGAATGAGATATGTTTCAAATGACGGTAGACCCGAGGATGCAAAATTGATGGCAATGAAGTGTCTATTGATTTTTGCAGACTTAAGTGTGAGAGCCCTAATCATTGCAAAGCAGAACAAATAATACGAAAGATCTAGAGTGTCAACACAATGTTTAGACCTGATAGACCTCTTAAACCTAGAAACATGGATGTAGATTTCTCAAGCCTTTAAAAGATATGACTTGTTCAAGAATAAAGGTAAAGTGAACAATGGTGTAATCAAGAGAGGGAACTAAGAGGATCGTCTAGTTTTAGGGGATGATAGTCGAGTTAAAATGCAAAACTAAAAGTACATTCAAAGCATTGCATACACAGCATGAGCTATTCTATGAGATAAAATGCACAAAGCCTCTCTCGACCTCTATATATTGTAATCTCTCTTATTGTTATAGAGATCTTTTTTCTGCCATAGAAGCAAAAACTCTACCCAAATTGAAAGGCATTTACTAAGACTTTGAGCTGAGATTGTTAACCATTTTATTCATTTGAATAAGAAAGCAAGTGACCTTTTTAGACTTTATGCTGGAAATAGCCTGTGTTATTTAGGGAATTGTTTGTATGTCTGTTTCCTAGAAGCATTCTTGTTCATTTGATCTAACAAGCAGAACTAGTGGAAGTGGTTAGGAAGGTGTCCTGAAGACCACCTGTGGGATGACTTTGTGCCCCCACAAGTACCTTCAATGTGTTTGTATTTTCTTTTTCCTTTGTAAAGGACCTTGGGATGACTTTGTGCCCCCATTTTTCTTCATATCTCTCTCATGGGAAGTTAAGGTGGAGACTTTGTGATGCATCTTATATTGCTGGTTACTTTGTACTTTGGTTACCGGTTACTTGTTCCTTGAAAGGACTCCTACTATTTCCTACAAGAATACTTCTAAAATAAGACAAGTGTCTTCAGTGTTTCCTAGGATTCCTCCTCTATTTATTAGCATCATATTTGAAAAAAGAGAGATGGATGGTTTGTCCTACCCTTGTGTCTTATTTTCTGCTTATATATATATATATATATATGTATATATATATATGTATATGTATATGTATATATATATATATATGTATATGTATATGTATATATATATATATATATATATATATAGCTCTATATACTTGATAGGGAACCTCCCCTTGATGAGAGGAGAGATTTATTCCCTTTTGATATAGTAAACCTACACATCTAGCCAATCAATCTCCCTATTGTTATGGTGATAAGACCTATTTTTCTCACCAATTAGCTAGTCGACAAAATATTCACCCAATAGTTTTTTGCGACTCCGCTGGGGATATAATTTTGTGCAACTTAGAACCTCAAGTTTTAGATTGAAACATCACCTATATAACCCATTATCATTATAACCCTTATCCATTATAGACTCTGGCAACTCCATTTCATCTCTTACCCATTATTCATTATAGCCTTACCATCTTCCTCCACCTCCATTATTTTATCTGGTCTGTAAAACTAGAGCTATTGGAAAGAGTGCACAGTTTGAAGCCTCAAGCCTCAAGCTAAAGCTTAGCCAGTCCTTTTCCCATTTTTGTTTTGTAATCTAGCCACTCCATCCATATTTATTATCTCTATTTTTCTTAATTAAATCATGGCAGTTCGAGGCCCTTGGGGTAGCTCTTTTGGCCCACTCAACTTGACTCCACCTCTACATGAACTCCCACCTAGTTCAAGAAAGAATTTTCCCAAATTATTTGGTGATGGGATAGTTTACCCTAATGAACACATTGCAGAAGACATGGTAGTCAAGATTTTTATGGAGACACTACAAGGTGCTGGTATAGACTGGTTCTACCATTTGCAAGCTAGATCAGTGACTGACTGGGATACACTTAAAACCAAGTTTGAAGCAAGGTTCAAGCCCACAGAAGATGCACATACCTTGCTAGCTTAGCTCACTTAGATGAAGAAAGAGCCTCATGAGACTATGAGGGATTTCATAGCAAAATTTGACAAACTAAGGAATAAAAATCCTATAATTGCTTGACCTACAGTTGAGAATCTCAAATGCTTCTTCATTAATTCTTAGTTATCTAAAGTAAGTTTTCTTTTGAGACTTGCTAGTCAAATAGATCTTGCTATAGCTCAAATTTTGGCCACTGAGGTAGAAGATGACCTTATTTTGGTAGGGAAGATAAGAATATATTCAAACAAAAATAGATCCTCATCATCTTCTAAATATTCATCTACAGGCACCACTGATCTAATGGTACGAAAGATAACAAATGAATTGCTAGCCTTGGAAAAGCAAATGGCACAAAGTATGTATTCTACTCCTCTATATAAAGATATACCAAGGAGGACATTCCCTAATCAACCATATCAAGGAAACACTACCAAAAGTTAAGGGCAACAAAATCATCTTCCTCCCTCACAGAGGAACCTTGTCCTTGAAGCACCTCTAACAAACTCAGTAGTTGGATATCTGGAAGCAGAGCATGTTTCCTATTTCCAACCTGAATTAAAGCAAGAAAATGGCACTAATCTCTTCAAGGAAGATCTAAAAGAATTAGCTAACAACTCCCACATTGGTTTCCTGAATTACCAGGATGAACCCAAAAGTGAAGGTGAAGTAGTCAAAGGATCATACGCAGTATTCACCAGGTCCCAGAATCAGTCAGCCTAGTAGGCAGACAAAGAGAAGATAGAGGAGTGGCCCCAACCAGTAATTTCAATTGCTGAGTAGAAAACCCCTCTTCTTTTTTAATCAAAGGACCTACTGATTACCAAGGGAGTAAGTACATCAAACATCTCTGCACCGTCTAATTCAACTTCACAAATCAGTCCTCCCCCTCCCAAAAATCAAAAGGATGAACTCCCTTTCTCTCTTCTAAATCCATCTCAGTCATTTTTCATGATTGATCATGTCAAGGAATCCAAAATTCAAATGAATAAGTTTGAATCCCTACAAGTCAATCTTGAGCAATTTGACATTGATGGAGAACCATGTGTGGACCTATCTGAGGCAAAAATTGTGGTCACCCAAATGTCGGCCCTTGTAGCTCAAATTCTATTTGAGGCTTTAGGTAGGGGTAATTACTTCTTGAACATAGATGATGCTCCTATCTTAGCTGATGAAATTCCTATAGCTGGCAATCTAGGATTTGATTCAAACAAGGCATTAGAAGAATTAGTAGGGCATAGTATAAATCAAGAAAGATCTTCTATCTCTAATGAAGAGAAATCTGATAGAAGATCAGCTTTTGATGATGCTTGGATCTTGGAATCTGATGGCAGCATTTCTTCCATAGCTGAATACAAATCTCTATTGCTCAGATTGAATATTACTCATGGTGAAGAGGTCAAACTCCTTCAAATCAAAGGAGATGTTAAGCTAATGGTTTGTTAGGGGTCTAATGCTGACAATCAAAGCATGTGCTGGACTGGACTAGCAGAACAACAAGTTATGATGGTGGACCATGCTGCTACAAATCAAAATCATGTAAAGGAACCCTTTGCAAGGAGAGCAAGGAGTTATGGTTTTTAGTTTGAAGACCACGTCCTACCATGGAGTAAAAAGAAGAAAATACCAAGAGGAAATGTAGAAAATTAGTTTCCTGGTGGAGAGCTCCATTTGCTTGTCACCATTTTTGGGGACAAAATGTCTTCTTGCTGGTTTACCAAGATGGCATACTATTTTCACTATCTCTCAAGAAGTAGCATCTGAAATACTTTGATTCTTGAAGTATCAGATCATTGCATCTGTATATATGTATATTTGTATAGTTTTTAATTTAATTTTGTTTTGTTTGTTTCCATTTTTGATGCCTTTCATTTCTAGGTAGCATGACTCCGTAGCCCAATGGCACACTTCAAGGCACTGGAGATTCTAGTTTCTACTCCCCTCAGTTATTCCAAGTTCTCATTTGAAGGAAGTTCCCCAACAGGAGCTAGCTATTGTCCCCCAAAAAACTATCACTCTTTTTGGGACAATGTATGAGCCATTTTGGTCCTGCAAGACCAAATTTGCCTCTTCCCTTTTCAAAATTTCTTCTAAGCTTTCAAGTTCCTCACTTTTCAAGATTTTCCAAAAATCTACGAACTCAACATGCTTGAAATTAGTAGGTTCAACTATTTCAATGGCTTCTTCAGATGAGTTCAATCAAAAGGGGTGAGTTTCCAACACTTGGGCATTTTTAGGATTGGTTCAACACCTTAGTTCAACCAAAAAGGGGCTCATCATCAAGGTTCTAAGAGAAGATTAAACTGTTGAACCTTGAACCACTTTGGTTCAATGGTTCAATGGGTTCAAGGTTCAACATCATTGACAGGGTTAAAAGAGTTAAGTGCTTCAGCCAGATTGAACCATTTAGTGACGTCAACGGGACACTCAACCACTTTGGTATGTTCATCAGCTTTCCAAAAAACTAAGCTTCAAGGAATGAATGAACCGTTGAACCAAAGTTGGTTTAATTGGTCGGTTCAAAGCAAAGGTTCAAAGGTTCAATGTGGTTTAGAAACTATTTCAAATGATCAAGACTTAGCCAAAATAAAGACATTAAATCGTTGAACCATTGAAACAAAGTTGGTTCAATCGGTCGGTTCAAGCGACAAAGTTCAAAGGAGTGCCCCAAGAGTCCAAGACACAAGTGCCCTTATGAAGGGAATTCCCATGGAAAAAAGTGACCAAGGCAAACCAATGGACCAAGACAAAAGCCTGATAGAACCTTGTGGATGCTGCCAAGTTTCATCTTTTGAGCCTCATTTCACTTTGATTCTAAGATCCACAAAAGCCACCACGTGTCCTTTGTAATTTAAGTAGAACATGCCAAGTGGAATCATTTTCATGAATCCAGATGAGTTTTGCATAGTTCTATAGTGTTTATAAAATGTAGCGAAAGCCACCACATGTCATCTTCCATAGGAGATTCAAAAGTCATCCAAAGCTTCTACAAGTTCAACAAAAGCTACCACATGTCCATCAAAGTTACAGCCAATGTTTCCACGTGTCATCCATTGAGACACATTTTTAAATTAGTAGAACCAGCCGCATGTCTCTCATCAAATGCAATAGAAGCTGCCACGTGTTATCTTTCATGAGAAACTAATATAAGTCTCAAAGATTTTTCAAAGGTAGCTAAAAGCTCAGTAGAAGCTACCACATGTCATCCTCTATAGGATTCTTAAGAGGCAAGTGGAAGCTGCCACCTTTTCCATTATAACTCTATAGAGAGTGACACGTGTCTACATCTAATTTTCAAACAAGTTTATAATCTTCTCCTAAGCATTTTTCAGAGCACAGTGGAAGTTACCATGTGTCATCTTCTGTGAGAATCTAAAATAAGTCCCTAGTGTTTCCAAAGGATGCTAAAGCACAGTGGAGATTTCCATGTGTCAATCTTTTAGTGGAAAGCGACCAAAGAATAGGGAGGCAATTTAAGGGCCCGATTCAATAGCCAAAAAAGGAGGAATGATGAAGAAAAGAACTAGAAATATCCATGCATGAGATATGTTTCAAATGATGATAGACCTGAGGATGCAAAATTGGTGGCAATGAAGTGTTTATTGATTTTTGTAGACTTAAGTGTGAGAGCCCTAATCAAATTGGAAGAAACAATATGAAAGATCTAGAGTGTCAACACAGTGTTTAGACCTGATAGACCTCTTGAACCTAGAAAAGTGGATGTGGATTTTTTGAGCCTTTCAAAGACATGACTTATTTGAGAATAAAGGTAAAGTGAAAAATGGTGCAATCAAGAGAGGGAACTAAGAGGATCATCCAGTTCCAGGGGATGACAGTCGAGTTAAAATGTAGAACTGAAAGTACATTCAAAGCATTGCATGCATAGCATGAGCTGTTCCATGGGATAAAATGCACCAAGCCTCTCTCGACTTCTATATATTGTAATATCTCTAATTGTTATAGAGATCTTTTTTTTGCCATAGAAGCAAAAACTTTGCCCAAATTGAAAGGCATTTATTGAGACTTTGAGCTCAGATTGTTAACCATTTTCTTTATTTGAATAAGAAAGCAAGTGACCTTTTCAGACTTTGTGTTGGAAATAGCCTATGTTATTTAGGGAATTGTTTGTATGTTTGTTTCTTAGAAGCATTCTTGTTCATTTGATCTAATAAGAAGAACTAGTGGAAGTGGTTAGGAAGGTGTCCTAAAGACCAACTGTGGGATGACTTTGTGCCCCCACAAGCACCTTCAGTGTGTTTGTATTTTCTTTTTCCTGTGTACAGGACCTTGGGATGACTTTGTGCCCCCATTATTCTTCATATCTCCCTCATGGGTAGTTAAGGTGGAGACTTTGTGCTGCATCTTATATTTTTGGTTACTTTTTAATTTAGTTACCGGTTACTTATTCCTTGAAAGGACTCCTATTGTTTCCTGCAAGAATACTTCTGAAAGAAGAGAAGTGTCTTCAGTGTTTCCCAAGATTTCTCCTCTGTTTGTTAGCATCATCTCAGAAAAAAGAGAGATGGATGGTTTGTCTTACCCTTGTGTCTTATTTTCTACTTATATATATTATATAGCTCCGTATACTTGATAGGGAACCTCCCCTTGATGAGAGGAGATATTTATTCCCTTTTGATGTAGTAAACCTGCACATTTGGCCAATCAATCTCCCTATTTTTGTGGTGATAGGACCTATTTTGCTCACCAGTTAGCTGGTCGACAGAATATTCACCCAACACAATGAACCATGGCTGATCTTTATTTCTTACATGCAAAGTTGTTTGCACGAACATAGAATCTTCAAGTTGTTTCTTCTGCCATGAATATGTCTGGAGCTTTGAAACTCTAATTCTTCTTCTTGATGAATGGATCTTTGAAACTATGATCCTTCTTCATTAAATCTGCATGAGTATCCTTCTTGTTATTTCTAAAACTATTAGCTCTTTTTCAACATTCTAATTTCTTATGACCATAATCATTTGAAACACTGCATATGCAATAATCATTCTAATAGCCTCAAACCTTAACACTGATGCAAAAAATTCTTCAAAAATCTATTCCCTCAAAAGATATACAAATTAATCTGTCAACTCACCTTCTTGTCATGCAACATAGCCAAGACCCAATAGCATCCACCATGATATAATTTTTCTTAAAAGTGTCTCCTTGAAGCCTAGAAGAGACACCCCACACAAAGGGTCCTAAAAACAAATCTCAAGAGATTCCCACATCTCCTCTGTTTCTTCCCTGATCTTCTTGTGTTTTTCTTTTAAAATCTATTTAAGCATGTCTAACCTTTTTGAATTACTAACCTTATCATTTATGATGTTTTTCATCTTCTTAACTTTTTCAACTATCTTATCTTGACAACGCTTATGCTCAAATGTAACAAGAGATTCTACAAAATCCCTCCTATCTGATTCTTTATCTACCTTAACAAGTAATTCATTTTCAATTTTAAACTCAACGTGATCAACCTTTACTATTTTAGGTCTCCAAACTTGAATTTGACTCTTCTCATATATTTTAGGGCTCCATAAACTTTGACATACTTTGAATATCTCTTTACTTATTTTGACATAATTTAGCAATATGGCCAGCGATATGACAACAAAAGCAAACAATATTTCTCATACCTTTTTCTTGAATGTGACTGAGATCTCCCTTTGACTGATTACTTCTCCTCATATAGTCTCTTGCCCTGTGACCAACATGATGACAAACAAAAAAATGGCCTTGAAAATAATTTGAAAACTTAAAAGCATTGGGCTGCCTGATCAGCTTCTTTGATTTGCCTTCAAACCTGCATCCTTCTTTCCTTGGACTAATATTTCATGATCTTTCTCAACCTTGATTATAAGCTTCTCATGATTATCCTTTAAAGAACCTAACTCAACCTTCAACTAATTACACTCTTCTTCTTTTGATGTTAAAATTGAATTTGCAACCTCTAACTGATTCTTAAGATCTTGAATAAATATCTTATTTTCTTTTAATTCTATAGCCAACTTAGAATCCAAGATACACACCTGTTCCTTAAGAGACTCAACCACAGATTTCAACTCTTGATTCTCCTTCTTTAGCTTCTTGGCCATCTTGTGCTTTTCTTTGATCTACCTTCAAGCTGTTAAACCCTTTTTGAAGAAACTAGCTCTGATACCAATTGTTAAGCATGAGATATACTAAGAGGTGGGGGTGAATTAATATATCATATACCTTATAAAACTTTCCTTTAACCAAATTCCACTTAATCAAACATTCAAGATATGTAATAAAACTCAAACAATAAACACCACACAAGATAGAGAGAGACACCACATATAACGTGAGAACCCAATGTGGGAAAAACCACATAGAAAAATCTCAAGTATATGAATGAGCACCAACCCAAATAATATTTGAAAGCACCAACTTGTAGGAGCATTAACCCTTTGCTAAGCACCAACCTAGCAACTATTCATGAGCACCAACCCACAAGAGCACCAACCCCTTTGTTGAGCACCAACCTTGCAACTATTCATGAGCACCAACCCACAAGAGTACCAACCCCTTTGCTGAGCACCAACCCAACAACAATTTGTGAGCACCAACCCATAGGAGCATTAACCCCTTTGCTGAGCACCAACTCATAAGAGCACCAAACCCTTTGCCGAGCACCAACCCAACAACAATTCGTGAGCACCAACCCACAAGAGCACCAACCCCTTTGCTGAGCACTAACCCAAAACCAATTCGTGAGCACCAACCCACAGGAGCACTAACCCCTTTGTGTATACCCTACACCTATCTCTCAATGTTGCTATCTCAACAAATGATAGTTCATTACAACATCTCTTTCCTCTCTCTCACCTTTGCTCTTCTAAGCTAGATATAACAAATACAAATCATATTCATCTCTCATAATTGCTCTTCTAAGCTAGATATTATAATATCAAAAAACCTCTATCTTCCCTATAACAAATGGCTTCTCAAGCCTTTATTTATAGCTTTCCAAATGACCTTTGGCCTTCCCCCTTTGTGACCCTTCAATCCTCATGGAAAATGGTGCCAAACTTGTATGACCCTTCATATTCTTGCCTTTCAAAAGTCATGTGGTGACCCTTCATGACCAAAAACGTCCTTCCATATTTTGTCTTTATCTTGGTTACTTTTCATATTCCTCAAAGTGTCCCTTCATGAGAAATTGCACCTTTCCTCTTTTGTCTTCACTTGGTGAATCTTGGAATTCCCCAAGATGACTCTTCATGGGAAAATGGATCCCATCCTTCTTTTGTCTTTACCCCATGGCTCTTTTAGTTCTCCATGGGACCTTCTTTTGACTCATATGCAACCAAAAAATATATTCGTTAATATTAAATAAATATTAACTCACATTAGCCAAGATATAACAATTACAAACATAATTAAATGCAATGGGGCCTTTATCACCAATAATGCTAGACCTTTGACATCAATGACAATATTTCCAAAATAGACTAGAAAACCTTGATTAAAAACTTTAGACCAAAGGCTTTAGTTAAACACCTATTTCACAAGGAATAACTACCCCTAAGGAAGATCATGTCCCTTAGACCCTTCTTTGAACACTGACAACTTAGTAATAATGTATTAAATACCTGATGATGGATATCTATTTTTATAACACCTAAAAAACTCTCTCTATTTCATATATACCTCTCACATAGGCATGGTACAAACTCTCTCCTTCTTCACTCAAACTATCCTCATATACACACTCAGACTTCGTCACATATCTTAAAATTTAAATAAAACTATTATAACATAAAAAATATGACCAAAAGGTCATACACATAGTCAAAAAATCCTTCTACTCATCAACTCATCTAATAAGCACAATACCTATCCTCTTTGCCAATAAGCCTCACTCAAGTCTCTCAAGTCTTTTTCCAAAATCTAGAAACCATCATATTTGGTTTCACTATTTATAGATAATTCATGAATTATCAAGTCTATAATCTTTAATTTTTTCCCATAATTCATGCCTTCACCCTTAAGGCATCTTATATGGGTCACACTTAAGCACAACACACTTTCAAATAGGCCTAATTCACTTTTTAGGTCCTATGAAGACCCATTCACCTATTTGACACTTATCTGAATAAACTAAAAACATAAGAACAATTACAAATGCATGGAACCAGTCCACATGACACCTTTTAATCCTAAAAATATCATAATTTATAATACACTCTTCTATGTATGCTTAAACAACATAAACATTGACCCTGTACATAGGAACACCATGAATGAACACATAGTCAACTTATTAAGAATTGTTCATACCCAAGATAAATTAATCACACCTAAAAAATACATATGGATTATCCTTATAGATTATAAAACATTATCTAATATCTAAGTCATCATGAAACATCAAAACAACATAAATACAAGTTTAATTATCCTTCCCAGGTCTTTAACAGATGAATGTCAAACACATAGTCAAATTTGAATGTCAATATCTTTGACTATACACTTTCATATCTTAAAAATTATATTTATAGATGTGACTTGGAGTCTTCTACTATTTTTATTTTTACATCATGATCAAATTATACCTAGATTGAAAGATATGGCCGAAAAATAGACATTGGTATTTCCTTTGTTAAATTCAAATATTTGAATTCAAATGGTCATTGTTAAACATTGACCACTTTGCTTGCATCTCATGTCCTTTCATATTAATATTAAATACACACCATCAATATTATTCAAAATTTAAAAAATGTTTCACCAATGCCCAAATGTTAAACCTTGAACATGTTGACCTCATCTCATGCAATATTGACTCATCATGCACCATTGATCTCTGTAAATTAGTCAAGTATTTACCTTATAGCACTCACCATTCAATCTTACTCAGAAACCCCATGATTATAATACTTGTAAAAATAAAATTCCTTTTGAGTAATTATACCATTAATCATCGAGCACTTATCCTCATCTCATTGTTTCCTGAGACCTTAAAATAAACATACTTCATCGATCCTTTTGTAGGGAGATCGATCTTTATCTTTGTTAACCAATAAAAAATTTGACCTATTTGAATTGCTATGAAATATATATATATATATATATATATATATATATATATATATATATATATATATATATATTATGATCAATCATGAGCCATTATATCTCTATTTGGTCTTGATCTTTAACATTGTGCAAAATAGACTAAGGATGGGGACCTTTGCAATCTATCTGTAAGGTCAACTTTTCACCTCCATATCTTTTTCTTTGCTCAAACACAAGTTTTGAAAATTGGATCATATGATCTCCTCACATAGGAAAATCCAACCATGTGTTAATACTATACTATAAACCTCACACATGTGAGATATAATGACATTAAAATAATCACTCAGAGTTTTCTACCATAGAGCCAACTATGCCATAAACTATTTGGAAGACCAACTTTGTACATGCATATATTTTGACATGCTTCATCACATGATCTAAAATTTATAAAAATTCAAATAGTCAAAAAAATAAACAAACCCATATGATCAAATTATCCTAAAATATCCACACATGTGAGATATTCCATCACAAAATTGCTTACTTGACTCTTTCTTGCCTCATGCAAATTTGGTTAAGTATGGGAAAACATTGTCAAATACTTGAGAGCCCAACTTTTCACTCACACATATTTGAATATTCTTAATCTCATGGCTTGAGACTTAGAATATATAAAATAGAAACTATGTGATCACAACCATATGACCAACTCCCCTTGAATCATCCACACATGGCAATAATGACACCAGTAAAAAGCCTCTTCATATTTTCTACCACTAGACCCAAAATGTCTAGATAAAACTATGGACTACCAAATGAATTCCACTCATGCACACAAGCACTCAAAGAATATAAAAATTCTTATGTGTCTTATTTCACATTTTTAATACTCCATACTCATCCTTGAACATATCTAGCCATGTTAAATCAAAATATCAACCAAGGCAACTTCAAGCATATTAAGATAAGCACATTTCTCACTTTATCATTATCACTTAGGCTATCAAGGCACTTCATCCACTCACCAAGACACCTCCATGAAAAAAAAATTACATCATTGACAATGCTCCAACACACATATGTTGGTCTAACCTATAAAGGTTAGTCAATCTTGCTAAGAACTTGTTTTGAGGTTGCATCAAATTCTCTAATCACTTTTGGTCAAAGGGTGTAAATCATCATGTGTATACCATAAATGTGTAAGTAATATCATGGTGATTTTTTTTTTATAGAACCATTATATATCATAACACTATGAATAGTATATTGATCAAGGTATACTTGAATGAATATTTGAGTCATCATCTAAAATCTCACTATCATCAAAATTAATAAAGGGTCTCTAAACCATCAGAGGTGTATGTCGCATATAAGTACCAATAATCCCATCTAATGGATACTCATAATTTGGTGAAAGGGGATGTGCATTGTATTTGATTTACACTTCCAAATTATTTTTAGAATGATCTTGTAATGGATAACTACACATATTTTGGTTCTCATGGTCATCAGGTTGTGATTCTGAATCTTTGGGAGGGTAATCAAATATAAGCTATTAATTATCAATAAAATCTTGGATTTTATGCTTCAAGGTATAATAGTGGTTAGTAGAATGCCTAGGTCCATGGTGATATTCAAAACAATAATTGGAATCATATCCATGAGGTAGAGGTCTACTCATATCAATCTCTATGGGAGGAGGGAGAGATACGAGATGATATTCTATAATATTCTTAAGTAGATAAGATGAAGACTTAGGTAATCATATAAATTATTTCCTTGGCACATTGGATAAGATAAGATGATTAGGTTTTTGTGACACTAAATTAAAATCTATAGTTGTGTCTTTTTTAGGTTCTATAGGTTTGAGCTTGTATCATGGTTTGATATGAAACTTGGTACTAAATGTAGTCAGTGTGTTGCTACATACTAAGCTTATTCAATAAAATAAGTTTCATTTCACAATATTTAACAATATGGAATAAATCATTGAAATATTTGAAATTCTTAAAAATAATGGACTCATGTAATGGTGCAAGAAAAATTTTCTTATTAAATATGCCTCGAAGATCTTTATTTTCCATTTTTTTTTGTCATTTTTGCCAACATTATATTGTATCTCAATACATATTCATTGATAGGTTCATTATTTCCTTGCTTAATTTTTGAAATTTGGGCATATGATACCTTTTCGGTGATGATGATAGAGAATTATAGAAAAAATTGTTTCATAAAAGGCTTGAATGATTTTATGTATTGGATTGGTAAATCATAGAACCATCTTAGAGCATAGTCCTTGAGGCTCTTTCGAAACAATTTAGTCAAAAATTTATCATTGGAGGCATAATCATTGGATGCCACATAGAAGTATTAGAGATGTTATTCAAAATCACCCTTTCCATCATAAATGTGAACTTAGGTGAAAAAATCTATTTTTAAAGGGGTGAAAATATATTTTAGGTATAAGAGGATTATATAACACCTCTTACGAATCAATATCATAAGATGACTTCATAGAATTTTGTTCAGTATTTGTAACCTTAGGTTTTAAAAGTTGTATGGTTTGGAAAATATATTGCACATTTTGATCACCAAGTTTTGAAATTTATAAAGTCGCCAAAGTAGATGTATCCATAGTTTGAGTTGATATAGGCATTAAAACTAATAACTAGGTTGATATGCCAATGTTTCAAATGGAGGATGTAACACTAGTATGGATTGTTTTGGGGAACAACGGTGTAAACACATAACCTATGCCCCCATTATATGTATGAAGTGATGTTGTTATCAAGAAGAGGGTTATTGGTATTGTATCAGTTGTAGTACTTCTTAAGGATTCACCATCACTAAGTTAGGATGCTTTAACCTTGACATGTTTACTGATTTTATCTCTTATAACATACAAAAATGTATCCATTAGTTCCTTGTTGTTATTGAGTTGAGTGACTAATGATTTTTTATCTTCTATTTGAAAGCAATTTTTTTATTAACTTTTTCCATTGTTTATAAATGAAAAATATATAATTTGAAAAATTAATTTACAACAATAAAAAAATCAAAATAGAAAACCCTAAGTCAATCTAGGGTTTTGAAATCAAATGTCAGGTTAACCAAATGTTTAACCCTAAATTTAGATATTAGGGGTATCTAGGGTTAAGGGGTATTATATTATCTTTTATATAAGGATGGTGAACTAACATAATGAGAAAGATAGTTGATATAAACTCAGAAAAATAATATTATGAAGTTATATAATAAAGATTGATAAAAAAAGTAAAGTAAAACTATTGATAGATATTAAAATGAATAAGGAACAATTTATACTTAGTTGGTTTACTGTGCTCATATAGGTTTGATCTAGAAAAGGATATAATTAGACTAGAAGGTGATCCTAGAGAAGTCATCAAGTTATGGGAATATTCTTTCTATGGCCTTGGACACTTGTGTCAGATCTAAATAATTGTATCAATGTAGATGTTTGACTGTGACACACGTATCCTGTATGGAATACTAACTGGATACGGATGCGACCAACTATATCCTTCTATGTTTTCTTTCAACTTTCTTCTAATGTCTATAGATCACATCTATATATTTTTTATCTCTATCAAATAATCAAAACCTAGCTTCCTTACCCTTGGAGTGAATATGGAAAAAGTGGGTTAGTGGACTCATGGTGTTGATATAGCCTAAGGGCCCTTCTATCAATGTGCATTGTATACATAGTAAATAATCTGAAGAGGGCCTTAAATTTATGTATTTCTCCACTAAATTTTGGCTTGTGTGTGTATCAAGATAGAATGTGTGATGAGAAATTGCATGCAATGACCTAACTTATAATTTGAAAAATATGGCTCATGAATTGCTTTTCAAATCCTTTAGAATTATGGTAATATTGATCCTATGATTGATATGGAAAAAAGGATGAATATGTATGAATAGGGTAGTTTTTTCTCACATAAATTCTTGATTGAATGATTCTTAGTAAGTTGCCTTGTGAGTTCCCAATATTTTCTAGGTGAGGAATGAATGAGGGTTCACACACACACACACACACACACACACACACACACACACACACACACACACACACACACACACACACACACACACACATCCCTTTTATAAATATCTCACATTAAATCACTTAGGAAAACCTTTAAGATATGTTTAATTTTCAAATTTGGATGAATTTTGGGCATTAGAAACTTTGTAAAAAAGGTGGACACTTGCATCGATGTAGGTATTTGTCTAGGATGTAAGTATCTAGGAAGCTAGAAATAGGTATAGGTCCAAAACTAGTCATGAATGATAATGATAGGTTTATATCTAGTATAAAAGTCATGGTTATTAGAATAAAAATGGTTGGACTAAGAGATAAGTAATTTAGGCATAAATAAATAGTGAATGTTAGGCTTTCATCAATAGGTATGCATATAGCTAAAAGGTAAAACCATGATGGATATTTACCAAGTGTATAAGACTGCGGTACTACATAAATTAGATTTAATATCTACACAAGTAGAGTAAACAAACCAAAATTGAAAGAAGAGATTAATCATAATTTTTGTTAAAATTATGGCCACTAACTATATGATGCAACCAATTACCATCTAATTATTATAAATGAAAAGAATTTCTTCCAAGAAAAACAACTATTTTATAAGGTCCTATCCATAAAGATTAAAATTTATGATGTTTGCCTTATCCTAGTAAAAAATGAAGTCACCAATGTTAAATGTTTTTGTAGATACCTTTTTATCAAATAATTTTTAATGTTTTTATTTAGATTTTTCAAATTTTTGTAAGCTTGTCATTTTTTTTTCATATAGAGCTAAAATATCTTTCAATTTTTGTTGTATGTAATTTATATTATTATAAGCATATTGAAAATTAGTTCTTGGTAAAGTAATCTATAACTTGATAGAAAGATAGATTTAAAACCATAGCCTAACATAAAAATTGAATAAATAGTTGCATATTTAACCATGGTATGATAAGCTCATAAGGCTTCAAATATCTTAACATGACAATCTCAGTTTTTCTCACATACAATTTTCTTAATAATTGAAATCAATTTTTTTTAGTTGTCTCAACGTATCAATTTCATCGAGGATAATATTTAGATGAATGACTATAAATAATAGAATAATAACCTCAAAAATTTAAATATTCATTAAAATTAAATTGAGGTCCATTATCTAAAATTATCTCATAAGGAATTCCAAATCTTGAGAAAATTTGATTTTTAAATAAGGAAATAACTTTAGTAGTAACCACAAATAATAAGGCTACAACTTAAGGCAACTTAGTAAAATACTTAGTATAAGTCAAAATTTATTTATGAAAAACTAAATATGGAGGATGAATATCAAAAATAAATCAATACCTCATTTTACGAATGGTTTCTTAGGTATAATGATATTTAAAGGCATTGTAGGTAGCCTATCTCTACCAGTAAATAGTTGGCATGGCATACATGACCTAACTAACTTGAAATAATATTTGGAAAAGGTTTACCAATAATATCTGATGTATAAGAGTTTACACATTGTAGTTTTTGCTATAAAATGCCAATCACAACTGCCTTCATGATAACTTATGATAAATTTTTGAGTTTGGTAATGGGTTAGACAATGCAATAAAATATCATCTCTATTTATATAAAAAAATCAAGTAAAACAATTTTCAAAGCTTGTAACTTGAGGGATTTATATACAAAGGGAAATAAAACTGATCTATTAATCAATCCTAGATCAAAAAAGATAAATCCTACTTACACTTTTGATTATTAATACATGAGATATTCAGGGTCATAAATAAGATGGATCTACTAGACCTAACTAGGGGATCTCTTACCATATCAACACCACTAGAGAGGGTTACAAATACTCTACTCAAGAAACACCATGCAATAACCCTAGCTAGGTCATATGTTTTCATACTCACTAAGTAAATGACAAGTAAAGAAAAATCTAATCTAGTGCTCACCAAGGCTTGTGGCATAAAGTGGGGATAATAAACATTAAAATTATACATGCATAGAATATTTATACTCACATCAATGTATAGGAAATCCTAATGCATAGGAAAGAAGTATAAATGCAAATTTATCTACTCTTATAAAAGAGGAACAAAGTTAGGAAAACTTACCTTTGAATATGAACCCACCGAACCTCAATCTCTCCCTTAGCCAAGGTTCTTTGTAAGAGGTTGTTGTGGTATTGAAGGATAACAAGGATAAATCATATCTAGGCTACACAACTTCTCTATGCATCCAAAAGACTTATCCACAAGATAAGATCCATATCTCCAATGAAAGTATTTAAACCCAAAGATATGCTCCTCAAGTATAATGGTAGATAAACATATGCATGATATAATATTCTTCTTCTTATTTTATTCTTCATAAATGATGGAAATGGATGTGTATTTATAGATGAATCTAACCCTAATCCTTTTTGAAATTTTAATTTACATGGTCATCCCAATTGACTTCATATAATTATTGATGAAAATAAATTATGTCTTGGTCTAAGTTGGCTAGGATCTGACTTAGACCCTTAACATGGTTTTATCAACTTGAATACAAGGTCAATTGGGTTGACAATGTAATGTAAACCATAAAAAATGGTTTTAGGTTTATGAAGAGGCTAATGAAGGTAGTGGAATCTTGGAGTATGAAAAAGAGGAGACAAGGCTTAGGTAAGTGTATAGGAGAGGGTTGGATTGATAACAAGTGGTGTTATAGGGGACAATAATCCTAAAAAGAAGTAATGGTCTTCCCACCCCTTTCCTAGTACACCCTTTAAGGTGTGTACTCAAAGAGATTAAGACTCAATTAGTTTCTATAAGAAAGAAAACATCAATAATTGATAAAATTTGAAAATTTTATGTGTATACTTATGCCCCACTTAAACATTATCACATGTCACATAGGTGTAATAGGATATGGTTCTTTCAAAAAATAACATAACAATGCACAATGTTGAAGCTAAACAAATTGCAGTAAGAAGCAAATAAGATAAATGAAAAGGACAAAATTGAAAAATGCATACATTTACTTACCTTAGTGATATAAATAAGGAATGAAGTGAAAGAAACATTATAGTGTCTAATTTATGGAACATTAGGTGAACATGTAGAAATTAATGAAAAAGAGTGAAAAATTGATTTTTTGGTAAAATGTACATGTAATATGTGAATATATTTTTTACAATGTAAAGATTCTAG
>JARHVA010002216.1:720000-1067500 GCA_037957365.1 Torreya grandis | reverse complement strand
CTTTTGATATTTTTTATGTTGCCTTTTATATCATTACCTTTTGTTTAAATGATTTGGCTTTTAAATTTTATGGCTTTTATTATTTCTCCTCCATATGGATTTGGAAAAACCAACATGAGTGATATAAGTGATACACATGAATGAGCTTTAGACTTTGGTTAAAGGGAGCTAAGTATCCAAAGATACGATTGACTAAACACTTAGGCTTACCTATGAACCAATATGCCATGTCAAGTTTCAATAGTATGCATTCTTAGTATGTGAAAAGAGATAAAGGAATAAAAAGAGATCCAAATTAGATCATTAAATTAGGATTACAATGAGATGTCATGTTTGATAACTGATAACATGGTAAATAAATATTGTTAAGGGGATCAGGGTTTGTATAACTAAATCATAATAGTAATTATCTGAGTTGTTGAGATAAGGTAGCAAAAAATCATTTAGGAAAGAAAAAGACATCCATTAAATAAATGAACTCATAAGTATAAGCTTTCAATAATTGAAAGAATGAAAAGAAGCTATAAAAAAAGATGAAATAAAATAAAACCATATACAACACAAAATGCATAATATAAAGATACATGTGAAATAAATAAATGAAACTAGATTAGACAAATAGTTAAATGTTATAATATATATAAAATAAATGGATCAAAAGTCTAATATAAAATCATAATGAATAAGAAAGAGAAATAACACCATGTTGTGTTCACAAATACTGATAAATGTATCCACAAATATTATCCATGAAATCTAAAATGTCTCTATGAATCTAGATTCTAACAACATCCAAAGTCTCATCTATCCTCAAGGAAATTTGTGAAAAGACCTATTGTTGAATATCCTCAACATAAAATGTAGGTGTAGATGAAGGATCATTCTCATGAGGGATCTCATGCATAGAATACCATAAGAGGGGAATAGATTACAGAATAGAAATGGTATTTATGGGACAAAAAGGTGGTACCACTATTGGAGAAGGAGCCATAGGTGGGGAATATGTCATAGGTGAATAAGGAGGACCCTTATTATATGGGTGGCTTGTTGAAGGAGGAATAGTGGGTGTAGGAATTATCATAAGCTGATCATGAAAGTGCTAATCTAGAATGTGAAAAAGATCGATATGATAGGTGCCACATTAGTGTCAAAGAAAATATGCCTCTCTATATTTTGGGATATAATTAGGTAAGGACTTGGGAGGAGGTATATACTTGTCTTTGGGTTGAGTAAGTTAGGATACAATGTGTCAATATATTGTTGAATCTTTTGATAATGAGTGGAAGAATGATTATCTATGCCATAAAATCAATAAATACACTTATTAGTAGACTTTGGGGGTATACTAATGGTAGAAGTGGAAGTTAGGGAAGGTTGATATAATAGGTAGTCTCTAGTCCAATCACTAATAATTTTGTGAATATCAAAATAAGGTTGATTTAACCATTAGGTGGGCATGAGATCAAGCTATTAAAAAAGAAAGACATTGCCAAGGGAAGGTAAAGATGGTGTCGAGACTAAGTTGGGATAATCTAAATGAGAAAAATAATCAGATATAGGATGAAGCTCAATTAAAGGTAAAGTGAGAGTAGGAACCAAACTATGCTCAATTGAGGGTAAAGTAGGATGCACATAAGATTTAAGAATAATAAATTACATATTTGGGGAAAGCAAACTAGAAGGATCTTGGTATCTATAAAAATGATAATGATCGGTCATAACATGATCTATGAACATGCTTATAAGAGGCTCTGTTAAAAATAGAGGTGTACCATGTGATCACTCCATCTCCACCCTATAAAATTAGAAAGAATACTAGAATTAGGTAATATGGAATAAATAACACAATAAGATGATTAGAAGACTAAAATAAATAAATATGATATCAAATAATCTTGCCATTTCTAGATTAGAAAATTCATCCTAGAAATGGATCATCTAAATTGTAACCATCTTCATAATCATGTGTATGCATGTCAATGGTACAGGTAGGTATGATCTTTTTGTCAGAAGTTTCATGATGAATATAATGTCTAGTCTTAGTTAAGACAATAGGTTTGTCATTAATAGGTGGCTGAAAGGAGTGTAACTTCAAAGATGATAGAAGCTAGGTGATGAGATAAGGGGATAGATATAAAGTTTTAATCTTGAGGCTGATCTCATCCAACACATCATCATTGGAATCAAGGAGGTTAGGTGGTATATTCATAATTTATTTGAGGTTGTAGACACTATAAAAGCATACTAGATGTTGAAAATTCCTCAAAATACCTTAAGGACCACCTAACCCCTCTTGATCCACTAACCAACCTATCAGACCTTGGGTCTAGTTAGCCACTTAGCTAACTAAAATAAATAACTTACTAATGAACCTTAACCCACCCATTTTAATTCACCTTGACCCTTTGACTCTATGAAACTTGACCATTGATGGTCAACCTAACCATTGATGATTAGCCTAACCATCGATAGTCCGGTTCTTCACCCTTATAACATATCAACAATTGTGTGTGAGCTAATGAGGCACAATTTAATATGTTTGCCTTATGTGGTGCTAATGAACTCCAAAATAACAAAATCAGTAAGCCAACCTACTAGGGAACCTTATATCCTCCATCTCTCATTACCTATAAAAAGAAGGGAGTAGGAGGTGAAATGATCATCAAAAACATTATTGCACATAGGTATTCAAGATTATAACTAGTCATCTAGTCTTTTTTCAATAATTCAAGAAAAATAATAGAGACCCAAACCTATACCAAAATTTCTTTCAAGGAAAAGTACCATTACTTTGCCAAAATTTCCCTAACCATCAACCATCAACCATTTGGTAAACTATAGGTATAGTTTATGTTTCAATTCTATTTGGTTTTTGACTTCCAGGCCTAAATCAGACCTACTGCACCTATTTTATAACTTCCCTATCTTTGATCAGACCCTTTACCAAACCTCTACCTGATCAATGAACCATTTTATAACTCTTTTCTAAAAAATTTCATAAACCACAAGTAACCACCAATGGTTAACACAACTATCGATAGTCACCCCCAATCGTCAATGTTTACCCAACCACTTATGGTCAGCTTAACCACCAATGATTAGCCCAACCACTGATAGTCACTTTGGCATGAAATAAAAACAAATTATTTATAACTCTCACCCCCAACCAAAACTAACTTCTATGTTCCTACCTATTCATAGACCCCTACCTAATTTTTTGAATCTAGCCTAATCTATCCTAACACTAGTATTGACCTACTTTTATTATATTAGTCATTTTCTCTATCAAGCATCCATCTAATTCTTGTATTTAATTTCATTACTTTCTATTATTTAATGCAAGTATCTTACTTTGATCTCTTTCAACTTGATTGTTATCAAAGAGTGGATTGATAGTCTCCTAACAAGCTCATGTTTTTTGGATCTAGCTCACACTAAGTAGTCCACCTAACTATATTTATAACAACCCCTTTTTTTAGTGCTTTCTTATCTATAGGTAATCCTTCCAATATAAAAAGGATCTCTCTACATTTGTCTAGATCACATGCATATAACAACTAGGTATTTCTACCACACCCTTATTACTAGTTTCTTATCTTCTTCAAAAATTAATAAATGAGTAAAAATTAAGAGAAACATTTTAGCACGCCTAGTGGGACCCTAACATCATCTATGTGCCCCTTTATTCCTTTATTATTTTCTCATACAATAAAATCTAAAATTTCTTTTGGGCTTAAAATAAACTTTTCACATATTGATTTATAGCTTGTTTTAGTTCATCTAGTAACTTAAAAGCAAATTAATTAATCGTAGTTCCACTTTTGTTGTCACACACTTTGTCAAAACACATAATCAATCAACACATCAAAAAAAACTTGAGATAAGGCCAAAATAGGATTTCATCACCTAGAGGTAAACATTATCCTTTCCTAACAATCTTACTTGGAGGTCATTACCAAGGGGAGAATCGACTCAGCTCTCTAGTTGAGTATAAACTCTAAAATTCAATATGTCTTGGCTAAGCACCTGACACCCTTATCACTGTGGTGTGTGAAGTGAGGGGGTAGGCCCCAACATTAAGCCACATATTGACATTCAATACAAATTATTTTTTAGCACTTAAACACAACTTGAAACCAACCTTAGATTTCCTCTTTAATGCTTGATCTATAAACCAAATTTCATCTTCACACTTTTTAAAGCATAAGCCAAAAGTGATCTAAACATAATCCTAAGTTTTAAATGTACATTAGTGTATGTTTGGATTGCCTTGAGATTATTTTCCTTTTTTTTTGCTTTGTATTTTTTTTGTGAGATTTTCATCATTTATTTTCTATTCCTCACATGGTCTTTACTATATAGAAGTTGAGGAATCAAACTAACTAAGAACCACCATCTTCCTCCTCTTCTTCCATTGAGTATAATTTAGATGTTGAGATTTCTCCTCATCTTTCTCCCCTTCCTACCATGCCTCAGATAGTTGTTGAGGGTGATGTGGATTTCACTACCTTCCTTGATAACAACCTCGTGGCCCTCCAATATTACCTCAACACCTTAGATTACCGTACCCCTATTGATTTAGTTCCTCCTATGAATCTACATTATGGTATGTCTCCCCCTCTTATGCTTGGTCTTACCTCTATGCAACCTTTAATCACCCAAGAATCTTCTTCCAAAAATATCCCATCTACTACCACCACCTAAACCCAATCCAACATCCCAACCAATAGCTAACACCTCCTACACCAACCAACACCTCCAACATAGGAGAAACCTCACCTCTTATTACCCATAATTCAACCATCATGGGGGTATATTCTATCCCTATTTTTATCATTCCTCTTATCACCACTAATCCACCAATTTATACCCCACTTCAAAATTTGGTGCTTTCTATACCTAATACCCTTCCACCTATTATCACAAGAGTTACCACTCAACCCCAACCATCTACCAACCCATTAATAGCTCCAAATCAACCCATATCAATCCCTCAACAAATACCCATGACATATTACCAATATGTTCCTAATCTACAAGGATACATAACATCTTCTACCTAACCCTTTGTGCCCATCAACCCTTATGTGGCACGATCCCAACCTTCAATGACCACATACTAATATGTGGTATCTTCTCAACCTTGTACCAATTATCCATACATTTATACCACCCAACCTCAACCAAAATTACCACATAATTATGGATCCTCCCAACCTTAAACAAATTTAGTTAAAATGTTAATGGACAAAATAACCAACCTAGAGTCATCTATCTCTGGGGCCTATAACCTTTTATCTTATGATCAAATTTGTAATGAACCCATTCACCCATATGTTCTTATTTTATATTATCCTCCTTAATGGTAACTATCCAATTTTTCCAAGTTCTAAAGCATGGAGGACCCCCAAAAACATTTGAGAGCATTTTACCATTCTTGCTATTTAATTGTGTATAATGATGCTCTCCTCCTTCTTACTTTCCCCATGTCTTTATTTGGACCAGCCTTAGATTGGTATAGTGATCTCACCAAGAAATCCATATTTTTATTTTCTCAACTTGATCAAGTATTTTTAGATCATTTCTTAGTCAATATATCTAAAAAGGTCTCTATTACCAACCTCTACTCCATTAGGAAATTTGATGATGAATCAATTGTCAATTTCATAACTAGATGGAGAGGTCTTATCAACCAAATTTATTTCTCCTTACCCCAACCTGAGTTGATTGAAATCTTCTCTTGGGATTTTTCCAAACATATTTCACCTACTTTTCAAGTTCAAACTTTTAGAACTTTTGATGAGGCTTTCACCATGGCACAAAAATTAGAAATCTGAGCCATTAATGAGGGAAATTGAAACTGTAAAACAAAAATTATAGATTTAAATTCGATGATCCTTCCTCAATAAAAAATACCAATAAAAACAACCATGATAATTTTAAACCAAAGGCATCCACTAACTTGATTATCCTTAAAATTTCTCCACCTCCAACTGTCAACCAACCTAACCCAACCAATTCCTCTAATTCTTCTAGCTAACAAAATTAAAACTAAAATTGAGTTGCCCCAAAATAATATACTTTGATATGGGATTATTATGCTTTAGTTTTGGATAAATTACTCAAAATAAACATTATATAACTTCCTCTAATAAAACCTCCCCAACAATTTGATGTTTTTCACCTTACACCTAGTTGGTACAATGAGAATGATATTTGTGAGTTCCACCATGTCATTAAAAATGATGTTAGTAGGTGAAACACCTTTAAAACCATTATCCAAAACATGATTGATAAGGGATAAATAATATTTGATAATCCTGATGCACCCCCAAATTATTCCCTTGACATCTTTCGTAAACCTTTGCCCAATCATGCACCTTCTACCAACTATGATGATAGTAAACTAGAACATCTCATGCTCATGAGGTCCATATAGTTAATGTCATTATTAGTGAACCTATCATTAAGGAGACCATCACCTCATCTACGCCTTCCTCCATTTCACTCATTGAAGTGCTATATTTAACTTCTATTCCTTTGAACACCCAAACAAAGGAAGCAACCACCCCTATTTCATTACTCGATGAGACCATGGACCTATCCACATCTCCTTTGATAGAAATATCAAAGAAGCCAACCATTGATAAAATCACCTCTTCACACACTCCATCTATTGAAGTATCTAAATTACCTTCCATACCTTTGAATACCTAAATAAAGGAAATAACCATCTTCATCCCTTCACTTGAGGCTATCACACCTTCCCCCCAATCCTAAAACCTCCCATTCTCTCTTTGGGAACCATCCCAAAAGAAGAGATCACCTTACCTACACCTTTCATGGAGGAGACATCTTCCCAAACCTTAGATCCTTCTACCAAAAACATAGATGAATAAACTACCCTCTCAACCCAACATATGGGATTAACCTTTGAAATAAATGTCCAAGAGATCAAACCCATTTACAAGATTTTTTCTAGATTTGTCTAAAATCTAGAGTTCACTTCTCAACACAACCTAGATAGAACCAATTTTTGGAACCATCTTAGGCTCCCTTACCAAAATAAACTTGGACATTCAACCTCACTTGCATCAACCATAAAACATATCATTACATCAACCCCATCTTCAAACACTTATTTATCCAAAACCATAGGAGAACTATCCAACCCACCTCCATCTAACATTACGAAATCACCTTATGCCTCCCTAACCAAACCCATCAAGAATTTAGTAATACTTACTACACCTAGCCTTTCTCACCCATATTTGAAGTTGGACTTAACCCCTTATAGTCCACCAAAGACAACCCCAACCAAACTAACTAAAAAGGTGGAGCCAACCAAACTCCCACTTTGAACCAGATCTATACCACCTCCTTCACACTTACCATCTATCATAGGACCTAATCCTTCTACCATCACATGAGCTTATCCTTATAACAAGAAGGTGAATGATCCCATAGTTACCTATTCATCATATAGTAAACCTTCTCCTTTTACTCTACCTACACCTACTTCCACCAAACCATCAAAATCCCCATCATTTTTAACTAACCTATTAACCTCTACCTTCCCACCTATCACCAAACCTTTACCCTTCACCTCTAAATATTCAACCTCCAAATTAACCATGACCAACCAATCCCAACCAAAACCATCTACCAAAACCATTCCACTGCCTATAATTTCTATGGTGAAGCCTACTTATAAGAAGGCTTCCACTCCAAAAACCAAGAACCCAACACCCTCAACATCTTTGATCAAATATTATTCAACCATTATAAAAAGGTTGTTGCAAGCCTCTTACTTAACCCTACCACCCATAAAACCTTTCAAACCTTCACGTCTTAAACCATCATGGTTCAATGATAATTTGATTTGCTCATACCATAAGACTCCTAGACATGATACAAAAAAATAAAAAACTCTCCACACACTTGTCCATAGATTATGGGATGAAGATGATCTATTATCAGATGAACCTTCCTTTAGCCCATTACCAGCCTAACCACCAACTCAACCCATCCAAATTTTACCTACTCCTTCACTCTCATCTAAAAGTGAGGAGGAACTGAAGCAACCATCTAACCCAACACCTCCCTTAATCCACATTGTCCATATGGTTACCCGATCTTGAGCCCAATAAAAGGATAAGGGAAAATAAAAATTATCCATACCATGGACATACCCAAGCATCTTCACCCTCATCTTTACCTTCACCAAAACCCAAAATATCCATTCTGAGTGCCTCTCCCTCCAACCCTTCCAAAACTATATAGTGAGTAGTGTTAAAACAACTTCACCAGACACCAGTGAAGATGAGCCTTTATGAAATAATTAACACCTCAACCCATCACTTCCAATCATTAATAGAGGCCTTGAAATCTATAGAGGTTCATCCAAAAGACCCTCAAACTCTTACATCCTTTGTTAGATCCCTTTAACTTTATACCTTCATCACCTTCCAAGATTCATAAATACCTTCTATCCATTTTAAGGATCTCAATCCTCCCCTCCTTGTCACTGCATACATCAATCAAACCACATCCAAAGGGTGATGATTAATGGAGGAAATAATATTAACATTATCTCCTCCCATGCTTATGACCAACTCTAACTACCTAAAAATATCATGTCAAAAACTATAACAGTCCTTTGTTCCTTCAATGACACTATGGCCACTACCTTGGGGATAGTCATCCTCCACATCTGCTTAGGACCTTGTACAATTAAAAAAATATTTAATGTTATAGAAGGTGAATTCCAATATATCATCTTACTTGGATGCCCTTGGATCCATGCCATGAGTTGTGTCCCATCTACATTACATTGATGTGTCAAATTTGAACATGAAGGTCAAGTTATTACCATAAGAGCTGACCCTAGTCCTTTTGCATCATGTAACATGACATATCCACCTAATGATGTTCTTCTCCCTCCTTTATCCATCTCATCACCAACAAAAAAAAAACACCTCATCAACTAAAACTAACAACATCTTCACCCCTATCATTGATGAAGCTTCAAGTAGCTCATATATCCCTTCTTTTTAGATCCCCATAAAGGACCCCTTAGAACCACTGTTCTAAAGTCTCTCATTGACAGAGTATCATATTCTAGCCTTGGATGCTTTTCCTACTCTTAAAGAGTATGGGAACCTCACCCATGATCCTATTTATGACCTCAAAATCAAAACCATCATCCCTTTTAGACCTCACAACCATCAAACCAACTTAATATATGGGGGAATTGATCATTCACTTCTTGCTTTCATCAATACCTCTATCACCTGATCATTTACCTCTAACTTATCCTATCTTGACAAACCAACATTTTACAAATTATACCTTCATAGGTGTGCTTGGAAAGGATTCAACCTTGGCCTTTATGAATATGGACCTCATGATTTACATTACATCAAAACCCAGAAACCTCATGAGCTATTTGGCCTTGGGTTTACACCACAAGAAAAACCAATTGATTCAAAAAAACCCATCATCACCATCAAGGAAAACACCCCATCCTCACCAAAACAATCTCCCTTAAAGTATGAATATTGTGATATCATTCCTTCTAGATTTTTTTGATCAATATTATTAGTTTAGGCCCCCTAACTTAAGAAAAGGATGGCCAAACTAAAATTCGTCCTCTCATATATCCTGAAATGGTAGAAAATAATTCTCCTACCATCAACACCATCCAACAATAGGATGATGATTCCATTCTCACCTACCTCAATGTAGGGGATTCTTATATCTACAAATCCCTTCCTCTTGAGAACCAAATCATGTTCAATTAATCCACTATCAATTTCAACTTAGGTACTCAAGATAACCCTCACATTATCAAGATTGGTCAATCCTTATATTTTACAAAGAAAAAAGATTACCCTTCTTTCCTTAGTGATTGCAACATAGCATTTTCTTGGTCCTATTAGTACATACCAAAAATCAACCCTTACATATCCTTCTACAACATTGTTACACATCTTGATGCTAAGCTTATTTGGCAAAATATTCACAAGATACACCCTCACATCGCCCTTCTAGTCAAATAAAAGATTCAACATCTCTTGTCTATCGATTTCATCCAACCCATTGATTATCCTCAATGGGTTCTAACATCATTCCCATTACCAAACCCATAGGGGTATTTTTAATTTATATCAACTTTTGTGACCTCAACCTTGCTTTCCCAAAGGATGACTTCCCTTTGCCTATCATTGACCAACTTATTGATCTTACAAATGGCCATGAGATGTTATCTCTCATAGATAGTTTCTCAAGATATAACCAAATCTTAATTTCCCCTAAGGATCAACATAAAGCTTATTTCATTACCCCATGGGGTAACTTTTTATATATGGTCATGTCATTTGTTCTAAATAATGCTGGAGCAACCTACCAATGTGTGATGACCTACATCTACCATGATCTAATCCATAAAATAATAGAGGACTATATAGATGATATCCTTTGGAAATCTAAACATCACAAGAATCACCTAGCCATTCTCACAATCATCTTCAACTACCCAATCTATTTCCACATTAGGCTTAACCCCAAGAAATGTATTTTTGGGGTCCTATCTGGAAATCTTCTTGGCTTTATCATCTCTCTTTGAGGAATCAAAGTAGACCCTACCAAAGTCAGACCAATTTTGGAGATGTCTCCTCAAACCCACCTAAAGTAACTTCGTAGCCTATAGGGGAAGCTCCAATCTATCCTCACTTCATCTCTTAGTTATCAGATAGATGCCAACCCTTTCACCATCTTCTCAAGAAGGATATCTCTTTTAAATTTACCAAGGACTTTCAACAAGCCTTTGACTCTCTCAAAGATACCTTATTTCTCCACCTATTCTTACCCCTCCTAAAGAGGACTGACCCTTCTACCTTTATATATCTACCACTGACCATTCTTTAGGGGCAATTCTTACTCATTATGATAAAAAAAACAAAGAGCAAGCTATCTACTACATAAGTCAAATGCTTATAGAGTATGATACTTGGAACACCCATTTATAGAAACTTTGCCTCACCTTAGTCTTTGTGGCTTCCAAAATTCATCATTACCTTCTCAATCATAAAACCTACATCATCACCAACACTAACCCACTCAAGTACATGCACTCTAAACCATACCAAAATCAACATATGGCTAAGTGGATCAAGGTCTTATCTAGGTTTGACCTTGAGTTCCTACAACAAAAGTCAATTAAAGGGAAAGTCATTTCCTACCAATTGGATGAATCTCCTCTACCAAAAAACCAACCACTTCCTCCTACATTTCCATATGATTCCATCATAAACCTCTTTTAGGAGGACCCCACCTACCAAATAACCATGTTCATCAATGGATCGAAATGCCAGTGCAGTGGGGGTACCAGAGTTATTCTCATTCCCCTTAATGGTGAACCTCTTCCCCTTTCCTTCAAACTTGATTTTGAGTGCACTAATAATGTGGTTGAGTATGAATCCATAGTCATAGGTATCTAAACCACTTTATCCTTAGGAGTTAAGACCATTAGTGTCTTTGGTGATTCCCAACTTGTGGTCAACCAGGTCAATAAATCATACCAATGTAAGAATGATGTCTTGAAAAAGTACAAACAATTTGTAGATGTACTCTTAACATTATATAATCATTACCTTATCCAATCTATTCTATGATCCACTAATAAGTTTGAGGATACAATGCCTTTCCTTGATTCGAAAATAACATCTCAACCTATCAATTCCAAACTATTTGTCACCATTCATCTCTTTATCACATCCTCTTATATCCATTCTGACCTTCCTACCATTTTTAGTGTGGAAGCATCTCCATGTGACATATGGTATAAGCAAACCTTCAACTATCTCAACATTAGTATCAGTCTTCCTAACTTATCTAGGAATGCCCAAAGAGCCTTTGTTCAAGGTACCACTCATTATATCATTCTAGGGGGAATAATTTACAAATGCAACTTTGATGGACTCATTCTCTATTGTCTACATAGTCATAAAGCTTCCCATATTATTAAGTAAATGCATGACAAAATCTAGGACATTTTATTGGTTTAGTTATCACTAAATGTATCCTTCTCCTTGGCTACTATTCACCCACCCTCAATCAAGACTATTACGATTATGTAAAGAAGTGTGTTAAATGTCAATTGCATACCAATTTACATCATGCACCTACCCATGTGATTCAAGTATCTAAAGACTATTGGCCTTTCTCATAATGGGGACTTGATCTCATTATGGAAATCAACCCTCATTCTTCATAATGACACCAATCCATCATTTCCACCACTTAGTATTTCATCAAGTGGGTGGAAGCTATTCCTCTCATCTCAACCAAAGCCAACAAGATAGTCAACTTCATCAATCATCATATCAACTATCATTTCAGTGTTCCCCATAAGATCATCACTGATAATGGCAAATCCTTCAAAAACAAGCAATTCTAAGGTTTTTGCAATGAATTTGGCATCAAGTTAAGATTTTTCTCACCTTGCCATCCGCAAGTAAATGGATGTGTGGAAGCCTATAAAAAAAACCTTAACATAATGTTAACCAAAGTAGTTAGTGTTTTAGGTCAAGATTGGCACTTACACATCTTTTTTGCTTTATGGGCCTATCACACTAGCATTTGAACCTCTACATGTGCTACCCCTTTCTCTCTAGTCTTCAAAGTAGAGGCAGTCTTATCTCTCATAGTATATATTCCTTCTCTTCACATATCCTTGCAAGACATCATTTCTAAGAGTGATTATTGTCAAGAATGTCTAACATGACTTTAGCTACTTGATAAGCATCATCAAACCACACTTAACCATATTTGTGTCTATCAAGAGCAAATCAAATATACTTATAATAAACATCTAAAAGAGTAGGAATTCAATATCTAAGACCTCATCCTAAAGGAAAACCAACATGTAACCAATATGGATAAAGGCAAAAGAGGCAAATTTGCTTTCAATTATCTTGGACCCTACATTTTAACCCATAAATATGGATCAGGATCTTATCATTTGTACTTTCTCAAATGTAAACCAAAACTTGAACCTCTCAATGCTTTTCATCTACATCCTTTCTTTTGTTAAACAAGGATTGAACTCACCTTCTTGTCTAACTTAAGCTCATCCCTTGATTTATGAGATTTTCACCCTCACACCTTCCTCCTATCCTTTTTGAGGACAACCAATTACAATATAGAACCATGTGATTAACCATCACATGCATAGCCTAATCCTAAATATGGGTATCACAACTTTACCCATGACATGGTTCTCACAGATACTTTTCATCTCTAATAAGATGAAATCCCATGGTCATTTGTCTCTCAAAACCACCCATTTTACTTATAATTACCTTCTTGTGCTAAATTTTTTTCCCTCATAAAGATAAAGCTCTAATTAGGCCTATTAGACTCATCCATGTCTAAAACCTCATATCAAAATAATTTGGGATACCAAAATATTAATTGGGTCATATCTCTCTAGCATAGTAGACTACTCCCTTGAAAGATAACTGCCCAAAATTAAATTTATTAAAATATAGATTACTACCTTACAATATAGCTACCAAATATATAAACCCAAACTTAGACCACTCCCTTGAAGGATGGCTAAGTCAAATGGGTCAAAATCAATCATTTTAATCTTCTTGAATCAATCAAATTAACAACTTATCAAAACAATAGCAATAAACAAATGAACCCATATCAAAATTAGAATAAACTATCCCAAGAAAGTTGTAATCAACTTTCATATCTAACATTAGTATACTTCCCGCATCAATCAGTCTACACCTGGTATTAAGACATAAAATTGTGGTCACCTATAGAAGGTGAAAACTAACCCACATATGGAGACTTTACCTCTCACCAATTACCTTTTCACCTACCACTTATTTCCCATTTATACCATCTATAAATCAAGGGATTATGAGCTTATTTGACACAATGTGATCAAGACACCTTTTTTATCAACCAAAGCATGTTAATGCAAATAATTCAAAAGGATTATGTTCCTTAAGCCAATCCAACTTCAATTTTGTTAGGTCCTTACCAATGAAAAAGCATAATGATTTTTCTTTACCCTCTTATTATTGGTTCATGTAGACACACGTCTCATGATTCTCATTTCTTTTTCTTAAATTTAATTTGTTATCTAACTTACTTTATGTGTTTTCATTACTTCCTTAACCATAATCACATCACATCTCCATGATCATAAAAAAAAAAACATCAATAATATACATAACATTATGAACCATATCCATGAAACACCTCATATATCTATCTATGATCAAAACACCATGAACCACATCATATATCTATCTATAAATCATAAGTATCATTCTATCCATTTACCATCAAAAATCATATAAAATCATATCATAAATCAAATCAATAACCATAATCAAACCATTCATCATCATAATATCCATGAACAAAACAAAACATCATCCATAATCATCACATGCCTAAAGCTATTGAGTCCACATATCATAAGCATAAGGCATCAAAAATCAAAACATATAAACCATGAACATACATCATATCTATAATCCATGAGCATCATAAACATCATCATATACATCATGTCATCAAAATAATTAATACATGTAATAATGTATAATCTCTCTCTCAAAGCATGTACATCTTTACATTAGCACATATGTCAATATGAAAATCATGTGCATGTACATCTACACCTACATAACATATCACATATGATACCCCTAGGGCACCACTACCATTAGCCTCTCCCCCTCCTACACTTGCACTACCACTACCATTTGGTGCTAGTCCTCTTAGGATGCCTACCTATCCAATCATCAATGTGACCCATTGACCTAGAGTCTTATATCTTTCCCACTTGCTAAACTAGTTATGTACTCACCCATTAGGGATCTAATGGACACTATGATAGCACTATAGCCTTATAATACCTCAACTCCTCCACTATGGCCAAGTAGCATGATATAGGAATAGTATTAGGTGGTCTTAATAGTACTGCCACTACTCCTACCCTCTATCTCAAGGTGTCCCTCTCTTGGGTCACCAAATTAAATGAGGTCCTTGCCTAATCTCTCTCACTTGTAATAGTGGCAACATGACACTGTGAAGTCATAATATAGACCTAAAATATGGTCATCTATCCCTATAACCCTGTAATCTATGTTTGTGTAGTTATCAGTGCTACTCTTACCTATCCATTAGGGCCACCACACTGTACCTATACCTTAACTAGATCCATGTCCATGGCCTATTGACCCCCATCATCTCATCCAAAATTAGTTGTTTCATATTGGGTCTGATACCATCCTACATGGATATCAATAATACCAACATCATCTATCCTTACTCTCATAGGTATCTCCTCATGATCTAAAACCACCTCCTTTAATTATGGCTTAGGTAACAAAAACTCAACATCCTCTCTCTTATATATTAGAAAAGGACCTAGAACCCCTTGTACTAGGCCATACTACCTCCTCACTCTATCAAATAGGATCAGCTTAGTCTCACCCTCTCTCCTCCCATAGATCTACCTCTATATCTATAAAGACAAAGTGTGATAGCTATAGAGGGCCCACCTAGGAAAGTCCACATATGGCCTCCAAATGATGTCACCCATAACTAAACCCTCCAATACATCTCAAAACTAGTCAATGTCTCTCTCACCACCTCTAGCCCCTATCAAAGCATAATGTCCCCTTCATCATAAAAAACCCACTCTATAATCCATCTAGGTGTAGCTATCCCATGATATCCCTAATGTTCTCAAAACCTGAATGTGCTTGTATGCCCAACAATGGAGAAAAAACCCCATACTGATCTCATATCATTTGTGAGCTCAAAATGCCTAGAACTCCTTAAAAATTTGAGCCAACAAAATTGGTGTCCACCTGAGTACCATCCTCCTAAGCGACATCTCTACTAACACTCCCAGTAGTAGACAGTGAAATTATCCACTACTCAAATTAGGTAATACAAAATAAGAAACTACCATCATCATCATATTCATTAAGCACCTATCATTTGGAGCCCTATGGTATAATGGACCATAATTGAAACCACTTGAATACCACCTAATCCTCACCATATAGTAGTTCCATCTACTCATCCCTCTCCTCACTCTTAATATGATAAATAGGCTCCCCTAAAATAGGAAATCATATAATCCTATGAACATACTCTAATATAATGGTCATCTCTCCTATCAGTAGCTAGAAGGTGTTCATGGATAGATCCCATCTCTTGATGAGGGCCACGATCATTATCACATCTCATGGAAACCATTGATAATGTCATATGGCTCCTAGACTAACCTCCTCCATATGTGTCCAGTCATCTTGAGTCATCCCTTCATGGATCTCTACAAAGATCCTAGGAACCTGATCCCTCATTTGGATTTGGTCTCATGCTTATAAAAATATTCAAGTTAGTACACACACTTATTTCTAGTACCATTGCTTATTTTCATTTATTTCATTCATTCTCCCTAAATACACCTCTTTTTTAACCTAAACTCACCTACCTCAACCGATTCCAACATGAACCCACAACCATCACTTCTATAACATTACCTCTAACAGTAGAAAGTGACCCTCACCCACAAATATTTTTTATATCAAACCAACACCTAATTTTTATATCAAACAAACATCTAAATTAGAATGCAAAATTTCAATACCCTACCTAAACCCATCAAAATCAACACCTAAATATACACAATAACCATTTCAAACACATTAAACATTTTAAAATGTCTACTCTTAAATTTATATTTGGTATTCTAACTACCCCTAGCCATTTTACATCTTAAAACAAAAATTTATATTATAACCCACCTTCCCTACTCACTCGATCATCGATGGTCCTTATGACCATTAATGGTCAAGTGGACCTTTCATTTTAGTGGTCAACTACCGATGGTCATGTTTGACCATTAACAGTTGGATCTAACCACTGATAGTCACTATGTGTGACCACCAATGGGAAAACACCTACCCTACCTTCCTAAAACTCAATAAAACATTAAAAATTAACATCTAAATTACCTATCCCTACCCTCTACCTTATCTCCAACCCAAATCCTCCCTCAATTTTGAATTCATCTGCTAAAATTCCTAATTTTACACAAAACCTAAACTAGGGAAAAACCTCTTAAAATCCTATTCAAAACCAAATCCAAACGACCACAAAAATAATCAAATTCAACTAACCATTAACCTAATCAACTAATCTACCAGTTCAAAAGATCACCTAATTCCTTGATCACTATCAAATATGGATCCCATGTCTAGTTGACCGACCACATCCTCATCTATCTTTCATCTCAGTCTAAGTTGAATCACCTCAAACACAAGCCTCTACCCAATCCACAATCACTACCTCAACCAAACACTCAGTCCAACCCTCTCATCAAAATGCCAAATCAATAAATCATTGAAATGTATGGAAGCACATAAGTCAAATGAAAAAAGTTGAAAATGAAATTTCATTTTCACTTTTTATATTCCATTGTTTTGAGGTTTCATCTTGACCATCGATAGTCAGGGTGACCATTCATGATCAACTAGGGAACCCCTGACCATCAATGGTCAGGGACCCCTATTTTAAATTTTTTATTTTAGGAACCTATACCTAAGTACCCAGATTGTTTGATATAACCTTATCCACCCAAACTAAAACCTACAACTTTTGGAGCTTACCCTTATCCAACCAACTAGTAGACCACATCCACCTTGACATTGGCCATGGTAACCCAAATAATCACATATTGTATGACAACCTTGCTTGGTCTTTTTGACCACATTAACCAACCTTGTCATTTTGAATATTTAAATTTTCACCACGTCATGAACAACTAGACCATTTATGTTTTTTAAAGGAACACTTCTTACTTTTGATACCTAAAAAAACATTGACCTTGTCTAGGAAACTTATAGCATAACCCAATCAACTATGATTAATGTTATGGATTAATTACCCTATCACTTATACTTCTACAACATACTTAATTTTTAACAACATTGGTAACCTTAGTCTTTACATGATCTTAGCTATCTTAGTCACATTTTGTGCATAAGTTTTTACTTCAAATGCCTAACCACCTTTTTATCACCAACCTCATGACTTACCATATACCACTTATCAAACCCTAACTCAATTTTGGTTTCACCTCATTAAATCTTAGTTTGAGGGGGAACACCTCCTCCCATACTCGATAAAATCAAACCTTTGATCAATAATCCATTTTTGTTTTATAGCTTGTTAATTCAAAGTTGGATAATAAAAAGGGGGAAAATGTAGACACTAGAAAACTATACTAGATGTCAAAAATGCCTCAGGATACCTTAGGGACTACCTAACCTTTCTTAACCCACTGACCAACCTATCAGACCTTGGGTATAGTTAGCCACTGAGCTAACTAAACTCAATAACTTACTAACAAACCTTAACCTACCCCTTTTAAGTCACCTTGACCCTTTGCCTCTAAGACACTCAACTGATGATGGTCAGCCTAACTATTGATGGTTAGGTTATTCACCTTTATAACACATCATGAACCATGTGTGAGCTAATGAGGTATAATTTAATGTGTTCACCTTATGTATTTCTAATGAACTCCAAAGCATTGAAATCAATTAACCAACCTACTAGGGAACATTCTATCCTCTAGCTCTTTTTACCTATAAAAGGAGTGGAGTAGGAGGTGAAAGGATCATCACAAGCATTCTTGCCCATAGGTATTCAAACTTCTAGCCAGCTAACTAGTCTTCTTATAACAATTTAACAATAGAAATAGAGACCCAAACCTATAATTAAATTTCTCTTGAGGTAAAGTATTGTTACTCTACCAAAATTTCTCCAGCCATCAACCATTAACCATTTGGCAAACTACATGCATAGTTTATTTTTCATTTAAGTTTAGTTTCTGACTTCTAGGCTTGAATCAAACCTAATACACCTATCTTTTTAATTCCTTGTCTCTAACCAAACCCTTTACCAAACCTCTACCTAATCAGTGAATCATTTACAATTCTTTTTTAAACACTTTCAAAAATCCATAGGCAACCATCAATGATTACCACAACCACTGATGGTCACCCCTAATCATCAATGGTTGCCCCTAACTATTGATGATTACCCAACCACCGATGGTTAGATTAACCATTGATGATCAACCAAAATAAAAATAATCACTATGGCATGAAATAACAAGTTATTTCTAACCCTTACCCCTAACTAAACCTAACATTATATGTTCCTACCTATTTATAGACCCCTGCCTAATTTTTTAAACTTGCCCTGATCTATCCTAGTACTAGTATTGACTCAATTTTGCTATATTATTCATTTTATCTATCAAACATTCATATAATTATTGTATTTCATTTTATTAATTTCTATTATTTAATGTAAGTATCTTACTCTAATCTCTTTCAACTTAATTATTATCAAAGATTGGATTGATAGCCTCCTACTAAGCTCACGCTTCTTAGATCTAGCTCATGCTAGGTAGTCCACCTAAATATATTTATAAAAAACCCTTTTATTAGTGATTTTTTATCTATAGGTAACCCTTCCAAGATAAAAAGGACATCTCTACATTCATTTGGATCATGTGCACATAACAACTGGGTATTTCTACCACACCCTTATTACTAGTTTCTTATCTTCTTCCAAAACTAAGAAATGAGCAAAAATTAAGAAAAATATAGGTGACCATGACAACCTCAACTATAATTTATAAGATAATTGAAAAATTGAGATTCTTAAAATGGGATACTAGGCAAGGGTTCAAGGGTTAGAATTTTAAAGATACCACGTTCTTGGAATTGTTTGAAATTCTAAGGGTTTGTGTCTCTTTCAATCTTGTAAATAATACCATTATGGGGGAATTTGATGCATTGGTAGGTAGATGAAGTGACAAACCTCATGAAATGAGTCCAAGATCTACCAAACAATATGTTATAATAAATGGGAAAGTTAAATTTCATAACTTTTATGCAAATGGTGATATGAGGGATGGTAATAAGAAACCACACACAACCTAAAGGAGGAATTTTCCTTCTATTTTAACCTTGACATGTAATGCATGTGGATTTGAGATTAAACTAATAATATATAAGGGTTTTAATAAAATCAAATGAGGTGACATAAGTAATTGAACCCTCATTAATCAAAGCATGCTTAATTTGGATATCACAAATTTGGATGCTAATAAATAGTGGAGGATAATCTACGTGAAGCATATTCTCATCTAGAATCATGGGAGTGATAATAAATTTAAGGGAAATATAAGTTTCCATTATTTCATCAATGTGTATAGACATATATTCACATTGTTTAAGTATATTATCTTCAGACCTAGACAAGGTAGCTTCATATTCTACTAGGGGAGGATGAGGCTTGTTCATCTCAAATAATAGTTGCATTAGATAGTTATAATGATGTGGGGAAGTTCACATGAGTTAAAGAATTTTTTTTTGAGATGGAAGATGATAAATTTCTACTATGGGATCCCATTCATCATAACCCATGGGGGGGACTACTAGATAAAGGCATATAATGTTGTAGGAGTTCTTGAGAAGGAGGAATATAAGTGTAGTTAAACTTGTGTTGGTAAGATGTAGTTGGTTTAGTTTGAGGACAAATAATTTTATTGTATTTAGATGGCGGGATATTTGATTAGGTATTTCTTGTGATTTAGTTGAATAAATACTATTGGAAGGTTAGGGAATATTGTTAATGTGTGTAGATGTTGGGGGGATGGTAGAGATAGTGTGAGAGGTATTATCTAGTAGAGATGTTAGAAGTGGTTCTTAGAAATATATAAGGTCCTCTTGCCCCAAATAAATTATATGAGATGGGGAAGAGTATTGAATAATGTAGAATCTTTGGGAGGTTTGGTGTGGATTAGAAATAATGCAAATTACTACCCTTCTTATATTCATCATATTTACCACATTTTCTTCATTAGTATTGTCTGTAAGACTTTTAACATTATCTATGGAAGGAATATGCTTTTAATTGCTATCTTGATGATTATGAAGATAATATTTATATATAGTAATATAAACATTAACTTGGTTTAAATCTATTTTTTTTATTTTATGAGATTTAAAGGCTATATCATATGCTTATTGGCACTTGAGAATAAGTGATTCATAATCAAATTTTGGGACAAGAAGAAAATCCATAGCTATATTATGTAATCATTTACAATTATTTTGAGAGTGGCCCCAACTTGTATGAAACCAACAAAAATTGTTGAAATCATACCATGATTTCATAGGATGAGTGGGGTCAAGCTATTGTGGTAGAGCCCCTAGAAGACACTTTTGAAGATTAGATAAAGATAATGGTTTATGGACATTAATCTTATTTATTTATGAAAATGTAGTATTGGGAGTGTTTTTTAGAGGGGATTAAGCTCCATAACTTTGTTTGGAGCAATGGCTTAATTTTTGCGAATAGTGTCATAAGTATCGGTGACATCATCATTGGTAGCATGATGATTTTTAATTTTAAAGAGAATGTGAGTGCCCATGGAATATTTGGATGTTTCAAATTGAAACATGAGTAAATATTGGCATTTATCTTGGTCAAGGGCTTCATCTAAAGTTTTTGGAGAGATATTCCTAACCCAATATTGCAACTTGGGATAAAGAGCATTAGTTAATAAATGAAAGAGATTATTTTATACCATGTTATGATCACATTTATTAGATAAGTTATTCCATTGTTTGATGAAATATTGTGTTGTTTCAATTTAAAGTTGCTTACAATTGATGAAATGAGTCAAGGTATTCTCAGGGCGATCACTAGTTTGAAACTTTTATAATAGGGAATTAACTAGATCTTCCAATCTAGTAATAGAATGGGATTTGAGTTGATTGTACCAATATAAAGCATCACTAGAGAGTGTTTTAGATAATATTTTGGTAAAAGAAATTATTAAGTTTGACACAATATTAATATAGATTACTAAATGCTTTTAAATGTAATATGGGATCAATTGACCCATTATAAATGATGGTAGGTGTGATACCTCCTATGTTAATACTGCCAATTTGAGGTATAAAAGATTCATTTTGGATATGTTTAATCATTTTATTGATGAGGTGTGGTTGAGGAATGAGGTTACCATGGGAATCACTAAGTGGGGTGGGGGAGGGGAATTTGGATTTTGTGTTCCCCATGGAACCTATTAGGGTTGATTTTTAAGGTGAATGAGATGATTTTGTATCTACATCATTTGAATGATGTTATTAGTTTTAAAATTGTTCATTTGATTAAGATTTTTCAATAAGAGATGCTAAGTTTAGGTAGTATTTTTAATAGTTTTCATGTCATACAAAGCATTGGAATTGGTATTTATGGTTTGGGTTGCACTATGAGTAGTGGCATGTGTGACACTAGTGGTGTGAGAAACATTAGTAGAAAAAGAAGCACTAGTAGCATGATTAATAGGGGTATAACAATATGAACTAGTGGAATTATTAGCATTGGAAGAAAAAGAAGCACTAGTATCATGATTATCATTAGTATCAAATGATGCACTAGTGGCATGATTAAGGAGGAGGGTCTTTGGAAAATGCCCACTAGATGTTGAACCTGCCATGTTAGTGGAGATACTTGGCATAGAGGTTAAAGAGATCATAGAAGAAGAGGTCATGGTGTGGGAAGGAGTAAAAATAGAAATAAAATGTTGAGAAGAAAATAAAATTTCACCCTAAAATCCATGAGATAATGTAGGGGAGGGTGAAAAAAGTTCTTCTATTTGATCACCTATCATTAGATTGTAGATAGTTGAAGGGTACTTTCCTCTATATTGAGGAAGTTCATTAATAAAGAAGATAATTTCATGTGTGTACTATAATTTAGGATAATATTATAAAGATAAAAGAGGAATAAAAAATGAGGATGAATGAGGAGGAATACCATAATTATTAGTGTAAGTGACAACATGCACATTTCTTTCATCTAAAGTGGAAGCCACAAGTTATTTCTTGGAAAAACTATTGGGATGGGTAAGATTCATCATGTTTTTTGGATTCAAATATGTATTTTACTCAAATAAAAAAATTATGATGAATAAATAAGAAGAGGTGATGAAAAAAAGTCAAAAAACATGATACGAAATCAAATTGGTCGATCGTGTTCTGTAAACTAATGAACATGATAGATAAAAATAAAACATAGTCATATAGGTTGACTGTGTACTATTAAATAGGGAATAGGCCAAGAAATAATAAGACACAGTCAAATATTTTGACTATGGACTACTTAGACAAGGGGATGAAAAATAATATAAGGAGACAGTCAGATAGGTTGACTATGTACTATAAGTAGATAGGTTAAACATTCTATAAGAGATTGTGTCGACATAAATGATAGTGTTCTAAAATAAAGAAAGGTTTTTCAAGATAATATATATGAAAATAAATTTAAGCACACAAATAATTGAATCAATGTGATCGATCCAATTGGAATACATATAAAAAACCTTGAACTAATGCTAGCCAATGCAATTTTTGCTATACAACTTATAATGATCAAAGAGAAAATAACTTGAAAGTAAATTCTAACTAACTAGTCATCCTTAAGTGTTATTAAGTTATAATGAAGTTTAATTTTAATGTGATAGGGATTTGGCTATAAGAGGGAACTATAAATCAATCTAAGGATGGTTTTAGGAAGTTTAGGCTAAAAGAGATTTGTATTGGTGATGGTACTGGCTTGGTATTAAGGCCTACCCACTCACTTCACAATCCTAGAGTGATAAGGGTGTTGGGTGCTTTTCCAATATATACCATCAACCAATTATTTATAATTGAATATAAAACTAATTTATCTTCTCCCTTGGTGATTAAATCTAAGTAGGTAGACATTGGGAAGATAAACATTTCATGGTTTTTGAATGTAAAGTGATTTAGAAGTATGTGTAAAAGAGAAAACAATAATGTGAATAAATTGGTAATTTGAAAAACTACCTAATTAATATATGTTTATTACTCTAACCATGTAATTAATTGGAAGGAAAGGTGAATTAATTAGTAGAAAAAAGAGGTTACTTCCTTGATTGTGAAGAGTACAAAGTTGGTTTTGGTGACACTATATGCAAACAATGTAAAATAGAGTCAACTGGGTCACTATTATTCTGTAGAAGTAAGATCTAGAAGAATAAAGTCAAATAAGTCAACTATGTCAATAATATAGAAGATAAAATACATAAATGTGTCAAGTTAGTTGACCCAGTTGGCTATAAGACTATAGTTTTATATACTATAAACTTGTGAAAAATAGTATTGAAAAAGGAAAACTAAAATGATAGAGAAGGTAAAAATGAACCTTGATGGGCTGGGAGATGTTTAGATTGCAAAATTTTATGCTGTGATGTTTAACTGATGATTCAAAAATTCTACTAATAAAGTAAAATAGTTTGACAAAGTTTATAAGACCTATGTATTGAAGAAAAGTTGTGAACAGATTCAACTAGATCGAGTATGTTTGTAGACTTGTATGCTAAAAGAGGATAATTATGAATAGAGTCAACTAGTTCAAATATGTATGAAAATATAGAACTAAAAAGAAGAATGTGCTAAACTTATCAATCCAGTCACTTGTATTTAGAGAAGACCTGCATGGATAAAACAAAGTCATTTTGGAAATATTATGTGTTAAACCTATGCACAAACTATTATAACTATACTGACTGGTTCAATACAATACTACACAAATATAAATATATAATATGATGACAAAATGAAAGCATGAAATAAAACTTATAAGATTTTGATTCATGTTGGGGTCACTAGAATGTATATAAAGTATAATATAAATGATCTATTAATGAATCCTATCTCAGAGAAGATAAATCCTACTTACACTTCTAATTATTGATACATTAGATATTTAGGGTCATCACCAAGATAGATCCACTATACCTAACCAAGGGATCTCTTAGCACAATAACATCATTAGAGAGGGTTCTAAATCCTCTAGTCAAGTAATACCATGCAATAACCCTAGATAGGTCCTATGTTTTCACATTCACTAAGTAAATGATAGGTAAAATAAAATATAATCTAGTGCTCACCAAAGATTATGGCACAAAGTAGGGTTAATATACATAAAATATAAACATGCATAGAATATCTATACTCACATCAATGTATAGGAAATACTAATATATGGTAGAGAAGTACAAATGAAAACCTATCTAATTTTATAAAGGAGGAACAAAGTTAGGAATACTTACCTTTAAAGATGAACCAGTTGATCCTCAATCTCTCCTTTAGCCAAGGTACTTCATAAGAGGTTGTTTTGGTATATAAGGATAACAAGTATAAGTCATCTCTAGGCTACAAAACTTATTTATGCCTCCAAAATACTTCTCTACAAAACAAGATCCATATCTCCAAAGAAAGTATTGAAACCCTAAGCTATGCTCCTCAAGTAGAATGGTGGATAACATAATGTGAAATATAATATTCTTCTTATATTCCTCATAAATGAAAAAATGGACATGTATATATATTTGAATATAAACCTAATCCTTTCCAAAATTTTAGTTGACACAGTTAGCCCAATCGACTATGTATCGTTATTGGTAAAAAAAATTAGGTCTTGGTCTAGGTTGGCTAGGATGTGACCTAGACCCTTAACATGTTTTATCAATTTGAATATAGGGTTGATGGGGATAATAGTGTAACATAAATTATCAACAAAGGTTTTAGGCTTAAGAAGGGGCTAATTAAGGTGGTGAAAGATTGAAGGAGTGTGCAAGAGAGAAAAAAAGGCTTAGGGAAGTGTATAGGAGAGGATTGGATTGATAGAAAGTGGTGGTATAGAGGACAATGATCCTATAAAGCACTAATGGTCTACTCATCCCTTTCCCAATACACCCTTTAAATCATTCACTCAGAGAAATTGAGACTTGATTGGTTCCTGCAAGAGAGAAAGCATCCCTAATTGATAAAGTTTGAAAATATTATGTGTATGCATATTCTTTTTATGATTTTATCAAAAGAATCATGACAAGTTTGGTTCAAAAAATAATAAATGAGATCATTATGTTGGTTGAATATTTTGTCGATCAGCGTACTGATAAACAAAATAGGTCTGATCAGCCAAAGTAGGAAGATTGGTCATCTAAATGTGTAGGTTTACCACATCAAAAGGGGCCTAATCTCTCCTCTCATAAAGGGGAGGTTCCCTATGGATATGTTAATATATATATATATATATATATATATATATATATATAAATAAAAAATAATACTCAAGGGTAGGACAAACCATCCATCTCTCTTTCTTTAGAGATGATGTTGCAAATCAAAGGAAAAACTCAAGGGAAACGAGAGAAAGCACTCTTCTTTCAGAAGTACTATTCAACAAGCCACAAGAAAATTCCTGGTAGTAAAAGAAAAATGTAACCAAGGATGTAGTGACCAGCAAATTGAGATGTAGCACAAAGTCTCCACCTAAATTGCCCAAGAGTGAGATACGAAGGACAATGAGGGCAAAAATTCATCCCAAGGTCCTTTACACAGAAATGAAAAGAAAACACACTAAAGGTAATTATGGGGCACAAAGTCTCTCCATAGTTGACTTCAAGACACCTTCCTGACTACTTTCACTAATTTTGCTTGTTGAATTAAAGGAACATAAGATATATTAAGGAAAAAGACATAAGAATAGTTTCCCAAACAACAAAGATATCATAGCACAAAGTCTAAAAAGTCACTTGCTTTCTTATTCCAATAACAAAATATGATCAACAATCTGAGCTCAAAGTCTTAGTAATGCCTTCCAATTTGGGCAAAATTTCATTTCTAATTGTCAGAAAGAGATATCTTTACAATAAAAGAGAGTCCCTTATATAGCCTCTTCAAGAAGGACTCAGGAACAGTAACACATTATGTTACATTAAAATTTGTTAAGAAGATAGGCTAGAATTTAGGGGCATCTACCCATTTGCTTTTCTCAATGCAAAGAAACAAGTCACACTATTGAAATTTTGCATCTTTCAATGTCCACCTGGTGATCTAATCCTTCTTCATCATTCCTCCTTTTCTGGTTAATTAAATCGTGTCCTTGATTCAATTTGATACTCTCTTCCTTAATCACTTCCTATTGATCTTAGCCTTAAAGCCTGTGAATGCATTTGGGTCTATAGATTACAAAGATCAATGGATATTTTATGATATTTGAAATTGATGTTCACACACCCATCAATATGCTTGAATTTTCAATGGCTAGTTCACCATTCTTGACATTGACATCTGCAGGCACGTCACCCCTTGGTCCTTTTTTGGCTTTCCTATTTTGCATCCTCCCGAAGGGAAGGTGACCCTTCAGCTTTGGGGAAGTGTCCTTTAAGTTGGTAGCTGAGAGTCCCCCGTAAGGGCACCTGCCCTTCAGGGTCCTTTGGCAGCCTTTTCTTTGGAGTCTTTCAAAACTTTTTCGTGGACATTTCCCATAGACAAAATTCCACAGATATTTTCCCCCAGATAAAAATTTTGTGGATATTTTCCCGCAGACAAAAAGTCTATGGAAATTATTGCTTTGGCTTTGATAAACTCCTTCGGGCTTTCCTCCCACAGTCTTTCCAAATTCCTTCAGACTTTTTGTCCGAAGGAATTCCTTCAGACAAAAAGTCTGAAGGAATTATGCCTTAGTCTTTTTCAACTACCTTAAACAAAAATTTGAAAGAATTTACCTTTGCAGCTTTCTTGAAAATGACCCTTCCAAAGGGTGCTTTTGTCGACCAAGTTACCTCCGTAAGGGCACTTGTCCTTTAGGAGGCTCTCTTGAACTTTTGCATTAAACTGCGTCTTTGAACCACGCCAATGAACCCTTTGATTGAACCAAAAGACGTTGAACTACTTGATGAACCAATTGAATGTACCAAAGCTGATGAACCAAGGTGATGAACTAAATCATTGAACCAACCATTACACCAAGCTTTGGTTCAATGATTCAATGGTTCATTCCCTTTGATTTGGCTAAGTCCTTTTGATCTTCATTGAACCAAACACATTGAACCTGTTGAACCTTGAACCAAAGTGGTTTAATAGTTCAATGGTTCAAGCCTTCTTCTCTTTGATAAGTGTTTTGAAGCTGTTGAACCTTGAAGTAGTTTAACTTTGAACCTTGATGAAGCACTTAACTCTTGCTAATGACATTGAACCTTTGAACTTGTTGAACCCGTTGAGCCAAAATGGTTTAAGGTTCAATGGTTGGATCCTTGCTTAGATGTTTTCTGATGGACATTTTTGATTGAACCAAGGTGCTAAACCAATATTGAAAATGACTAAGTGTTGGAAACTGATTCTTTTGATTGAACCCACCTACAGAAGCCTTTGAACATGTAGAAATGAACTTGCTTGCAGAGTCTGTAGAAACCAAGTCCGTAGAAATCAACCTGTAAATCCCATTAAACTTGGCCTATAGAGTCCATAGATTTTATTTTCCTATAGAGTCCATATATTTCTCTTCCTATAGAGTCTGTAGATTCCTAAGAATCTTGAAAAATGAGGAATTTGAATGCCTAGGATAAATTTTGGAAAGGGAAGAGACAATTTTGGTCTGTAGGACCAAAATAGTTCAAATGTTGTCCCAAAAATGAGTGATATTTTTTGGGGGACAACACATTATACCATTCATATTATGAAAATAAGTTATCCTATTCTTTCAATTCAATACCTATTTTAAACTATTGATAAATATCAACAACCTTCATGGTTTGAAAATGTCGTTTTTCATTTAGATTATCATCAATTGAAAGAATTAAAACATTTATATCAAAGTTCTCATTTTCAACAAGGCGTTTGGATAAATCATTACTTTTTATTGTTATTAAATTTTCAAAATCAAAGTCATATTATTGGATTTGAAAGAATTTATAAAACTCTCACTCATAGTCAAATATATAAACTATTACCACAGTAAAATCCATTGATGCATTGCTAAAATAACATCTCAATATATTATAAAAAAATATATCATATAATGATAAATCCTCTATGTATCCAAATATCCATCAAATATAATGAATGATCCTTGCATATATAGGCAAGGAAGATCAATCCTAACTAAGAGATATAACATGGGACTAAGAGATAACTATCCCCAAAGGATAAAAAAGTTAAAAAAATATCCACATAATATTTAAGAGATAAATATGTAATATCTTATGATATCTAAAATAATATAAATGAAATATTCACACATAAGTGGCTAGAAATAACTAGATACTTAGGTGAACATGAGGTAAGGTAGATAACCTACTCTAACACCCCCTTTAAATGAAGTTAGGGGATAAAAACAAAGTTATGTATTTATAATATGAGTCCTAACAACAAGGCCTAATTAGGTACCCATGTATAATATATCCATGAAGTAATCTCTCATACAATGGATAAAGGGATAAAACCTATAGGAAAATACAATTTCCCCCAAAAAGAGTGAAATGAAGGAAGAAAATAGGTCTAAAAAATAAGGCATGATGAGGTACCCATACCAAAAAATGTAGTATGAATATAAGTGTCCCTATTGACACCAATCCATCTTACCATAATACATGAATGTTGAGTCGTTGTAACTACTAAGTCAAAATAAGAATGGTGTTGAATTTGAGGATCATTGAACATGAACACTGCACTCCAAAATACTAGGTAGAATGATGAAAATGACAAAGCATTGCTTGAACACCCTCACTCAATGTTGAATTGGGAGAACATGGAAATGAAAGTCTCTAATAAATTGGATTGAAAATGGAGATAAGTGAGTAGAAAGACTATTGGGGATACCACATTGGTGTCACTACATAAAAAGTCACCAAGAATTCCACTAAGACATAAAAATATTCATATGGGTTTAGAAATACAAAGTCCTCAAATAATATACCTATGTATAAAGGAGGAATATATAAAATGTAGATAAAATCTCTTAATAATATGGACCTCATGTTGATGGGAGAGACTAAAGGGTACACAAATTAAGGTAAACATGCATGAAAGTAGATTAGGATGTAAAAGTAAACCCTCCATGGCACTTTATAATTTAGTGTAAGTAAAATATATCCAAACAAACACTAAATGAAAACAATGAAGGAACAATATATACTAGAATAGATCTAAATAAGGAGATTGTCTACCTATCAAATAAGATATCATAAATCATTAGAGTTATTCTAAAAATAAGAGAGTAGTGTGGGCCAAAAACACAAGTTTCACTAAAAACACACTAAAAAAATGCAATATATCAAGCTCTATAAAAAATGCATCTACAAGTTTATAGAAAAATGAACATAAGTGAAGTTAAGTGTTTTTATGAGGACATCTGACCACCTATCAGATTAGACCTCACCTTTTAGTCTTCAACAAGTACAAAGCAGATGAAAAATAGAATTTCAGGTTTAGCCAATAATGCATCCATGATAGTTTGCTATCAAGAGGGTGAAATCAATGAAGGAGAAAGTTCATTTAATTATGAGGGGGTTTGACCACCCACCAAATTAGGCCTCATCCTTTAGTGTTCAATAAATGAGATAAAAAAAGGTGCATGACCAAGCAGTAAAAAAAAAAAATCTCTTTAAGTCTCCCAAATATAAAATATTGTTTTTAATAAAAAATATTAAAAAAATCATCCAAAGATATTATTTTATAAAATAAAAAATAAATATTTATTTTTAAAATCCTCCCACAAGGGTTTTTTTAGAGAATAGTACTAGAGACAATAAAACTATAAAAACTTTTGCAATTCATATTAAAATTCAAAATTTTAATTTTTTTTGAAAAACTAAAAACAAGGCTCACAAAACCCAATTTTTTTTGAGTGGTCATTTACAATTTTCTCATAATTAAAGAAAGAAAAGTCATATCTTTTTAGAATAGTATTGCTCAGTAAAACTATGAAAAAAATCTAAATTTTTAATAAAATAAAAATTTCAAAATGTTATGGAAATTAGAAAATAAGGTGCACAAAATTCATAATTTTTTTTTGAGCAATCATTTATAGTTTTCTCACAATTTGAAAAAGAACAATCATTTTTATCAAAAAATGGATTTACAAAAAACTTAAAGATCTTGCCTCCGATATCCAACTAGGATGAAATTAAAAGTGATTATGTCTTTCTTAGATAATATGGATGCATTTGTGAGCTTTGATTTACTCCTATAATCTCTAAAATTTATCTGTAATAAAAAAGAGGAAGTCCCCTCCAAAAATTAGAATTTTTTGCACACTTTTTTTATTCTCAGAACCATCCAAAGAGGATGCAAGACAAGAGCATACTTAGTAATGAAAGAGAATACCATATTGTGAGTAAGGATAAGTTAAGGAGATGGGTAATGGTTATTGGAGACCACTTTGATATCATGAAAGAGTTTATAAAACTCTTACCTAGATTCAAAACTACAAACCATTACCATAATAAAAGCCATTGATTCATTGCTCAAATAATATATCAGTCTATTAAACAAAAATATATTATACAATGATAAATCCTCTATATCTACAAATCTCCATAAAATATAATGAATGAGCCTTGCATATTTAGGAAAGGAATTTTAATCTTAACTAAGAGATCAAGCTAAGTGATCAATAATAACTAAGAGATTAAGATAGAGACCAAATATATGACTAAGAGATACCTATCCCTAAAGGATCGAAACAACTATAAAATATCCACATAATATCTAAGAGATAAATATGTAATATCTCATAATATCTAAAATAAGATAAATAAATTATCTACACATAAGTGGGTGGGAATAACTAGATACCTAGGTGAACACAAGCTAAGGTAAATAACCTACTCTAACATGATTCTAAAAATACATTTAGCTAGCCTACCTTTAATCATGGGTTACTTTAATAGATAAGGAAAAATAGGCACATTTAAATAAACTATCAATTTATTTTCCATTAGAAGATATTTAAAATTACTTAATGATGAAACTAATGAATTTTTTTTAATTAGCGAATACCTGAATAAACATATTTGAGAACTTGACTCATATAACCAATAGGTCTTTCTTCATTATTTTGATCACATTGAGTCATAATAACACCTACGAAATTGTCAGTTTCATTTACATATAATATTCAAGTATTTTTTAGATTTGATTTTGTAAGTATGGGTTTAAATTAATTGAAGGTTACATTTGATTTTGTATCCCATAAAAATTTCTTATTTTTATATTAAAATATGTATATTATTTGATTTATCTATAAAATCAAAAATGAACTTACTCAAAAAATTAATTTTACCAATGAAATATATTAGACCAAATTATTCCTTGGGAAGAGGTAATTATTTGATGGCCTCAATGTGATTTGGATTTATTGAATTCCATATTTTTATATGACTTGACCTAAAAATTTTCCTTCAGTAACACCAAAAACTAACTGATATGCCACATTTTCTACTCCTATTGAAGATTTCACATAAGTGATTTAGGTGTTATCTTCTTTTATTTGAATGAATAGTAAGATCATCTAGATATAATTAGATAATAATGCCAATAAAATAATCAAATAAAACATCCATAGATATTTGAAAAGTATTTCCTACATTCATTAGGCCAAAGGACATTATAGTAAAGAAAAAAATTACTCTACATGTAGTGAAAGTGGGGTTGTATCTATCTTGTACATTAACAAAAAATTAATTATCTTAAAAATCTATCTATAAGAGACATAATTTTAGAACTAATAACTTATTACAAGAGTTGATCTATATTATGTAAAGGAAAATATTTAACACTTTCAATATTTAAGTCTCTAAAGTATACACATAAAAAATGTCACCATTATTCTTTAGAATAACAAAAAGATTAGGTATCTAATTAAAGTATCTTACTAGATAAATGTCACAACTATCCAACATTTTATCTAATTCCTTTTTTATGGTGCCTTACAATAAAGGGATAATCCTTAAACATTTATACCTAACAAGATTTATATTAGGATTTATATGTATGCCATGTATAATTATTAAAATATCATGATATTTTAGATCTTTATAGGACCAAGCAAAAATATCAATAAAATACCTGAATAATTTTACAAATTGTTCCCTTTTTGAGATGTACATCAAATACATAAACATACATATTCATTATCTTATTATACACCTATGTTTATTGTAATCTCTTACCTATAATATTTCTTAAAGGTTATTCAGTTCAAGATATTTTAGTTGATCACAGGGAGTAAACATTGATTATAGGGGTATTAAATTAGTAGGTAATTTATTATTGCCTAGCTGAAAATAATTACCATAGTTAAGGACATAATCATCATGATAAAAATAATTATCTTGCAAGAAAATATCAATATATTCATCATATTCAAACACAAGCCAATTATTATTCAAATAACATATATTCAGTTTGAAAATGTAAGAAAATAAATAATCAACAAAAGGCTCAATGTCACTCATGGTTGGGTTAGAAGCATAAACAACAAGCTTATCAACATGAATATTAAATTCACTAAGAATATGCATAAGATTAAATTCTTCAAATTCTTCAATAAGTGACCAAATTTTTAGTGTATATTTATGAAGAAATGATTGATTTGTCCTATATATTTTTATCACTTGTCTAACAAATAGTTTTGAATCACCAAAATCTTCCAAGTTTTAAGTGTTTAATTTAATAAACTTTTAAATACTAAGACATAAGGCTTCAAATTCAGTTGTATTATTAGAATTTTTGAAAGATTGATATGCATACCTTAAATTCTTACCTACAAGGGAAATAATGATGATACCAACAATAATTCCATGTTGAGAATATGACCCATTAAAATACAAAAATGAATTTTTTTCCTAATGTATTTTTATTGCATGTTGTTTATTTGGTTTATCAAATGTCAATAATTCATTAATTTTAATTCTGGTTTCAACAAAAACAATATTAGTTGGTATTGATTGAATGGAAACACCATTTCAATATTATTGACACATAAAATATATCTCATTTACAATATGAACCCAAGTAGTATTCTTAGCCAAAAAGGCACCAATTACTTTAGACCAATACCTACCTAAAAACATAACATAGCTAGTAGGAATATCAAATACTTATACATTAAAAATATACCTAATTATTTCATCTTGAGCTATTTTGATGATAATATCTCGAAAATTACCATAAATTTTAGTTTCGTGAAAATCAAATACAATATGTTTTTATTAGCTCTTTCATATGGAATGCCTATGTGATAAAAAATGAATTTAGGCATAGTGGTTTAAAAGTCTATGTATGAAGAATACAATTATGAATTATCTTATCACCAATTTTGATAGACATCTAGAAATGAGGATTTAAATATAAGATGAATCATTGCATTGAGAAAAGTAGATTCATATTAATTATTATTAGTCTCCTCTTATAAACCTATAACACTCTTAGGAACTAGATTTTTAACAACCTCAATAATCTTCTCAAGTTGGCTAGGTAGACCAGAAACTTGAAGTAAAGAAAAACCATCTCTAGTACTCACCATGTCATCAATAATGCTATAAGGTATAACTTTGAATTAACTTGAGTATAGTTTCTAGGCCTATAAACATGTTAGTATTGGGTGTTATTAAATCCAATAGGTAAATGATTATCTTGTTGTGAATTTACAATAAGATTACCTATAATAGTGTTATTCTAGATAAATTTACCTTTGTCTTGCACATGGGTTTTGGAAGATGAAAAATGTGGATTATTGTATGTTCTTTTGGTATTCAAATTATCTGTAGAAGAAAACTTATAATCCTTTTGCCTAGTTTAGACAACATAAACACTTGTAGTCTTGTTTTCTCCTGAAGGCTCATTAAACCTACACATATTTATATTATTAACCAAGTAAATAGAAATAATATATTTACCTTGAATAAAACATTTAATTTTTTGAAGAATAATACATGTATTAGTATCATGATCTATTTCATGAATATGACAATAATGAGTTTTATATATAGACTTAATTTTTGAATATTTGGAACCTTTCATGAAGTTGATTGGTTGTCATTAAATTATTGCTTCATGATGACCAAATTATTACCAAGATTGTGTATAAATTTTAGAATTTTTGTATTTTTATAATTAATACATATGGAATATCTTTTTTAAAAACCAATACATTTAATTATATTTTCATATTCAATATAAAAAGTAATAATAACATTATATTCTATAATATATTTAGCCTCTAAAGCCATCTTATACTTAAGAGGTAACACACTATAGCAATACCACCTGGACAAGTTATTTTATGTTTTTACATCACATGATATATTTTGTATTAAATTAGGGAATCTAGTGATGAAAATATAAATAGTTTCTCTAGGATCAATTGAAATATTCAAAATTTCCTTAATCAATTCCAAATATCCTTTATGTTTTCCAAAATAGAGTTCAAACGAGTACTCAATATCTTTCCATTCATGAATGGCTTTGAAGAGAAACTAATAATTTTGATAAGCTTTCTGAGAAACTTCCCTAATAGATATTTTTCATTAGTTATTCCAAGAATATAAAAATTAATTTAAAATCATCAATATGACCTTCACATGATTCATCAATATTTATCGAAAAAATTAGGGACATTAAGTCCTTTCAAATAATGAAGTTTTCTAAGATGATTATATATATTGATTGGATTACCATGTATCCAAATATTGGTGGCATGTTGGTAATTATCGACATCAAAATCAAATTCATTTTTAGTCACTTCTTCTTGACCTTTATATTCTTGTAAACCATGGATAATTTCCCTAATTTTATTCCTAGGTTTTTCTACCATTTTAAAAGATTTTATTAATAATATTTTTAAGTTTTATTAGATATAAATATGGTTTTAGATTGAATTTTTAATCAATTTATATTCTTTTTCTCACCTTAGATGAGGATTTTATTGTGAAATATGATTTTGAGTTTGTAATGCAAGAGATAGTAACTCTCTATTTTTAAAGGTTCTTGTTATTTAGAATTGATGGAAAAAAGAGTGTGATAAATATTTATAGGTTCATTATAAAATATAAAATGGACTAAGTTTTAGGCTATATTAAATTGATATTAATCTATATAAAAATTAGGTTGGAAAATAAGTTCATGACCTGCAATGGTCATGAGAAAGAAGAAAGACTGATTTGAAATAGTAACTTGATTCAAAGAAGAAATTGATTTCGGATTCCATAACAAAGACACAAAATTTGTTCATGGTCAAATATTTTATTTCATTTAATAAACTCATTCACCTATCATGAAGGTCAAGTTTGAATCGTACCAATTTAATTATAGGGGCCTATGGGCTAAGAACTAATTTTAAGGCATGCAAAATGGTCTTTATGTTTTGGAAAATGATAAATCATAATCAAAATTATAATCATATAAAAATAATAATGAAATCATTTAAATAAAATTGTCAAATGTGTTATCATTTATTCTCAAATACTTTATATATATATATATATATATATATATATATATATATATATATATATATATATATATATATATATATATATATATATATATAACACTAAACAAAAAGAAAGGAAATGAAAGAAACCAAAATAAAGGAAAATAAAATGAGCATGAAAGCTAAAACAAAAGAAACTAACTATGAGAAACATTAACTAGTCTACAAGTTAAAATAAATTTTAAGTTATAAAATTAAACCAAGAGATATACAATACAAAACAAATAAACTAAATTAAAGATGTTAACACTAGAAAATATACTAAAAATTACCCTAAGAAATAACTACAATAAAATAAAATAAGAATAAAGATAACTAAACAAAATAATTAATAAGAAAAATAGATTAAAAGACATTCAACTCAATAAGTAAACATGAAATAGAAATTTTATTGAGAAATTGTATATTTCATGATTGATTACAATAAATATGAGAATAATAATAATACATAGAGATAACCCAAAAATCTATCGTAAGTGATATGAATTATTTACAATTATTTGGGAAAAGTATAAATATATTATGCACATATCACTGCATGATTCTATAATTATAAAATGAATTAATGATAATCAATTTATATTTTAATTAATAAACTTAGATATACTTGTGTGAATCAAGTAGTTTACTTCATTGTTAGAGTATATGTTGTTTGGTCTTCCTACAAGTGATATTTGATATTAGAGATATATCATAGAAAGATTCTATAATTATAAAATGAATTAATGATAATCAATTTATATTTTAATTAATAAACTTAGATATACTTGTGTGAATCAAGTAGTTTACTTCATTGTTAGAGTATATGTTGTTTGGTCTTCCTACAAGTGATATTTGATATTAGAGATATATCATAGAAAGAAAAATAAGTATTAAACTTGTAATCAAATATTTCTTGTACATGTATATGTTTATCCCTTTGAAATGACTTTAAAATCTTCTTTTAAAATAATTTCATTATAAATGCTTATGATTTCAAATTACAATTAAATTTTATTTAACTAATTATTAAATTTACATAGCTTTAATAAAGTTAACTATTTTATAGCTTAACTTTAAATAATAAGATTAATAGTTAAAATTTATATTTAAAATTTAAATAAGTATGTAATAATTTAAAATACTTGAGAATAAAATATTCTTTTTAACAAATAACAAATATCTCTAATGGGATGGAGGGACCCACACTTAAATTCAATTAACTTAATTAAACTAATAATACAAGTCATGATGCAAATCAAATAATCATAATGATTAAACATAAGTAATTCAAATCATAGATTAAATTTTTAAATAATAATTCATTTCAGACATTTCAAAATCTCAAATTTACCATATCATACCAAATGTTATATTAAATAAAATAACTATAAGAAATCATAAAATCAAACTAAATAATCATAGAAAACCAAAATATTGTATGCATCTATCAAATTGAAATAAAAACTTATTAAAAGCTCAAAATATCATGTATCTCTATCAACCAAACTATCAAATCTAAAAAGAGTGTTAGGCAATAACTAAATTATCTAGTATCACACATCTAAAAAAAACTATTCATCATAAAAAAACTCCTCATATATGACTAAAATAAATAATGATGTACCCAAATCATTTTTATATTCATAGTATTCAAGTGGTGAAGCTAGTAGCTCAATTAAAATTCATTTCACTAGACTTGTTGTTAGCCTAAAGTTTGATTTTATTTATTATTTGTGCTACATAAGTTGGGATGAAGAGTCACTAATGTGTTTATGAATAGAAGACACTACATTATCTAGAGTAGGCACAAAAATATTTGGAGTAGTCACACGGACAATTGGAATAACATTAACAAGATTTGGATTTTATTTCAAGAAATATTACAAAGTTTATGGGTATGGGATCAACATTATACAAAGTTTCATTAGGATAAGTGTGAGTTTATTGAGAAAAAATCTTTGGTGAACCACATTTGAATGGATGAGATTGCTAGTTTGTTCTTCTCATTCCTCTATGGAAATTGTTTGTATGAAGAGATACACCCTCATCCTCCTCTCCCTCTAGATATAGATATATGGGTGAGATAGTGAAGTCTATAGTTTAAGTGGCACCCCATATATTAGATAAGGGACCTACCTCTCTAGTTAAGATCAAATCATAGATATGAGTGAACAATGTTGTATATATTTTCATTGGCACCCCATCCCACACACCCATGGTATATATTTTATACAAGTTAGCATGAGATAAATAATTAATAACATACCAAAATTTGGGATCATTTGAATCAAAATATAAATACACTCTAGATACACAATTAAAGGGTCATGAAAATCCATTTTAAGCCCTTTGACCCCCAAATGTATGCTTTGGTAGCTATTACAAGAACGACTTTCACTATTTTTCACTGACCTTATTTACCCCAAACATTTCTATCTACATATAAGAATCCTGAATCTAACTTTAAAACATATTATATATTTGAAAATGAAAATAATATGAGATAGTTATATTAGGTTTTAAAATGTCAAAAAAAAAAAAAAAAAAATCAACAAAAGGTTCAATGTTAGTCATGGTTGGGTTAGAAACATAAACAAGCTTATCAACATGAATATTAAATTCATTAAGAATATGCGTAAGATTAAGATCTTAAAAATATTGAATAAGTGAACAAAAATTTAGTGTATTTTTATGAAGACATGATTGCTTTTCATATTTTTATCACTTGTTCAACAACTGTTTTAAATCACCAAAAACTTCCAAGTGTTCAATGTTTAATCTGATCACCTTTTAAATACTAAGATACAAGGCTTCAATTTTAATTGTATTATTAGTATTTTTGAAAGATAATTGATATGCATATATGAAATCCTTACCTAAAATGGAAATAAGGATGATACCAACACCAATTCCATGTTTAGTATATGCCCCATTAAAATACAAAAAACTAAACTATTTCCTAGGGTATTTTTATTACATGTTGAACTGGTCCATCAAATGTCAATAATTCATAAATTTCAATTATGGTTTAAAAAAAAAAAACATTAGTTTGTAGTGATTGAATTGAAACATTATTTCAATATTCTTGACACATAAAATCTATTTCATTTACAATAGGAACCGAAGTAGTGTCCTTACCTACAAAGTCACTAATTACTTTAGACCAATACCTACCTAACAAAATGGCATAGTTAGCAAGAATATCAAATAATTATATATTAAAAATAAACCTAATTATTTACACTTGAGATATTTTGGTGATAATATCTCAGAATTTACCACAAATTTTAATTTTGTGTGAATCAAATACAATATGTTTTGATTATCTCTTTCATATGGAATGTCCATTTGATAAAAAAATGAATTTGGGTATAGTGGTTTAGAAGCCACTATATCAATAATACAAATATGAATCATCTTATAACCTATTTTTATAGACACATATAAGGATGATTATAATTAGAAGATAAATCATTATATTGAGAAAAGTTAGTTCATATTCATTATTATCAATCTCTTCTTATTAACCTATAACACTCTTAGGAACTAGATTTTTGACAATCTCATTAATCTTCTCAAGTTGGCTAGGTAGATTGATAACTTGAAGTAAATAAAAACCATCTTTAGTACTTACCATATCATCAATAATGCTATAAGGTATAACATTTGAATTAAATTGAGTATAGTGTTTGGGCCTATAAACATGTTAGTATTAGGTGTTATTAAATACAATAGGTAAAGGATTAGCTTGTTTTGAATTTACAATAGGATTACATATAATAGTGTTATTTTAAACAACTTTACCCTTGTCTTACACATGGGTTTTGGAAGATGAAGGAGGTTGATTATTATATGTTCTTGTTATATTTAGATTATATTTAGGGGAAAATTTGAAATCCATTTGCCTTGTTTATACAACATAAACATTTGTAGTCTTGTTTTCTCCTGAAGGCTCATTAAAACTACATGTATTTATATTATTAGCCAAGTCAATATAAATAATATATTTCCCTCAAATAAAACATTTAAATTTTTGAACAATAATACATGTATTAGGATCATGATCTATTTCATGAATATGAAAAAATGAGTTTTATATATAGACTTAAATTTTTAATATTTGAAACCTTTCATGAAGTTGATGGCTTGTTGTTCAATTATTGCTTAACGATGACCAACTTGTTACCAATATTGTGTATAAATATGAGATTTTTTTGTATTTTTAGAGGTAATACATATAGAAGATCTTTCTTTAAAACCAATACATTTAAGCATGTTTTCATATTCAATATAAAAAGTAACAATAACATTATATTATGTAATATATTTATCTTCTAAAGCCATCTTATACTTAAGAGATGACACACTACAGGAATACAACCTAGATAAGTCATTTTATAGTTTTACATCACGTGATATATTTTGTATTAAATTAGAAAATCTAGTGATGAAATGATAAATAGTTTCACCAAGATCAATTCAAATATTCAAAAGTTCATTAACCAATTCCAAATATTTTTTATGTTTTCCAAAACAAGTTCAAGCTAGTATTCAATATCTTTCCATTCATGAATGAATTTAGAATAAAAACTAATAAATTTGATAAGCTTTTTGAGAAAATACCCTAAGAGATATTTTTTGTTAATTATTCTAAGAATATAAAAAATCAATTTAAAAGAATCAAGATGACCTTCCCATGATTCACCAATATTTATTGAAAAACTTAGGGACATTAATTCCTTTTAAATAATGATTTTTTTAAGGATGATTACCTATATTGATTGGATTACCATGTCTCCAAGGATTGGTAGCATATTGATAATTATCAACATCAAAATCAAATTCATTTTTAGTTACTTCTTCTTGACCTTTATATTCTTGTAAACCAGGGAAATTTCACTGATTTGATTCCTAGGTTTTTCTCCAATTTTAAAAGATTGGATTAATAATATTTACAAGGTTTATTATATATAAATATGGTTTTAGGTTGAGTATTTTTAATCAAGTTATGTTCTCTTTCTCACCTTAGATGAATATTTTGTTGTGAAATATGATTTTGAGTTTGTAATACAAAGAGAGAGTATCTATTTTAAAAGCTTTTTGTTATTCAGAATTGATGGGAAAAAGAATATGAAATATTTTTACAAACTAAAATGGACTAGTTTTGTGGCTATATTATCTTGATATTAAGATATATCAAAATTGGGTTGGAAAATAGGCACATGACCTATAATGGTCATGAGAAAGAATAAAGACTGATTTGAAATAGTAATTTGATTGAAAGAAGAAATTGATTTTTGATTCCCTAACAAAGTCATCAAATTTATTCATTGTGGAAAATTTTACGTCATTAAATCAACCCTTTCACCTATCACAAAGGTCAATTTTGAATCATACCAATTTAATCATAGGGACCTATGGGCTATGAACTAATCCTAAGACATGCAAAATGGTCTTTAAGTTTTGGGAAATGATAAATCAAAATTAAAATTATAATCATATAAAAAATAATCAAATAATTTAAATCAATCTGTCAAACATGTTATGATTTATTTCAAAATACTTAATCACTCTTGAATTAGATTCACAACTATTATTTATCATATCCAATAGAGTAAAGCCTATGGACAAGGAAATATATTAAAGGAAATAATGTTCTAATTCATATTAGATATTATCTCAAATATATATACTCTTAAATACTACATTAAACAAAAATAAAGGAAATGAAAGAAACTTAAAGAAAGGAAAATAAAATGAACATGAAAGCTAAAATAAGAAAAACTAACTATGAACAACATTAATTAGTATACAAGTTAAAGAAAATTATAAGTTATAAAATTAAGCTAAGATCTATAAAATATAAAACAAAGAAACTAAACTAAATATGTTAACACTACAAAACTATACTAAATATTAAACTAAGAAATAACTAAAATGAAAAAATAAATAAAATAAAGATAACTAAATGAAATAACTAATAAGAAAAATAGAGTAAAAGAGAGTTGACTCAATATGTAAACATGAAATAAAATTATAATGATAAATTGTATATTTTATGACTAATTACAATAAATATGAGAAGAATATAATAACATAAAGATAACCCAATAATCTATTGTAAGAGATATGAATTATTTATCATTAGTTGGGAAAAGTAAAAACATATTATGGATATATGACTACATAATTCTACAATCATAAAATGAATTAATTATAATCAATTTATAATTTTAACAATAAACTTGGTTATACTTGTGTGAATCAAGTAGTTTAATTCATTATTAGATTATATGTTGTTTGGTCTTCCTACAAGTGATATTTGATCTTAGAGATATGGCATATAAATAAATCAAAGTATGAAACTTATAATCAAATATTTCTTGTACATGTATATGTTTATCCTTTTGAAATTCCTTAAAGTCTCATTTTAAAGTATTTCCCTTATAAATGCTTATGATTTCAAACTACAACTAACTTTTAGTTAATTAATTATTAAATTTACATAATTTTAATTAAGTTACTTATTTTATAAGTTAACTTTAAATAATAATATTAATAGTTAAACTTTGTATTTAAAATTTAAATAAGTCTATAATAACTTATAAGACTTGAGATTAAAATATGATTTTTAAGAAATACCAACAAGTATCTCTAATGGGATAGAGGGACCCACACTTAGCTTCAAACAACTTAATTAAACTTGTAATACATGTCAAGATGCAAATAAAATAATCATAATGATTAAATCTAAGTAATTTAAACCATAAATTAAAATTTTAAATAATTATCCATTTTAGACTTTTCAAAATATCAAATTTAACATATCATACCGAATCATTTATTCAATTAAACAACTATTCAAAATCATAAAATTAAACTAAACAATCATAGAATATCAAAATATTATATGCATATGTCAAACTAAAATCAAAACTAACTAAAAGCTCAAAATATCATGTATTTCTATCAACCAAACTATCAAAGCTAAAAAGAGTGTTAAGCAGTAACTAAATTCTATATTACCACACATCTAAAAATAACTATTCATAATAAAAATCCTCCTCATATATGACTAAATTAATTAATGATGAACCCAAATTAGTTTGATATTCTTTGTATTCAAGTGGTGAAGCTGGTAGCTCACTTAAATTCATGTCACTAGATTCATTGTCAACCTAAAGTTTGATTTTATTTATCATTTGTGTTACCATAAGTTGGGATGAAGAGTCATTAATGTGTTTATGACTAGAAGACACTAAATTACATAGAGTATCCACAATAGTATTTGGATTAGTCATATGGGCACTTGGAATAACATTGACAAGATTGAGATTTTAGGAAATATTACAAATTTTATGGGTTTGAGATCAACATTAGTTAAAGTTTCATTAGGATAAGTGTAAGTTTATTGAGAATAAATATTTGGTGAACCACATCTGAATGGATGAGATTACCAATTGATTCTTCTCATTCATATATATATAAATTATTTGCATGAAGAGATACACCCTCCTCCTCCTCCCCCTCCAAATAGAGATATAGGGGTAGGGGAGTGTAATCTATAGTTTAATTGGCACCCCAGCTATTAGATAGGGGACCTACCCATCTAATTAAGATCAAATAATAGATAGAGGAAAAGAGTATTGTATAGAGTTTCATTGGCACCCCATCCCATACCCCCATGGTATGTATTATATACAAGTTAGCATGAGACAAATAATTAAGAACATACCAAAATTTGGGGTCATTTGAATCAAAATATAGATACACTCTAGTTACACAATTAAAGGGTCATGAAAATTTATTTGACACCCTTGGACCTCAAAAATGTATGCTTTATTAGCTATTATGATAATGAATTTCACTATTTTTTCACTAACCTTCTCTACCCTAAACATTTCTGTCTACACTCTAAAAACCTTGAATACAACTTAAATCATGTTATATATTTGAAAATGACAATAATATGAGATGGTTATATAAAATAACTTTCATATTGTCACACATTTATGATTTTTATTTAAAATAGAAATGACAAATTGAATTTAAAATGTAAAATCTTAGATTCATGAAGTTGGCAAACTAAAATTATTTACCGTATTCAAAACTTTGAATACAACTAGAAAATGAAAAGTGATTCTTATCTCAAAATAATATTCAATGTGAAAAAAAATATTAACAATTGTATTCCTTTTCATCTCCTATAAACACAATTGAACATCATGCTTATAATTCCATCAAACTGTCATTCCAAATGCATAAGAAACTATAAATAATGACTTTTTTTGTCCTTATTTTTAACCCTAAATTTAGAGCTTGTAATCTTTTTACTTGGGTAGATAGGGTCAAGAATATATAAATAATCATGCACAATGGTGATGATTAGATATATAGTAGGCTAATTAGATGCTAAACTCAGATTTAAACATACAATGAATTTTTTAACTAACTAAGATAAGCTAAAAAATTTAATCATTGTAGACTCATAATTTTGGCCACTTTTGTGCCTAAACTAGGATTCAGATCAATTTATATCAAATGACATTATTTAAGCCTAAAAATCACTTTAATTACCCAATTACATTCATGTAAAGGATTTAATTTCATATAAACATGATGAGGCTAGTTTATTTAGTGTATTACCCTGTATGCATAAAAAACCTAGTTCAATTTCAACCCTATTCAAATTATGACCTAGTAATTTGACACTTTTGGTCGGTCAAGATATTAATTCATAACATTTAAAATTATTTCCAAAATCCAAAAATTACTAAACAAGATTAATTAAAATGAAAATATTAATTAACTTGACTAAACAAAAATTCCAAATCAAATTAGTGAATATCAATTATCAAAAAAGGAATTTTTAGCCAATATGAAGTCAAAGGTCAAAGGAACTAATAGAGTGATTTATTATTTCCTAAATATTCCAAAAATTATGAGTCACAACCTCACAAATATCTAAACTGAGTTGTTATACCTCACAAATATATGAAACTAAGGTGTCAAGATTTCATGAATGCTTTGACCCAACCAAGGGTTAGCCTGACTCAACCTAAATTAATTTACACTAAACCAAAGTTAGAATTTAATCTAAAATCTTTAGGGTTAGACTTAGTTATTTGAGATATAAATACAAGTGCCCACACTATATGCCAACAATAATTTATGTATAATTTTATTCTTCTAGAATACCTTCAAGAAGCCATTGAAAGTGGTGTTATAATGCCTAATTTCTTTCAAGATTCACACCAAGCAACAAATGACCATTGGAGAGATTTTACCACCATGGAAGAGAATTGTTAGAAGACTCTTATCATCATAGAATGAGCACGAACATCTTTATGCCAAAATTAAGAATCAATTTCGATAAATGAGGTAAATTATTTATGTTGTTTTTATCTATATTTTATGATATTGCTTATTTGATCCAAAACTCAGAAGTTTTGATTGACAGATATTTACAAAAAACAAAAAAATAACACAGTAACAATGAATTCTCTGAGTAGAGATGTTTTATTACTCAAGATTGCAATACAATGATTTGCTTATGTCTGGGAAGATATGTCCCTTTTCCATTTTGGGTTACATCTTCATTTATACACATTTTTAAAGTAGGATGAGGATGTGGAAGGTCACCAATCTCGAGGGAGATTAAGTGGTTTGACTTCCATGATTTAAAACATTATAGAATTTAAGGAATTACTATTTTTAGAAACTTACTAATTTTAGATTGCACTACTAAAATTGAAATTTGGGGAACTTCCATTAAGTTTTTGGGGGTCAAAAACCATCCAACAAAGCTTGATGCCATCTCACCACATTCTTAGCTTTCTAATGGTTCAAATGGGGAGTCAATTGGAGCTATGGTGTAAAATTTATGGCTCCCAAAAGTTTCGTCATCGATTGGGGTAGAACCGTCACCCAAATTTTCACCTGAGTTGCCTAGATCATTATTATGTTATGATCTCCCTAGTTCTTAGGCAAGAGTGCTTAGTCCTAGTTTATTATTATGCTTTATTTTTTGCAATTTATACTAATAAGGGAATAATCTAAATTTTATTTACTCTTCAAACACCTTAAATACATAATAGCATGCCTACAGGGAGCATGCATCCCATATATTTAAGGAGAATGATATGCTAACCTTAGTTTTTTCTAAAAAATACATTTAATTATTCAAGTTTAGAGTTTTAGCCTTAAAATTAATGTCATTCTAGTAATTGGCAACTTCACCCTATGTAATGGAAACTTCATCAGTCATATGTTTATTTGCAATATTTAATTATGCATAAACAATGGATTCAAACCTATAACTTTGACCTACTAAATGGTGAATTTGACCTAGTAAACTACAACTTCACTTTATAGAATCAAGAGCTTCGACCTTGCTAAACAATGGTTTCCCCAGGTAAAATTATACTATGTTCACCTATTTTTATATTATTTTCATCACCTTCACCTGACGTAACCATAAGATTCACCCTAATAAATGGAGGCTTCACCAAAGGTGATTTATGTGTTTGTATTTAAAAAATAATAATGACTTCACTTTGTGTTTTTCAAAAACATGAGAGCTCAAAATGGATTATTATTTATTCATTTAATTTTTTGTCTTAGAGACAAGAAAACCCCCTAACATTTTTATAGGAACTAAGGTGGAGAGATAAGCTTAGGCATTTATAAAACTCATATACATTTTTTTTCGGTGCTTAAAATCCACTTGATCACACTTGTATTTTAATTTTTAAAGTTTTTACAAGTGAAAACAAGGACAAGGGGACACAATTTCAATAACACTTTGATTTGGTGCTATTAAAACAAACACACAATTTAGTTAGAGTTCTTAATTTTTTTTTTCACTTTATGTTTGTTTATTGTTATTATTCAAAGTTCATAGTTATATTTCTTTGTTTATGGTAAAACTAGAAACTATTGCATGTATGCTTTCCTCCTATCCCCTTTAGGGAACTTGGGTGACCAAAAGTGCTTAGTTTATTGCCTTATTTTTTTGATATTATCAAAAAAAATGTCACGTATGCTCTCCCTAAGATTCGATTAACTTGAGTGACCCAAAAATGACCTCTAAAGTCTTTCCATTTTATTTTATTATATTTGGCTTGTGGGTGGGATCTTGTTTCTCCCTCATAAGTTCTTTTAGGGTGTGTAGACCTAGGGTTTCATCTCTCAGCATCGTATCAACCTAATTCTATGATGGGTTATATAGATTAGGCACATGATATTAGGTTTGCTAGGGGGTTGAGCAGATATATTCTCTGACCTTATTAAATACTTAGGTCAAGTCTTGCTAAACATTGGACTCTACTAAGAATTACATGATGGAGTTACTATGCAAAAAAATTGACCTTTTCATAGTAATTAGAAAGTATGAACCCAATTGACATGATTGAGCCCTTGTGTTAGCCACACTTGGGAACATTTAGTGCACATGAAATTTGTATATTTTTATTTAACCCCACTTGCCATAGAATTTATTTCCAAATTCTAAGTGTTCCTCACTCTAAGTTTGTGTCATGTACTAATGTTTGATAGATGGAGGGGACATAAAAAATCTATCTACACCTATAATTTAATTCTTGAGTTGACACTTAATTATTCACAAATATTGGTATATCGATGAAAACTTTGGTAGAAGCTACAAACACTCATGTCAATTTTAGAAATAAGACAAGCCATTAGTTTTCTTTTTATTTTATTTGATTTACATGCCATTTTGTAGACTAAAACTATTTGTTTGTATTATCAAATCAAAACAATTCCAAAACATCACATTGTTCTCACACCACTTTAGCTTAAGAGGTATTACTCTATCCATTTTGTGTCACACTTTTTTCCTTAGATATTTTTTTATTTAGGTTAAAAGGGGGGATTTTTTTGAACTAGGGTCCCCAAACCCTAGGAGAAGTACAAACATAAAAGATACCAATGTCTACCAAAGACCAAACAAGAAATAAGACCATGCAGGCTTAGAGATAGCCAAAAAATAGCCCAAAAACCAACAAAGAATGACTAAAGACCTGGTCTAAGTCTAAACTACCAGAAACATCCTCCCAACAAATTCTCATCTTTTTAAGGTTAGTATCAATCTAAAGTAACAATTTATCTTTATCCATGATGTACTGGGAATCACTGCACTTCCCCTACTTAACTTTCCCTTTGCCAATGAACTTGGGCTCAAAAAGCTCCCTGAGGTGGGCTCATAAGTTTTTAACATTCTAAATACCCTCATACATAACAGCCTTGCTACAATTCACTAAAAAATTGATTTTATTATGAATTTTCTAATTTTACTATTCTAAAATTTCCACCCTGAATGAGAAACTCTAAATTTGTTGATCATCCTCCTTGGCTGAAGATATTTTATTTATCCTTATGTTTTATTGATATAGGGAATTCAACTTACCTTTAAGATCTATAATCTCTCTCATAAACCAATGCATTATAAATTTTTACAGATAAAGTTCTTCAATAATCTCATTTGATTTATCCTTTCCCTTAAGAGAGGTCACCAAATTATTGAAGGCCTCATTATGATCCTTTAGTTACTTATTCTCAGAGATCTACCCATTATCTATGGGAACATCTTTAGACACATTTTTCATAGCCTCTAAAACAATTTTTTTATATGAATTGTTCCCCTAATCAACACCATTTTATCTCCCCTATAACCTCTTGAACATCTTCTACATTAATTTAAACCCCATCCAAATCTCTCATTTTTATCTGCATGCCCTGTTTCCCCTGACAAATCCCTACATGCTTTAAATCACTTTGAAGGTGTTTATTGATATTATCATATTGATTTTGATTATTTCCTTCAACATATTTTGTCTTATTTTCCACAAGATTCTTATTGATCTTTATAATCGATCCAACTCCCAGGGTATTTTATCAAAACATTTTAAAGTTTTTGTAATATTGATAAGCACATCCTCTACATCTTCCTTATGGGGATGAGGAATGTTTGAGATTATTTGATTCATGCCATTAAAATATTTAAAAATGAGGTATATCACCCCTTTATGTCTTGTATTTGAGTAATTGACATGCTTAAACTTCATGATCAAAACCTCCATAGATTTAAGAATGAAGAAAGGAAGACTGAAGGGCACACCATGCTTTAAATAGTTAAACATTTTAAATAAAGACCATATAAATAAATTATACCTACCTTCTAGGGTTACATAATGTATTATATGGTAGGAAATATTTGTATATGGTTTGGGTAAGGATTCTTGATCAAACCCATTGTGAAGTAGTTTCAATTGTTTTATCTCCTCTAGGAATGTCTCTTTATCCCTTTTGAAATCTCTCAGTGAGTTTTAAATCTTGGTTTCCTGAATTAACAACCCAATAACATGAGTAATGAGTTCTTTTATGATATTAATATTAACTCCATTAATTTTAATAATTCTATCCTCCCATAATTTCAAAAACATGATTGAGAAGTGCCTATCATGTCCTTCAATCTTCTCCATGAAACTAGCAAAAACTCTCACTTGTAGAGCTACCCAAATTATTTCATTTTTCCTAACTTTATGTAACATTTTTGGTTCTATTATATTATGAAAGTCCATGTTTATTTCTTTATGGTCAACATAGAACTGAAAAAATCTCTCTATTCTAGGAATTGGGCTTCACTGAATAGAGACAAGAGTAAATGTAGTTATGTTTTGTGTTTGGGTCATCTAATAGATGTTTCTAGACTTATAGAAACTTATCTATAGGCCCCAAAAGAATTAAACAAAATAATATGAGTCCCTAACTCAAAATATTCCAATAATTCTTCCCTCTATGAATGACAAGCTTCCCTAATATGCCTAAGGTTAAGTACATTAATATTTCTTTCATCTTTCATCTTTAGAAACACATCTCTAGGGAGATCTTCATAGTCCATCCAAGTCATTAAACCCACATCAATCACTCCTTTTTTTTCAAACCAATATGATATAGATTTTCCTTCCTTATAGATATGTTGAATGATAACCTATTGAAAATAATCCAAAATAACTATTGCTTCCTCTAAATTTTGTTTGATGGACCAACTAATTACATTTTTCTCAAACAAGAATTTCAAAATATTTAGAGAGTCCCCCTCCACTATTAGTTTTTAAACTCTCAATTGTTTTTCCAATTTAAACCCCCAAAACACTACTATACCTTCCTCCTAATGATTAGAATTAACACCCATGTCTCTGGCATAAGCAACAAACAAATTGCCCTTATGATCTCTAATGATTCTACCTCCTCCAGTTAGTCCCAAGTTTCCTTTTGAATCTCCATCAAAATTGATCTTCATCTATCCCAAAAGAGGGGTTTCCATTTAGTTATTTTCTTAGTTTCTTCTTTAGGATTTGGTTTACCCAACTCAGAAGAATTAATTTGCTAGTTCTAAGCTAGAATTTGTTCAAATTAGAGCAAGATTTTTCTTTTCTTAATAAGGATAAAATTATAATTATCCTTAATGTGAGCAAAAAATATTATATAGATGACTTTGCTACTACATCTCTTTCCCCTGAAGATTCTATTATTATGTTCTCTCTAGATACCCCACCTTGATATCTGGCGAAGACAATTTCTAAAGTTTCTTAAGATGGGAATTTTAAAATGGGCACCTGTAAGACTTCCACACTTCTATTAGAGAACCTGATTGCACCCAAGAAATATTAAATTTGTCAAAAAAATGGCTCCAAATCTTTTGAGAGAATGAGCAACTAAAAAGCAAATAGAAAACTATTTCATTGTCTTCTTCACAAAGATCACATCTATTGATTAGAATGCATCATCTTTTTCTAAGATTATCAATTTTAATAATTTTATTATGAATTTCCACCCATAGGAAGAAGTTAATTTTAGAGTTAGCCATTTATACCATACAATTCCTAGCTACCATTAATCCCAAGTTATTGCACTAACAAGGCATAACCCAATTTTAGTTTATAATGCCCATTGAAGGAGTCCTTCCAGACCATTTGATATTCTTTATTGATACCCAAAATATGAGCATTTATTATAATATTGTTTAGGTTATAAAGATTTATCATGTTTTCTAGTTTAAGTTATCCAAACTCAACCTCTTCTAGAATTTAACTCCTTCTAGATCTTTTTAATAGTCCATCACTTGGAAACCATATTTATTCTTAATGCTTTTTTGTAATTGTAGTCCTATGTCACTCTAAAAAAGAGGATTTTTATAAACCCATTTATCTATCCAAAAATCAACCTTAAATCCATTTCATTCTACCAGTTAAAACCTAATATTATCAACTCATTATTTGAGATTAAGAAGTTACAAACATGTTATCCCTGAACAAAATGATCCTCTACCATAATGCAAATTAGGTCCCTTCCTTCTAGATAATTAAAAGAGATGATTTTACCCCAAACTATGTTTAACTTTATGAATCTCAATATAAACTTTTAAATGAGGGATTTATTCATCCAATGCAAATTCCTTAATCCAAGTCCATCATATCTTTTATTGGAGCAGACCTTAATCCAAACAAAAATATGAAATTTGTTTCTTTCTTCCATTCCAGCTTAAAGAAAGGTACGTTGAATTTTATTTAATTTGTCCTCCACTCTTTTAGGTAAACTAAATAGAAAAATTATATAAACTAGAAGACTCTAAAGCACACTCTTAAATAAGACAACTTTGCCATCCTAGGATAAGAGCTTACCTTTCTAACCTATGAGTTTTTTTTCAAATATCTTTTTCAAAGTGTTCCATGTTACCACCTAAAGCTAGTTGATGAAGAAAGGCATTCCCAAATATGAGTAAGGAATTTCCTTGATTTGGCATCCCAAAAGCATAGATATTCTAGCTTGTCTAGCCACTAGTGTATTGAAGAAATACACAAAAATCTTGTCAAAATTAATTTTTTGATTCGAGGCCTATTCATACATCACCATAATATTTTTAATGTTTCTCACTTCCTACATAGATACTTCAGCCAAGAGAATGGTGTCATATTCAAATTGCTAATGAGTCACTTGATCTACAAACCTTGTTGGTTTAAAGCCTTTCAATTGTGAAACAACCAAAACATTAGAGATGAATCTACTCATTAATTATGCCATAATGATGAACAATAATGGGGAAATGGGATCCCCCTATCTCACACCTTTAGCACTTTTTAAAAAACCATGCACCACCGCATTCATTAAAATAAAAACATACAAGTGGTAATACAAGCTCTAATGATTTTACTAAAATTCTCATGAAATCCAAATTGAGACATAAATCTATCAAGAAAACTCCAATCTAATCTATCATATGCCTTAGCCATATATAATTTAAGAACCATAGATGCTCTTTAAGTTTTTTCCATTAAATGAATGTTTGTGGACCATGATCACTCCATCTTGAATTTGTCTACCTGGTATAAATGCTCCTTGCTGAGGTTGAATGATTTTTTCCATAATAGATTACATACTCAAAGTGATAAACTTGGTGATAATCTTATAAAAAGAATTACACAAACTAATAGGCCATAAATCAAAAAAGTTTACAGTCATTTCCTTCTTAGGAATAATATATAATAAAGTATGATTGAGTTCCTTTAATAAATAATTGGTGGTAAAGAATTAATTCACAACTACAACCACATCATCTCCTTTTATATCCCAAAAAATATGGAAAAAGGCTATGGGGAAACCATCTAGTCCTGGAGCCTTGTCTAGATTCATCTTAGAGAGCACAAATTTAAGATATTAATTTGAGGTGACCACTATGAGAATTTTGTTATCCTCCTGATTAATCAAATCTGGTATCACATGTAAAAATTCATGTTCATATCTGATATTCTTCTTAAAATCATTATTGTATAAATTTTTGACAAAATTAACACTTCCTTGGTTAATATCTTCTGCATTTGAGGAAATTTGACCTACACTATTGATATTTTATTTGATAGCATTATGTTTCCTATGTTTTAAAGTAGACATGTGAAAAAAGTAGGTATTTCTATCCCCTTCCTTGAGCCAAATGTTTCTATATTTTTGCCTCCACAATGATTATTCTCTAGATAAAATAGTGTGTTAATTACATAAGAGTTGTATTTATTTGATTTGAATCTCTAAATCATAACCCTTATCCTTAATTTATTCTTCAATTTTCAAAATTTCAGCTTTAAGAGTCTTCTTTTACAAATTCACATTCCCCAAAACTTGTTTCTTCCATTATTTGACCTTGATTTTCACCTTTTTAAAATCCTAAGCCAGATTAAAGATAATAAATCCACTACCATTCTTATTCCACCATTTTGAGACCCTATCATGAATTTCATGGTGTGTGAACCACATGTGTTCCATTCTGAAGGGATACCTATTCACCTTAGCAACTTGATCCATAATACTCAACTCTAGTGGAGAATGGTTGGATCTAATCTTCGTAAAAGTTTTAAGGGATAAATCCTTGAATTGTAACCACTCTAAAAAGATAAAAAATTTATATAATCTACATTATATGAATTTTTTTTCAAGCCACCTATTAGTCTAGGTAAAATAAACCCTATTAGGTTCAAATCCAAGATACCAATATCAGAAACAAAAGAAGAAAAGTCCTCCATGATGTCTATACACAATAGATTTCCTCCTTTCTTATACCTTGGATGTAGGGGATAATTAAAATCACCTACCAAGATCCAAATAATATCCACATATATTTATTCTAAAACCTTTTATGTGTCACTTATCTAAATAGGCCATCATTACAGTACATATTTCATCTCAAACATTTACCTTGGATTCTTGAGTTAAAAAACTATTATCATGACATTTATTTGAAGGAACATTGTTACACTACCTAAATCACTTCAAAACACTTGTCAATTTTGAAACCAAGTTCCAAAACTATTTTTTTACCTCTCTTGTTTCAAACAAATAGTTATTCTACCTATTTTGGTCTATCCCTTTTGACTTAAAAAATTTGAGTCTTTTTGGATTAAATCTGAAACTCAACCTTTCAAAGTGAAAATCATAAACTAATTAGGTTTATTCCAAATCATCATCTAATTTGGTCTTAGGTTGTCTACCTTTTATTTTTGGATTATGTTACTTGGGTTGATTTACTATATGATCTAAAGACCCCTTGCCTAGAACCTAACAGTTGTTCTTTATCTTGTGCCTTGTTTGATCATCATTTTGACCTAAGTTGCTACCACATGCCTTGTTTAAATTTTGTTGTAATAAAATTTGAGTGTCTTAGTTCCATTATTTTAAATTTATCTTGTGAATCAATAAGCTAATTACCTTAGTTTAGTTTGTTTTTGAGTCTATCCTTGTGTTTCACATTAAATAATTATAACCACTTTTGGGAAAATCATTGCTATCCTTTGATCAGAGTTTGAAATTATTCTACTTTATCTAGATACTTTTATCACTAATTATAACCACCTTTGGGCAAATCAGTACCTTAGCCATAGATGATTTCTAATCTTTTATGTTACTTTTTCCATTGATTATAACCACCTTTGGGCAAATTAGTATCATTTATTAAAATGGTTTTGAGTTTATTTTATTCTTCCCTTTGCCTAGTTTAGTTGTTTTACCCTTTGTGCATCTTTTAAAAAGCCAAAGGTTCTTTTTTTTAGACCTCAGTTATTTTTTTACCTCTAAACCCTTTATTTTTCATGAGACCTAGCTATAGATATAAACATGCCTCATTACACACATAGAAGGACTATGTATAATGTAGACTATGAAAACTTTGTGACCAATGAACCTTTTGTTCAAGAATCATATGATGACATAGCTTATGATACATATCCCTATCCATATTATAAAATTCAATATGTTAAAAAAGGGCACAACCTATTATCATAGTATTTAGTGATTGTACCTCCTTATTCAAGACAAGAACCAAATCAAATAGCATAATACTTTGATCAAATGATGCCTAACATTGAACAAAAACAATAGTAATAGCCCTAATATGTTATAATTCCAATGAAAATAATATATGATCTATACTTATTTGAATTTCACTTGTTAGAGAATAAATATGAAGTTACCATTAGAGCTATCGAAGTAGGATCCAAGTTTATGTCAGACTTCCCACATGAAAATTTGAGTAATTTGATTAGAAATATTATCAATGAACCTTTATTTAAATTATTTGAATAGGAATCAAATATTTATAGTAAATATTTAGTCTAAATTCCTTAGTAAAACCAAAATACACTTACAAAATGGAAAAGACTTATGGATGAACAAATGGAACATGTATAACAAGTGTACCAAAACTATCTCAACCTAGTTCATAATATTAATACAAGGGATATTTATAACATGTTGCTTATTAAGATATATCTATCAATAAGGAAAAAAATATATGCTTGAGGCTATGAAAACCAAAATATAAACCCATTTATCCAAAGCACATTCATTGGTGACATGTATAATGTCCCTATTTTGACTAAAGAGACTACTACTCAAATGGAAGACCTCACTCAAAATATTATGGATAAGACAAAAATGCATTATAATTTAAACTAAGTGGGTTTAATTTACCATCAATAAATATATAGTATATTCCTCAAAACAATTTCATGAGTGGATTGCAATAATATGGGATAGGTACGCTTATTTCCAAAAATCAACAAGTAACCTCCACACCTCAATTGATTGATTATTAGAGTGTGTAATAGGGAGAAATTAAACAAAAATAATCCAAATTACCACCAAAATAAGTGTATTAACTACACCTCCTCAACATGTGACAATGAATCTTATGCCATAACAAACACAAACCAATATACCTAATTAATCACAAATGTTTCCTAACCAACAATGTGTTTCTATTAGTCAAAAAGTACTAGTTGGTCAATAAAAAAAAATGTAATTTACTAACCAATAACAATCACCAAAATAAAAACAATTTCAAAACCAACAACAAGTTCATTTTTAATATTAAGTGCCAATCCAACAAGTGTTCAACCAACAATGATGTGGAGGAACTATTCACCTTGGTGAGGTGTCATGATCACTAATCATGTTGACTAGGTTGACTAGGGTGCCATGTTTATTATAAGGCCTATGTGGGGACTTAATTTTTATTTCCATCATGATAGTGGGTCTAAATTGAAAGTGGGGATAAGTCATAATGGGTTTTGGTCTTAGTCAAAAGAACATCTACTAGAGTTTTGGGTACACATGCAAGTGGGAGACAAATTAATTTTTTATTTGACTATAATTTTAGGAGTGGGACATCATTTGACATGAAAAATACCATAGTTATTAGTCTTGTCTCCTCTCATGTGAGGAATGGCACATTTTTAAGAGAAACTTTTGACTTTTTGTAATTATCACCTCCATAAGAAGGTTGGCATATTTTTATCCTTGGTATACCTTTTGTCTTTGACTCTATCACCTCCATGATGAGGGGGATGAAATTTTAAGATTAGTTAGTGGGTTTCATGCTTTGTTTTTTTTTTAGTTATTTTTATATAAAGGATTTGGGATCATTTTGTGAGACATAGTTGCTTTAATGCATTATATTGAATAAATAGTTGACTTAAGGAAAATAATTGTATGCCATAGTGTCTTGTATGTTTTAAAGTCAAGGAGATTATGTAATAGATTTGTAAGGAAATATTTTAAGTATATTTGTTATGAGAAATATATTAAGAGAGTGTTATGATTTTTTATTTTTATATTATATTGAGATTTGTTATTCTTGCCTATTGTTTAATGCTTTACTTAAGCATTCATGTGAGATTAATTGAGATCACATCAAGTGGTATTAGAGCAACATGTGATAAGGAATGAAACTCATTACTTGGTATAAGAGAAAGTATGTGTCCTATGAAGAGTTTGTTATAGGTACAAGAGATGACAAGAAGACAAGGAAGAGGAGGAGTTACTACTAAAATGAATAGGAATATGAAAGAGCTATAGAGGAAAATATAACAACTAAGTAAAATTGTTACTACTTAATTAAGAATACATATAGAAGATGATACTAAAGAATATGTAGTTTCAACAATAGCCACTATCCATGGAAGAAAGAATGACTATGGCCTTAAAGATAAAAAATGATGGAGTTAGAGTTGAATTTTTAGACTATGGGATTAGCTTACAACTGGAGGAGCTAATAGACTGGTTAAATAGCATGGAGAAATTCTTTGAGTGGAAGACCATGCCAGAAGAGAAGATGGTGAAATTTTCATGCACCAATTCAAAGTGTCATGACATGATTTGGTGGGATCACCTATAGATAGAGAGGCAAAGAAAGAAAAAATAGAAGATAATCACATGGAAGATGTAGAATAAGCCTAGGTATAAATTACTTCTTGTAGATTATGTAAAAGGCCTCTATATAAGTTTTTAAAATTTGAGGCAAAAGGAACATAGTGTATAAGATTACACCAATGAATTCTAGAAGTTATCTATAAGAGTGTATCATGATGAGACTCTTGAATAAATGGATACAAGGTATGTGAATGGGTTAAATTTTCCATTCAAGATTAATAAGAATGCATATGATACTTTTCATGGAAGAGGTTTATCAATTAGACTTGAAAGCTGAAGAAAAAAAAATAGATAGGCCTTAAAAAGAATAAATGGTCCAATCAAAGGACCATACCATCCAATAAGGGGAAGAGGTGGTTTAAATACCACTAGAGGTGGATTCAATCCTATAAGAGGATAATCATGACATGGTACAGAGAGGAGAAAATATAATAGACAAGGATTCCGATATTAACAAAGAGGAAGAGGATACTTAAGAGGAAGAGCTTATGGTGGTGTGAGAGAGTGGTTTCCAAACCAACCTAGAGGTAAAATTTATTACATATGTGGAAAAGAAGGCATAAAGCCTCTGAGTCTCATCATTACCATGGGCAATAAAGAAGTCAAAAAGATGATCCAAGAGTAAACTTGGTTGAATTGGATACAGAAGATCAAGATATCAAAGTTACATTAATAGATGTTGGAAAGAACCTTATGATGAGGAGGACCATGATTTATATGAATAAAGAACCAGAGAAAAATAAATAATGAGATGTATGGATGTGAACAAACATTTTCTAAACAAGTTGTACTTTAGGAGGAAAGGAATGCAAAGTAGTCATTGATGTAGGTAGTTATGAGAATATGGTTTATAAGGAAATGGTAGAAAAATTAGGATTGAATTTTAAAAGGCATACTAATCCCTAAAAAATATCATGGTTTAAAAATGGGAATGAATTCATTATATAAGAAATGTTTGGTTAAGTTTTCTATAGGAAAAAATTATAAAGAGGAATTATGGTGTGATGTTTTGCCTATGGATGCATGCCATGTATTTTTTGGAAGACCTTGGAAATTTCACATGAAATTAATTCATGATGGATCAAAGAACACCTACACATTTATGAAAGATGGTACAAATGTAGTATTAATACCTTTGAACGAATAAGGACAAGTCGAGATCATGTTATCCACAAAGGAGTCTATGAATGATATGAAGGATGCTAATTGTTTTTATGCTTTGATAGTAAGAAATGAAGACAAAGAAGTGGTGCAGATTCTAGCAAAAGCAATAGAAATACTAAAAGAATATGTAGATGTAATACCTCATGAGCTAAAATATGGTTTAACACCAAAGAGGGACATTAAACATCATATTGAATTTATTCTAAGACCAACTCTACCCAATCAAGCAACATATAGGATGATCCCAACAAAACATGTAGAGTTGAACAATCAAGTTACTGAGTTGGTGAGAAAGGGGATGATAAATAAAATATTGAGTACTTGTGTAACACCAAAATTATTGACTCTAAATAAATATGAAGGATGATTAATGTGTGTGGATAGTAAATAAATCAAAAAGATAACCGTCAAGTATAGATATATTATACCCATTTTGGATGATATGATGTATGTTCTAGCAGGTGCAAAGTATTTCACAAAGATTGATCTAAGGAGTGGCTACTACCATATCTAGATCCATGAAGGAGATGAATGGAAGATAACATTAAAGACTAGATATGGCCAATATGAGTGGTTGGTGATTCCATTTGGATTATCTAATGCACCTAGAACATTCATGAGGATGACGAACACAATTCTATGGGATTACATTGGTAAGTTTATGGTAGTTTATTTTGATATTCAGTAAGAATAAAGAAGATAATTTAAAACATTTAAGGATGGTGTTATAAGTGTTAAGGAGGGAGAAAATCTATGTGAATTTGAAGAAGTACAGGTTTATGCAAGATAGTTTCATATTCTTAGGATTTGTAGTTTCAATAGATGGTGTTAGAATGGATGAAGAAAATGTAAAGAAATTATGGAGTGGTCTATTCCAAAGAACATCATAGAGGTAAGAAGTTTTCATGGCGTGACAACTTTTTACAGAAAATTCATTAAGAATTTTAGTAGTATTTTTTCACCAATAATAAATTACATGAAAGGAAAATATTTTGTGTGGATAAAATAAAAAATATAAAGTTTTGAGTTGTTGAAGAAAAAGATTACATAAAATCCTATTTTAGAATTACCAAATTTTAACAAAATGTTTGAAGTGTATTGTGATTCTTCACATGTGGGAAGTGGAATTATGTTAAGCCAATAAGGTAGGTCAATAACATATTTTATTGATAATTTGAATGAGGTAATAAATAATTAATCTACATATGATGTTGAGTTTTATGTCATTGTACAAGTATTAATACATTGGAGGCATTACTTGATACCTAAGGAGTTTATCCTATATATTTATCATGAGGCTTTGAAGTATGTGAATACTCAAAATATGTTGAATAGTAGGTATGAAAAGTGGGTATATTTATTATAGGGATATATTTTTGTGTTTAAACACAAATCAAGAAAGCATAATTAGGTACCCAATGCTTTGAGTAGGAGACTGGGATTGATAACTACTATGGTGAGTAAAGTAGTTGGATTTGAGTTTATTAAGGAGTTGTATGATATTGATATATATTTTGGCAAGACATTTGAGTAGTATATGAATCCATTAACGAGAGATGTTGGTAGTATTTAGGATGAGTACCTTTTTCAAGATGGTTATCTCTTCAAGGGAATAAAATTATGTATTATAGTTGGGTCTTGGAGAGATAACATTATAAGAAAGCTACATAGTGGTGGTTTTGGTGGACATTTTAGTAAAGCTAAGCCAATATATTTGGTAGAGGAGAAGTATTTTTGGAAAAATATGAAAAGGGATGCGACAAGATAAGTTTTAATATTTAGGATATGTTAAGTGGATAAAGAACATGCAAAAAAAACAAGATTGTACATGCTATTGCCAGTTCAAAGAGAACCATGGATAGATTAAGGTATGGATTTTATGATGGGATTACCAAACACATAGAGAGCTAATCAATCAAGATTTATTATTATAGACACATTTTATAATATGGTTAATTTTATTTCATGTAATAAAACCAATGATGACACTAAAGTTGTAGAATTATTCTTTAGAGATGTTATGAGATTGCATGGTATTACAAAAACCATTACATTTGATAGGTATACCAAGTTTATAGGTCATTTTTGGAGGACTTTGGGGAGAATTTTTGGTAAAAAAATATAATTTAATAGTGCATATCACCCACAAAGAGATAGGTAGATAGAAATTTTAAACATGATCTTGGGGAATTTGTTAAGATGTATAGTTAGAGAGAAGCCCAAGAAATGGAATTTGGATTTACCACAAGCTGAGTTTGGATATAATGTTTGATGAATAGGTCAATTAGTAAATAACCATTTAAGGTGGTTTATTGAAGAAATACCATGGTAATTTTAGACTTGGTATAGTTACCAATTATATAAAGATTAAGTGATGATGTAGAGACATTTACAAAGCATATACAACAATTGCAAGGAGTAAGGAAAAGGTTGTAAGAAAGTAATGAGAAATAAAAAAATTGTATTTAATGTCAAGAGGAGATCAAAAGTGTTTGAATAAGGATATTTAATGATGGTTTATTTTTAGGAAGGAAAGGTTTCCAAAAAGCACATATAGTAATTTGAATTAAAAAAAGATTAGCCCATGTAGAATTGTGAAGAAGATCAATAACAATGCTTAAGAAGTAAGTTTGCCACATGAGTTTGATATATCTCCAGTATTTAATGTTGAAATTTTTTATGATTTATATGGATAAAATGATTAAGGGGAATAATATGAAGACATAAAATGGTATAAATAAGTTTTGAAGAATAAGAAAGAAAAGATAATATAAATTCTAGATAAGAAGATACTGCACATAAGGCAAGGAAGTTACAATAGATATTTGGTGTAGTGGGAAGGATTACCACAAGAGGAAAACACTTGGGTTATAGAGTGGGAATTAAATAAAATTTAAAATAATAAATGGAATGAATTTCATTGGAGCATCTTGTAGGAGCTGAGTTGTTCTCAATGATAGGATAATGATGTGGAGGCACTATTCACCTTGGTGAGGTGTCCTAATCACTATTCATGTTGACTAGGTGGAATGGGGTGAAAAATTTATTATAAAGCCCATGTGGGGACATAATTTTTATTTTAATCATGAGAGTGGGTCTAAATTAAAATTGGGGACAAGTTATAATGGGTTTTGGTCTTACTCAAAAGAAGGTCCAGTAGCTTTTTGGGTTCACATGCAAGAGGGAGACAAATTACTTTTTTTATTGACCATAATTTTAGGAGTGGGACATAATTTGAATTTAAAATGATGGAAGTTACCTATATAAATTTATGAACATGGAAAAGATCATAATAATTAGTATTTTCTCCTCCCATGTGAGGAATGACACATTTTCTTAAGAAAAACTTTTGACTTTTTATAATTATCACCTCCATAAGAAGGTTAGCATATTTTTATCCTTGGGATACCTTTTGTATTTGAATATATTTCCTCCATGATGAGGGTGAATAAATTCTAAGGTTAGTTATTGGGTTTTATTATTTCATTTTTGTTAGTTATTTTTATATAAAGGATTTGAGATCCTTTTGTGAGACATAGTAGCTTGAATACATTGTATTGAAGAAGGATTTGACTTGAGGAAAAGAGTTGTATGATATAGTGGATTATATGTTTTGAATTAAATGAGAGTTTGTAATATGGTTTTAAGGAAATATTTTATGTGTAGACACCCCATTCTAGCTACAACCAACTTCTAACTAGACTTCAGATTGATTTCTAGCAAATAGTGTAAATTAAGCCTAGGAATCACTAAATGTTGTTGAGCATGGTCATTTATGTTAGGTTGTCATTGATGTCAAAGAGAGAATGAGATATTAGTTCATGAATGACAAAGTAGTTGTGTTTGATAGATTGTAGAAGATATGACACGTGTAGGTTTGTAAGAGTAAAGAAGAAGTTGTGAGTCATCCATAAATATCTTGGTAAAGTTTTGGTATTAGTTTATCTTTTGGAATCAGAAACATGCATATTATAGATTAAGAGAAGCTAGAACATAACTACACATCATGAAGATATGATTGATCCATCAAGTTTGTGAATTTATTATAGGCGCTCAAAAAGTCAACAATGGTAAAATGTTTTCATGGAGATGTTGTTTATAGTGCCAAGAAGGTACCCTAAAGATTTAGAGTTTTGAAGTGTTTTGTAGATTGAGATATAAATCTTAAAATTTTCTCTTGTAGATTATGATGGACTAGAGAATATCAAGTTTATCTACGTTGAAATCTAGGGTCAGATATTCTATAAAGATCTAATGGTGAGTGTTTAATCATATGATAAAGATCTATGGTGAGCATGAAACCTATCAAAAAGAGATACATGATGAGCACGTGATCATGCAATTATGATCCAATTACATGCATTAAGTCAATAAGTCAAAATTTCATGTGGAGCTACCAAGTGGTGCAAGCACATTAACTATATGGTATAGGGTACATAGAAGGTATGCAGAGCTACAAAGTAACACAATCAAGGGATCTTGGATTGAAGATCAACAGTGAGCATTGCATATTTTTTCAAATTTTCTTAGAAGAACAATATGAGGTAAAAGTCTTTGATGTTTGATGCTTACACAATGACCATTGGAAATTGAATTTTCAAATTTATGAAGGAAAACCTGTTTATAGTTTTTGAGCTATATCTTTTGATCTAGAATAAATTTCTTGATGTAAAAAAATAAAATTTGGAAAGGAATCAAAGTAAAATATAGAGACATTGGTTATAAGTTTCTAACCTTTGTACAATCAAAGATATTAAGATCCAAAGTTAATTGTTTGTTTGACCATGTTTTGCAATGACTCGAGAAGGATAATTGAGGTATTCTTGATAGTATTTTGATGTTTCAAGATGAAATAACTATTTGAGAGTGTTTTATAATACATTAGGACCATATTTTTGGATCTTAGAGTTTTGACCAATCCATATTCAGTGTGAACAAAGGATTGGAAGTTGAATGTGTTTGATGAATGCATTGGCAGTTTGAGTGACCATGTTGTAGAAGTAAGTTGAAGATGTTATAAGTAGAATTGAAGAAGAAAATGAGCATGGAGATGATTTATAATTATTTAAGTCTTATGATAAGGAATTTGTTGTCATAATTTTCCCCTAATCAGTTATGGAGATTCAAAATAGTATAATTGTATTTTGACTATGTGTGACTAGTCTGAGTGGTTATTTTGATTGAGTTGATTTGTATACTTAGATTATGTGTTGAGGTTTATAAAGAACATGGAGGTGTATTAAAGGTAATTAATGGTTCACCCATGTGGTCTAATCATATGTCTATGTGAAATATTTGATTTTTTACTTCATAAGTTTGAGACTGTGTTTTCTATGTATGAAGAGCTAAAGAGCAAGGAGACCTAATTGGTAGGTTCAAATGTTGACTTGGTACTACAGTGGCATAAACCAATGAAGGAGTTATAAAGGGTCTATTAGAGATAGGTTCGATATGTTTTAAGAATTGGTAAAAGTTGAAGAAGGTCCAAGTAGTCTCACATATAATGTGTGAGTATGAAGGCCTAATTGTTTTAGGTCTCATTAAGACCTAATGGTGGTTTAGGACTATTGACTTACTAGATGACCTATGAGAATTGTGATAGGACCTAGGCTCACAAAGCTCTAACACCAATTGACATAATTAAGAGCACACTTGATTACCTTTGTATAAGCAACTAAACACAGAATTTAACCAGAATGATAAGTAACTAGAAATCAAAATTAGCATAGAATATGAGAGGCAATACACAATTATATTAATACTAATCCAAAAGGAAATAAAATAAAGAGATCACACTCTTCCCACACCTCTTGGGCATACCAATAATTCTCCCTCAAGAGTTCTCTCTCTCAATTACAAACACAAACAACTCAATAACCGAGTTGGTGTTTCAACCAGTCAGTAACAATACTACCAGTACCACCGAGTACACACACATACTCCAAGTCTGAGTAAAACATGTACTCCAAGTAGATCTCACCTGATCTTGCTACCTGTTGTGTTGCTGACCTCCCTGATCTTGCACACCTACACATCAACCTAGTTTTGCACACCTGTAAACCTAGATCACACACACGCACACACACCTGTAGATCAACTGACCTTACTCAGCATGTAGATCTCACCTAATCTTGCTATATCACTAATCAACATAGCCTTGCACACCTATCAACCTAGATCTTACACACCTATAATAACCCTTGTCCTTGCCTCACCAAGTCCTTATGATTCTCCCTTGGATAGAACCCTTCTGATTTTACAGAACCATTGATTCTATAAATTACAATACAACCCCATGAGTCTATTATATAAATCCCATGCAAACAATAATTAGACTTTTAATTACAATAATTAAAAATTCAGCTCCAAGACTAAAATTAGTCTTTACATGCAAACAATCAACTCATTAAACAAATTTTTCATGTAACTAACAGTTTTGGAACCACACAAGTGACCGACGTCAGTCCCTGTCTATCTGGATATGACCGATGTCATCCGATCCATGACCGATGTCGGTTACTTCTTGTCCACTCCTAACTGACACCAGTTACTATGAGACTCAGCACCTCCTCCATGTTTGCATACCTGTGAAGCTTTTAGCTCCACACCCTAACAATCTCCCACTTGGAGATAAACAGTTGCACTTGTACCTGTACCTATACATCATCTAATTTGTTTCCTAGCTTGTATCCCTCTTCAAGTTCAATCTTGAAGACCAACCACCACAAAACCTATGGTGCTCCTCCTGTCATACAAGTAACCTGCCATATCCAAATCTACATACCCATGTAGAGAAGTCCTTGACCCTGCATAACATGTATACCTACTGCTAGTCCCTCTCAGATACCTGAGAATCCATTGAACTGCTTTCCAATGCTTCTTTCCCAAATTGGCTATGAACTTGTTGATAACTCCCACTACTAGGGCAACATCAGGTCTAGTGCACATGTACTTAACCTCATCATGTGAATTGGGACACTATTTTGTGAACTATCCATCCATAGGTGTGCTAACCGGTTTTACATCTTACACTAACTTATTCACACAATCATCTTGAGACAAAATTAGCCTGTGATCTTCCCTATCTCTAGGAATACTCATGCCAAAGAATTTTTCTCCTCCTAAATCCTTCTTGGCATACCACTAAACTAATTTTACCCTTAGCTCAGCAAAACCCTGCATGCATGAACCTACAACAAGCATATCAACCACATACAGTAACAGGATAATGTCATGACCATTATCCACCCTTGTAAAATAAACACAATGGTTACAATGACATTAACTAAAGCCATGCTTTATCATACACCTGTCAAACCTATACCACTATCCTGGAGCTTGCTCAAGACCATATGACCTAGCCTTCTATCTCACGTGTCCATTCTCTCTCTTATTTAAGCTAGGAATCCATTATCTTTCAGTGCTTTCTTTCCAACTGGAAACTCTACCAAATCTCCTATTTAGTTCTCATCTAAGGAATCAACTTCCTCATTCATGCCATGCTCCCACTATTTCCTAGATTCTACCTGCTCTGCATCTTTAAAACTTCTTGGTTCTTGACCATCAAGGAGCAACAAGTAGTCTAAAGAAAGGGAATAATGAATTTGAGGCTTACTTACCTTTTTAGTCCTCCATATGGGTGTTTGAGACTCCTTGACAGCTTGCTGTCTACCCAAAATCCATTCTCTGGTCGACCCTGGTCTGCACCCGGCCGATGTCAAATCCTCTTGATCACTGATGCCAGTTCTCTGACCAACATTGGTGTCCACCTGGTCACCAATGCCAATTCCTAGACCAACGCCAGTCGCCACTTGCTCGACACCACTGACTCTAGTCTGCACATGATCGACATCAGTACCTACCTGTTCGACATCAGTTCCACTAGACTGACGCTGGTAATTGTGTTTCCTTTTGAGTGATGAATTTTTACCTGTGAGCTCACCTTGGATCAAAACCCTATCCAAACTACCCTGCTTAGTGTTATTTAGCCCCTATGACTAATCTCTGTCCATCATCTCCTCCATGAAAACCAAGGCTTTCCAATTCTTAAGTTTGTCAAAGACATCAGACTTCCTCTTAAGAACATGCATCTCCTTCTTACTCATGTGACCAAGCCTATAAAGCCACATCTTTACAACAAAAGGAGAATCAGTAATACAAGTAGATAGGTAAAGAATACCTACTTTTTTACCACATGTTAATTCAAGTGCATCTGTTTTGAGAGTTATTGTGCATCCCTCATCACCCAACTTTCCTAAAATTAGACTCCTCTTCAGGATTGGGACCTGCATGACATACTTCAACACCCATGTGTTGGTCGTCTACAATTTTAGCCACAGTTTCCCTTTGACAATAATTTGACAAGGCTCACCAACCCCTAAATAAATCTTTCCAAAATCTCCAAGGACATTGACATGGAAAAATACTTTATTTCAGGCTGCATGGAAAGAGGCAACAGAATCTATAAACCAAGATTCTACTTTATCTAAGGAACATATAAGAGCAACCCATGCATCAATACCTGCAACATCTACTTCTTCATTTCCTTCATGCTGATCTTCTACCAACCAACAATCTTTCTTTACCTACTCTTTCTTTCCATAATTCTGTAATTGAGAATTCTTGCCATTTAGTTCCTCCATTCTTAGCTTACTTTCTTCTACCATTGCTATACTCCCACTCAATCAGAAACCCCTGAGAGTGACATGTAATCAAACACTTAACATGCTTGTTAGTTGAAACTCACTCTGAGAACCTGCAACCTCGCTCTGATACCACTTGACAGGACTTAGGCTCACAAATCTCTAACACCAATTGTTAGAATTAAGAGCACACTTGATTACCTTTGTATAAGCAACTAAACACAAAATTTAACTAGAATGATAAGTAACTAGAAATCATAAATAACACAAAATATGAGAGGTAATACACAATTATATTAATACTCATCCAGAAGAAAATACAAAAAAGAGATCACACTATTCCCACACCTCTTGGGCATACCAATAATTCTCCCTCAAGAGTTCTCTCTCTCAATTACAAACACAAACAACTCAATAACTAAGTTGGTGTTTCAACCAGTCAGTAACAATACTACCAGTACCACTGAGTACACACACATACTCCAAGTTTGAGTACAACATGTACTCCAAGTAGATCTCACCTGATCTTGATGTTAAGTTGTGGAGCTAAAAGCTTCACTGATGCAGACATTGGAGGAGGGTGCTGAGTGTCACAGTCACCAGCGTCGGTCAGGCCAACCAACGTTGGTCAGGTGGAGATAGGAAGCTGTCAACAATGGTCAAATATCAGCGGACGTCGGTCACCCTTAGGTAGACAGGGACCGACATAGGTCACCTATGCAGTTTCAAACTATGAGTTCCATGGACAGTTCATTAACGAACCGGTTGTTTGCATGAAGAAGGCTAATTTTAGTCTTGAGATGTGGATCTAATTATTGTAATTAGGTGTCTAATTATTGTTTTCATGGGATCTATATAATAGACTCATGGGCTGTATTGTAATTTGTGCTAGAGAGTAAGAGAGAAAATATTAGCTCCTTCAGAGTGAAGAAAGCAATGTGTGTTCCTCTTAGTGCCACAGTGCCGAGTATGGGTGCTGGTTTGGAGAATCAGAAGGATTCTTCATGTATGTAGGATCTTGGTCAGCAAGTGTGCAAGGCCACATTTGGAGATCTACATGGTAAGTAAGATCATTGATATGTAGGTGTTTGTGTGTACAAGGTCTAGGTTTGCAGGTGGCAGCAGGATTAAGGTGACAGCAACACAACATGGAGCAAGATCAAATGGGATCTACTTGGAGTATGGTGTGTACTCAGTTGGAGAGCAAAGAGGAAGGCAAGGTAGTTCCTTCCAAAGTAAGATCATTTGAGTTGCAAGTTGTTACAAGTTCATGGGAGATCTACTTGGAGTGCATTGTGTAATCGGTTGAGTATGTGTGTATACTCAGTGTACTGGCAGTAGTGATACTGACTGGTTGGAGGTGAACACCAACTCTATGTTTGAGTTATGTGTTGGGACCATAATTGAGAGAGTGAGCTCTTGAAGGTGAATTACTGAACACTTGGTGTGGGAATATTGTAAGGTGGGAAGAGTGTGGCATCTCTTCATTTATAATTCTTTTTTGGAAGAGTATTAATACAATTGGGTATTGTCTCTCATATTCTATGTTATTTCTAAATTCTAGTTACTTATTACTTTTGGTTAAATTTTGCATGTTTATTTTCTTGGTAATCAATGGTGCTTCTGGGTCCTAACAGTTGGTATCAGAGCATGTTTGTTGTTCTAGATTCCTGACAAGTTGGTATCAGAGCTAAGGTTGCAAGGAGCAGGTTTTGTGTTTGATTACAGGTCACTCTCAAGGGTTTCTAATTGAGTGGGAGTATAACAACAACAAAATAAAGTACACTAAGAATGGAGGAATTCAAAGACATAAATGGTTAATTATGGTGTTATGGAAAGAAAGAGCAGGTAAAGAAATATTGTTAGTTGGTAGCAGATTAGCATGAAGAAAATGAAGAAGCAGATGTTGCAGGTGTTGTTGCACAGGATGCTCTAGGATGTTTCTTGGATAAAGTAGAATCTTGTTTTACAGATTATGTTGCCTCTTTCTATGCAGCCCTAAATAGAGGGGTTGGTGAGCCTTGTCAAAGTATTGGCAAAGGGGAAGTGTTGCTAAAATTGCAGGTGGCCAACATATGGGTGTTGAAGAAAGTCATGTAGGTCCTAGTCTTGAAGATGTGGCTAATTGCTTCAGGAAATTTGGGTGATGAGAGATGCACATAAACTCTCACAGTGGATGCACTTGAATTAGCGTGTGGTAAGAAAGTAGGTACTCTTTATCTACTTGCTTCTATTACTGATTCTTCTTCTATTGTGAAGACATGGCTTTGTAGGCTTGGTCACATGAGCAAGAAGGAGATGCATGTTCTTAAGAGGAAGTCATATGTGCTTGACAGACTTAAGAACTAGAAAAACTTGGTGTTTATGGAGGAGATGACAGACAAAGATCAGTGGATGGGATTGAGTAACTCTAAGCAGGGTAGTTTGGACATGGGTATGATTCAAAGAAAGCTCACGAGTAAAAATTCATCACTCATAGGTGAACACAGTTACTGACGTCAGTCAAGGGGAACTGGCATTAAACAGATAGGTGCTGATGTCGATCATGTGCAGACCAGAGCTAGTGGTGTTGGGCAGGGTGGCTACCAGTGTTGGTCATAGAATTGACATCGATGACTAGGTAAGACCGACATCGATCAGAAAATTGGCATTGACAAAAAGGATAGTTGCATGGGAACCGACATCGGTCAGATGTAGATTATGTGGTGACTGAGGTCGGTCACTGTGACAAATTTTGGGCAGATAGCAAGCTGTTAAGGAGTCTCAAATGCCCATATAGAGGATTGAAAGGGTAAGTAAGCCTCAAATTTGTTGTTCCTCTTCTTTATACTCATTTCTCACTGCAGAGCAGGAAGGATCCAAGAAACAGTGGGAGCATGGCATGAATAGGATGCAAAACCAAACAGGAGATTTGGTAGGGTTGCCAGCTGGTATGAAAGCACTGAGAGATGAATGGATACCTTAGTTAAAGAATAGAGAGAATGGACACGTGAGATAGAAGGCCAGGTCATATGGTCTTGAGGAAGCTGCAGGACAGTGGTACAGGTTCTGACAGGTGGATGACAAAGCAGGGCTTTAGTCAATGTCAGTGTAACCATTGTGTTTGTCTTACCAGATGGATGATGGTAGCGACATTATCCTGTTGTTGTATGTGGAGGATGAGCTTGGTGTAGGTTTAGACATACAGGGTTTTGTTGAGCTAAGGGTAAGGTTAGTTTAGTGGTTTTCCATGAAGGATTTGAGAGCAGTTAAATTCTTTGGCATGAGTAATCCTAGAGACAAGGAGATCACAAGTTAATGTTGTCACAGGATGATTGTGTGAAGGTAGTGGAAGATGTAGAATAGGGCAGCACACCTATGGATGGATAATTCATAGAATAGGGTCCCCAATCACATGATGAGGTTGAGTACATGTGTACTCCCTAAGTTTGTCCAAGCAGTGGGTGCTGTCAGAAAGTTTGGAGCCGATCTGGGAAAGAAGCACTGGAGGGAAGTTTAGTGGATTCTCAGGTATCTGAGAGGGACCAACAGTAGGTCGACATGCTATGCAGGGTCAAATTATTTTCTACATGGGTTTGTAGACGCGGATGCGGTAGGTTACTTGGATGACAGGGGGTTCACCACAAGATTTGTGGTGGTTGGTCTTCAAGGTTGAGCTTAAAGAGGGATACAAGCCAGGAAATAGATTAGACAGGGTACAAGTACAGGTATAGTGCAGCTGTTTATCTCCAAGTAAGAGATTGTTAGGTTATGGAGCTAAAAGCTTCACTGATGTAGACATTGGAGGAGGGTTTGAGTGTCACAATCACCGGTGTCGGTCAGGCCAACCGACGTCGGTCAGGTGGAGATAGGAAGCTGACATCGGTCACCCCCAAGCAGACAGGGACCAACGTCGGTTGCCTGTGCAGTTCCAAACTGTGAGTTCCATAGATAGTTCATTAATGAACTAGTTGTTTACATAAAGAAAGCTAATTTTAGTCTTGTGATATGGATCTAATTATTTTAATTAGGTGTCTAATTATTGTTTGCATGGGATCTATATAATAGACTCATGGGGTGTATTGTAATTTGTGCTAGAGAGTAAGAGAGCAAATATTAGCTCCTTTAGAGTGAAGAGAGCAAGGTGTGTTCCTCCTAGTGCCACAGTGCCAAGTATGGGTGCTGGTTTGGAGAATCAAAAAGATTCTTCATGTATGTAGGATCTTGGTTAGCAGGTGTGCAAGGCCACATTTGGAGATCTACATGGTAAGTAAGATCATTGATCTGTAGGTGTTTGTGTGTGTAAGGTCTAGGTTTACAGGTGTGCCGAACCAAGTTGATTTGTAGGTGGCAGTAGGATCAAGGTGACAACAACACAACAGGGAGCAAGATCAGGTGGGATCTACTTGGAGTACGGTGTGTACTCAGTTGGAGAGCAAAGAGGAAGGCAAGGTAGTTCCTTCCAAAGTAAGATCATTTGTGTTGCAGGTTGTTACAAGTTCATGGGAGATCTACTTGGAGTGGATTGTATACTCAGTTGAGTATGTGTGTATACTCGGTGTACTAGCAGTAGTGATACTGACTGGTTGGAGGTGAACACCAACTCTGTGTTTGAGTTGTGTGTTGGGACCGTAATTGAGAGAGTGAGCTCTTGAAGATGAATTACTGAACACTTGGTGTGGTAATCCTATAAGGTGGGAAGAGTGTGGTGTCTCTTCATTTGTAATTCTTTTTTGGAAGAGTATTAATACAACTGGGTATTGTCTCTCATATTTTGTGTTATTTTTGAATTCTAGTTACTTGTTACTTCTAGTTAAATTCTGCATGTTTATTTGCTTGGTAATCAATGGTGCTTTTGGGTCCTAATAGTTGGTATCAGAGCATGTTTGTTGTTCTAGATTCTTAACACTTGCTACCTATTGTGTTGCTGACCTCCTTGATCTTGCACACCTATAGATCAACCTAGTTTTGCACACCTACAAACCTAGATCTCGCACACACACACACACCTACAAATCAATCAACCTTACTCACCATGTCAATCTCACCTGATCTTGCTATATCGTAGATCAACCTGGCCTTGCAAACCTGCTGACCTAGATCTTACACACCCGAAAGAACCCTTGTCCTTGCCTCACCAAGTCCTTATAATTCTCCCTTGGATAGAATCCTTCTGATTTTATAGAACCATTGATTCTATAGACTTCAATACATCCCCATGAGTCTATTATATAGATCCCATGTAAACAATAATTGGACTTCTAATTACAATAATTAGAAACGTAGCTCTAAGACTAAAATTAGTCTTTACATGCAATCAACTGGTTCGTTAAACAAAATATTCATGTAACTAACAGTTTTGGAACCACACAAGAAACTAACGTCAGTCCCTATCTATCTAGATATGACCAATGTTGGCCGATCCATGACCGATGTCAGTTGCTTCCTGTCTACTCCTGACCAATGTCAGTTGGCCTGATTGATGCCAGTTACTGTGACACTCAGCACCTCCTCCATGTTTGCATACCTATGAAGCTTTTAGCTCCACACCCTAAAAAATTGGTTTGAGATATGTATTAGTGTGATATAATTCTTAAGGTTTAAGGCAAGTCTTTTGGCTGACCAAGAAGATAATATTCATAAAGACTATATAAAGAGTGAAAGCAAAGGTGTTGGTTTCTAGACTTGAGTGAGTAGAGTTGAACACTTGTGTGAGTGAGGATTCAAGTGAAAAAGAGAATAATTGAAAGAGATAAGGTATAAGTTAGTAAGGATCATTAGAGTGTGAAAAATATTAGACATGCTTGTCTGATTAAGTTGATGTAGGATAACACATGTCATTGGACCTAATGAGCCTAGAAGAGGTAGTTTGAGCAAGTTATCCCTATAGGTAGCTTGAGAGAGATTGGAGGTGAAGAGTGAAGATAAATGTGATCATCATCATTTTAAGAGTAGAATTATGTTTTCAATGTGATCTATTTAGGCAACTGAGTGGGTGCTTGGTTGCCTAGGGGGTTATATCCTCCTTATAAGGTAAAGCTTGCTAAAGGTCTAGTTATTGTGGGTGTTTAGCTAGATAGGGGTAGTAGCTCCTTATGGGATTAGTGTCTCACTAAAATAAGGGATGCGTGTTCCTTAATAAGTTGGTTCTAGTTTAAATTTTAGATCTTATTTTATATGAATGTATTCCATCTTTCAATTTTTAGTGGGTTTTATGCCCAAGAAGATTTCCCACATATATGATGTGTTCATGTGATGTATGCTCTTATGTATGAATCAAATGTATGTGTTTTCATGTTTATGTTGATTGATCAAGTTGATGTGTCTTGAATAAGTTAAGATTTTGAAATTTAATTGTATTATCTTGAATTATCGATTAACCTCCTCATTATTAGCAATTATACCTCTCATAATTGGGATAAGAGTAGGATATTTATTTCAAGTTTAAACACATGAAGTTGATCCAAGGTACAATATGGATAAGCAATTAAATAAAGATAATCAATATTTCAAGGCTCAATTGGAGGTTACTTATTCATGTCTAAAATCAAGTGAAGAAAAGTACAATCATCTCAAGGCACTTCTTGAGAAGTATAGTGGTAAAATAAGAGAGTATGATCAAGAAGACGCTAAGAATAAGATCATGGCCTCAAACTTCAAAGCTATTATGGATGAGTGCATCAATCTCAATAAGGATATATAATCCTTGAAGGCAAGCTCAAGATAAAAATATGATAAACAAAATATCATCATGTTTGATGAATAAGTTTGATATGATAGCAAGGAAGAAGTTGATCTAGAAACTAAGCTCATGAGTGCACTTGGTGAACTCAAGGAGCAAAACAAGAGGAATTATAAAATGAGAAATATGATCAAAGTTATTAAATCACAAGTAATATATATTTATGGGAGTTTATTAGGAAAATACATGAGAGGAAAAGGAGAATCAAGAATTGGTCAAGTTTATGAAAGAAAAATCATGTAAATTGAAAGATGACATTGCCAAAAGGGATAAAGAGGATAAGGATACCATCAAAAATATCAAAACTTAGTTAGAAGAGATAAATTATAAGTTGAGTTTAAATCAAGGTGAGAATGATGATTTGAAGTCCAATCTTGATTTTATAAAGATTATTGAAGAGAAAACATGCAGATTGAAGGATATCATAACTAAAGAATCTAAGAGGGATAATGAGACTATCTAAGTTCTTAGAATTTAGTTAGAGGCTACAAATTCAAGTAAGAGAGATAAAGAGGATGAGAGAATTTAATTGAATACCAAGATAGATTCATTAAAGGATGATCATGATAAATTTGTTGCCAATGTAAACAAGACCAAGAAAGAAAAAGAGAGGCCAACTCAAGATAAGAAGGATGAAAGCACCAAGATCAACAAGAAAGATCCATCAGGCATCCAAGTGCCATAATGTATGAAATATATTTTAATAGTATTTGTTATTCTTGTCATAGGTTTGGTCATAAGGAAAGAAAATATATAAGGAAGAGAAACTAGTCAGATAGAGGTATGGATAATATACTCTACTATAATTGTCATGACATGTGATGTAGAGCATATACCAAGTTTCAAACACTATACTTTTCCACTTGATGCACTTATCTAGAAATGATACTTGGTCTCATTTATCATATTTGATGTTAAGTTTTCATATGATTCTCATATATCTATCTAAGATTTGTTTAGGGGTTCCAATACCCTCTCGATCCCATTCATCTCTTAATAATACCTTCCAAGACTCAATTGTGCCTTTTACATTTTTTACCACTCTTTGAACACAATCCTTCTAACCCTATGTGGTTCAAAAAACTTTAGTATAGACATAGAAAAATATAATATGAGTTATTAAAAATAATTGCTTATTCACCCTATCAAATTATGTCTATATGTCAATTTTAGAGGCCTAATTCTTCCCACAAGTGTTCTTTCTTTTTTTAGACCTAAAGAACTAGGTCTTTTCTAGGCCTAATTTAAACTATACGAATCAATTATGTACTTACAAATCTATACATGATTTTAAAATATGTTATTCACCTTAAGTAAAGTTTAACTAGAATACAAATTTTTGGGAAATTTGACTAGTTAAAAATAGAGATATGGTGAAAAATCCTAATTTAGGGTTTTGGAACTCTAAACCAGTCTAAGAGTTATCAAAATCCTATTACAAGTGTTATATTGAGTTTCAATACTTCCCAATTATTTTAATATATTTGTATTAACCTCATGCACATTCTACTATCATTGGTTTTCCATTGTCAATTCACTGTCTATTATTTCTTAATCAAACTATAGTTAACTATGCAAGTAAATGACCATCACAGGTCTGTCTTAGGGTTTATAGACTTTCAATTTGATAATTGATCAAATAAAATATTAAAACACATTTAAAGAGTTCTAATTCACTTACCAAATAATTCTTTAGCTTTTTAAATTGATCTTTTACATAACATTTACAAGAATTTTAAAGCATAGTTCACTGTCAACTTGTGCAACAACATAAAATAGGGGTTTATAACATCATTATTTGAGTAATAGAGGTTTTTTATTATTGTTTTAGAGTTTTTATTACTTGAATAAGGTATAATACCTATTAAATAACATGAAACACAACCTATTGATCCTCATTATGAATTATCTTGACAAGCATAGTCCATAGTTAAAGACATTCACATGACACATGGTCTATATATACTTTTACTTGAATACCAAATGTATCTATTGTCAATCCTTGCAAATAAGACCTATAAATTCATTAAAATAACCTTAAATAACATATATGACCATTATTTTAATGTTATTCATAATTTATCATGCAAGACTCAGTCTGTAACTCATTCAATTAATCAAATATAGAGCTTGAGTACACAATTTGCTAAATAGGGGTATTATTTCATGTTTATTTTGAATTATTATATCTAAAAATATACATGAACCTCCAAGAATGTTTTGGGAACCATCATAAACTAAATCATTTAAAAAAAATTATATATACAATCAACGTCACAAGCAAAAAACCTCATACAGGGTCTATTTTCATCTATCATCATTCAATTAAATAGGGGTTATCATACTCAAAATCCTCATTTATTACAAATGTGTACTCCAAAAAAATATACATTACTCCATCTACCTCAAATGGAATTATCTCTAACCATATAAAAATGACTCTAAACTCATACAAAGGTGCATAACTACGTTTTGGATTTTCTCCATGTAGAGATTTTCTTGACAAATAACCTTTTCTTGGTTCACACACAATATGAAGTGTCTAAAACCATGAAAAATAGAAAAAAAGAAAATTTATAGACCTATTACTATTCCAAATCCCATATAAAATTTTAACACACTATTTTCACCTTCATTAATGCATAAATGTCCTTATACAAGGCTTAAAAGATTTAAACATTCAAATAACACATTTTGGTGGGAAAACAATATTTCAAATTTTGTGCATCTTTAGACTCTATACACTCTATATAAGGACCATTAATGACATATAACACTCATAAGACACCCTATATACCAAGATAATAATAAAAATGAATCTAACTTAGGGTCATCATGGGATTACCCTGCATCAACATGGGACATATTGCTAGATTTTGCCCCAAAATGCATGACAAAAGATTAACCTAGGTATGGAGACCAAAGATAGTTAATCTTGAACATAATGAACCTAAGAGCCAAGATGGTATGTTTGATGATATATAAGATAAAAAGGAAGATCATAATAATCATCAAGCTAAAGATATGAATAATGTCATTTTTTTTAGTTGTCATCAAGTTGGTCACATTACAAGATCTTGTATAAGTAAGATCTCAAATCATTAGAAGGTGCATGGACATCCTAGTGCACTCAATAAAGGTCAATCCTTGGTATGGAACCGTAAGGAAGTGAAGACCAAGAAAACTAATTTAGTTGAGCTAAAGGATCAAGGTGGATTTCTTGCTAAAGTAAAAGAGGAATCAAATATGAACAAGGTTCAGGAAAGCCAAGAGAATGTGTCATCTATTCAGACATAGAAGGAGAATCAAAAGTCAGTTCAAATTGAGCTCAAAGAGAAGAACAAGGTGCCATTTGAGACTAATTTTGAGGTAGGTATGAATTTAAGTGAACATCATGATTTTGTTGGGCATGTTTCATGTAAAGAACATTAGTTATCAATTCCTAGTAATGAGGTTATTTATTTAGATGAAAAGATATGTCATGAATATTTTTTATCTCCATATATCATCAATTCATTCTTAAAAAATGAGAATATTGTAGTGGATGAGCATGTTGCTTCTCTCAAGCCTAAGAATAATAATACGAACTATTAGTATCTGATGACCAAAGAAGAGAAGTAATATGAGGAGTTATGAAAAACTCCTAGTTTCATATTGTTCTAAGACATTGTGGGTCAAGGTGTCTCTATCTAGGCTTCAAAGAGAAACTTGATAAGCAAAAGGAATCATGGTGGATTCCAGTTGTTCTCTGATTGATGTTGTAGGATAATAATATCTTTTAAATATGTGTTTGGCAAAGGGAAATCTAACTTAGTTATCTTGAGTAGGCTTGAAGACGATGTGCATGATGTGAGGGGGAACATGTATGATATGTTACAGTCATGGTGGAGAAATGAATAATTTTGCTATAGTTTTGAATTCAAGAAGATTGATATGATGAATAGATCGAACCAAGTCATATGTTTTGACAAGGTATTGAACATTCATGCATAAGCAAAGGGGGATTTTGAGTTTTGTAGGTAGACAAGTCCAATGATCATATAAGCCTAAGTTTATATTGGTGTAGTTAAAATAAAAAATGCCATAATATGGATCATAATGTTAGGGGGATCATTTTAATCTCTATGAGCAGTTTATTAGGTCCAAGGATCAAAAAAGTCCAAATTTAGATTGGTACATGTCAAAGGGGGAACAATTGATTCATATGATTGAAAGTATATAAGTATCCTAAGCATATTAAATAGTATTTTAATTTAAACATGATGTTGAGGAATGATTGTTTCCTTGTTGAGAAAGAGACCCTTTGTCATTAATGTCAAAGGGGTAGAAAGATCAGAATGAAGGAGTTCAAATGAAGTCATTATGAGGGTGTTTTTATAGCAATGAAAAAGGGTGAGATTGTTGAGCATGGTCATTTATGTTAGGTTGTAATTTATGTCAAATATAGCATGAGATACTAGTGCATTAATGATAGAGTAGTTGTGTTTTATAGCTTGGAAAAGATAGGGCACATGTGCAGGTTTGTAAGGACAAAGAAGAAGTTGTGAGGCATCCATAGATGTCTTGGTGAAGTTTTGGTGTGTCATTTGATCTTTTTAAATTAGAAACAAACATATTATATCATAAGATAATCTATACCATCACTTCACATCATGAATATATGAGTTATCTAGAAATTTTGTGCATTTATTATAAGTACTCATAAAGTCAATATTGGTCAAAGGTTTTCATTGAGATGTTGTCTATAGTGCCAAGAAGGTACCCTAGAGATTTGGATTATTGAAGTGTTTTATAGATAGATATATAAATCTTCAAGTTTGATATTATAGACTGTGATGGACCAGAGACCATCAAGTTGAACTATGTTGAATTCTAGGGTCAAATAGTCTAGATATATCTAATAGTGAGTGTTTATCATATGATGAAGATCTATGGTGAGTGTGAAACCTTTTAGAAAGACATAAATAGTGAGAAAATGATCATGAATTTTATATTAAATGATTAACATTAATTTAATAATTCATAATTACACATGGATCTACCAAGTAGTGCAAGTGCATTAACTAAATGGTACAAGGTGTGCAGAAGGCACATGGAGTTGTCAAGTAGTACAATCATGGGAGATCAGATCAAAGATCAATGGTGAGAATTTCAAGATTTAAAAAAAAATAAATTAAGGAGATAAATATTTCATATTTTTTCAAAGTTGATAGGAATCATGAGATGAGGTCAAAGTGCCTGATGTTTAACGCTTACACAGTGACTATTGGAATCTGAAAATTCAATTTTATGAAGGAAAACATGTTTACAGTTTTTGATCTATATATCTTATCCAAGATGAATTTATTGAGGAAGTAAAAAGAAATTTTTTAAAGGAATATAAATAAAATATTGATAAATTTTTTATAAGTTTTTAACCTTTGTACAATCAAATATATTAATCTTTAAAGTTGACTATCTGTTTGACCATGTTTTACAAGTGACTTGAGAAGGATAATTGAGTTGTTATTGATAATATTTTGATGTTTAAAGATGAAATAAATATTGGAGAGTTTTTTATACTCTATTATTACCATATATGTGTATTTTGGATGTTTTACCAATCCATATTTAATGTGAACAAAGGCTTGGAAGTTGACTATGTTTGATGAATGTACTGGCAGTTTGAGTGACCATGTTATGGAAGTATATTGAAGGTGTTTTGATCAAAATTGAAGAATAAAATGAGAATGGATATGTTATAGAATTATATAAGGATTATTATAAGGAAATTTTTTTCATATTTTTTTATTGATCAATTTTCTAGAGTTAAAATAGTATAATTGAATTTTGACTATGTATGACCAGTTTGAGTGGTCATTTTGAGTGAGTTGATTTATGTGCTTAGAGCCTTTATTGAAGTGTATAAATTATATGGATGTGTATATTAGGTAATAATTTTTTTACCCATGTGATATAATCATATGTATATTTGAAATATTTGAGTGTTTGCTTCATAAGTTTGAGACTTTTTTTTGTGTATGAATACCTAAAGAGCAAGGAGACCTAATTGGTAGGTTTGAATGTTGTGTTGGTGTTAAAAGTGGCATGGACCCATGAGGGAGTTATAAAGGGTATATTTGAGATATTTTTTTTGTGTTATAAACATTGGTAAAATTTAAATAAGGTTTAAGTTGTCTCATATATAACATGTGAGTATGAAGGCCTAATTATTTTAGGTCTCACCAATACCTAATGGTGGTTTGGGGCTAATGACGTAATGGCCAACCTATGAGAATGGATTTGATATATTTATTAGAATGATATAATTATTAATGGTTAAGGAAGCTCTTCTTTTTAACAATAATATAATATTCATGAAGACTTTATAAAGAGTGAAAGCAAATGTGTTGGTTTTTAGACTTGAGTCAGTAGATTTGAGTAGTTGTGCGAGTGAGGATTTAAGCGAAGAAGAGAAAATTTGAAAGAGAAGATATAGGGAATTAAAGACCATTAGAGTGTGAAAAATATTATACATGATTTTTTTAATAAGTTTATGTAGGAGAACACACATGTCATTGGACTTAATGAGCCTAAAAGAGGTGGTTTAAGCAAATTAGCCTTATAGGTAGCTTGAGAGAGATTGAAGGTGAAGAGCGAAGATAGACGTGATAATAATTAGTTAAAGATTAAAATAGGTGTTCAAGTTAATATATTTAGGTATATGAGTGTGTGCTTGGTTTCATAGGGGGTTGGTTCCTCCTTGTAAGCTAAAGGTCTAGTTGTTGTGGGTGCTTAGCTAGATAGGGGCAGTAGTTCCTTATGGGATTGGTGTCTCACTAAACTAAGGGATGGGTGTTACTTGATCAGTTTGTGCTGGTATAAATGTTGGCTCTTTTTTTATAGGACTTTAGTCCATCTTTCAAGGTTCAATGGGTTTTATCCCCCAAGAGGGTTTCCCACATATATGATGTGTTCATGTGATGTATGATCTTATGTATGCTTTGAATATATGTGATTTCATATTTATGTTTCTTGATCAAGTTAATGTATGTTGAATAAGTTAATATCTGGGAATTTAATTGGATTATCTTACATCACTAATTCACCGCCCCCTCTTAATGATTGTACTTCTAACAAATGTCTTAATTTCATCCACACATCATAAATTAGTGATCAAAATCCTATTGAGGCATACATATTTTTTGTGTTATACTATACATAGCATTAACCTCTCATTGATTCATTTATAATCACATTTAAACCTAGAAATTGGTAGTTTGGCCTTAGGACCCATTAAGTGAGGCACTTTAATAATTTTTAAAGTGCTAAAATGCTAAGTAGAATGAATTAACTAATCAAACCAAATTAAATGATTAAGTGATTTTTAAATGTCTAATTAGAGAAAAAAAATAAAAAAATTAAATTTCAATAAATATGATTTCATGATGACATCATCATCATAAAAATCAAGGAATTAAAATATCTCCCTAAAATGCCTTAAATGCATAAATGGAGAGCTATGCTTAATAAATGGGATCGCCCCAAATATTAATTACATGTCCCCTCATTAACTAAACTAGGGCTATAATTAACTCGCCTAGGGTTAGTTTGAACTCAACCATGGTTAGTTCTAACCTTACTACACTTGGCTTAGAGTTAAATTTGGAGGCTATAAATACATGGCCTCACCCATTGATCTTTAAGATTTTTTATGTGTAGTGTTATTATGCCAAAATACTTCCAAAAATCCTTCTTATTATAGTGTTACCATGCTCATTTATTTATCCAAGCCAATCTAAATCCAACCAACATTACCAAGGTGCCTAGGAGAGGTGAAGTAATGGAGATTCATTGACAAATATAACTTGATCACATATCTGAGCACATCAACCCATTGCCAACTCATAACACTTGTTCTCATGGAAGGTAAAATATCTTATTTTGCTCTCTTTTGTTAGTTACTTATGTAGTTATCTAGATATTCGAGTGTCAAGGCTATAAGTGTAAGTTTTTAGTGTGTTGTTTTGATTTTATTTCTTGAATAACACAATACTAATTTCCCTTCTACGACATTTTCTTGATCACAGTAAGGAGATTTTATATGATAAATATATGAAGAGAGTATTGTGGTTTGTGATTTTTATATTGTATTGAGAGTTTTTATTACCTATTATTTTATCCTTTACTTAAGCATTACTATTAGAGTAATTAAGATCACATTAAGTGGTATTAGAACAATAAGTGTGAAAGAGTGAAACTCATTAAATAGTAAGGTTTTTATGTACAATAAGTTAAAGGTGCTAGGAAATAATTATCTTTCACAAAATAGGTATCACATGTGCAAAAAGGTTCCAAATTTAAACACCTCCAATAATAGGGTTCTAGTAAAAAACATGTTACCTATATACGATAGGGTTCAACAAGCATGCAACAAATTCCCTACTAGACCAAAAAATACCAACACATTTCATAGAGCCAAATACCATTAATATAACCATAATTACCTAGCCAAGGTTATGTATATAATCTAAACCATAATGTGTCTCAACAACATTATATTCCATATCCAAAATATAATCCTAATACATAGATATTTATACCTAGATGTCTGGCCAATTGAACCAATGTTCCACAATATGCCTACCTTGGTCAAGGTAATCCACCTTTGACCACAAAACCTCAAAAAAATAGGCCAATCTATCTAATTTACTTTCCCAAGAGTTTCAAAAAATGAAGGATGCAATTCAAGATATATAGATTAGAAATTAAACCAAAAAAAATCAAACTTTATGAAATATGCTCTTATCCATTCAACATGGAATATCTACAAATACCATTTATAATATGTTATGAGCAACCTAAATTTTAAAAATACAAAGGCAAAGGTGACCCTAAAGAGAATATGAAATAATTATTTATTACATACCATCTAGTGGCTAATAATGATATATACTTGTTTCTACTTTTTTAAGGAGTTTAGATGGACAAGCCTTGGAATGGTTGTTAAAATTATTGAATATTTATGTACCTAAATTTGATGATATTTTGAATAAATTCATATAACAATTTTCATATAATCTAAATCAAAATAATGATATTCTAGATTTAGGCTAAGCTAAATAGAAGACTAGTGAAGATTCACTACATACTTACAACATTGAAGAGTAATAACATGTTGGTTTACTCACAATTTGACATATAAATGGTTGGTTGTGATATTTACCAGGATCCTAAAAAATGAGATATCTTACCATCTTGAGTTGTAGTGTGATAATACATTTGAAGAGTTTATTTAGAAAGGAATATAGATTGAGAAATACTTCATTAGCAAATGGATAATCAAACTATCCTCTTCTAATTAGAGCCATAATTAACATCAAGGATAGTAAAACTAGAACAAGAACTAAATTAGAGCCATAATTGGAACCTAATTCAAATGCCATATTTAACTCCACCTCAAACAAGCAATAATGAGAGACCTAAACCTTATAAACATAATAAGAATGTTTTTGGCAATGGGGTTACTAAATCATGTTCAAATGGTGTAAACACTACCTGTCCATTTACCTATGCCCACTCAGCAACCACCTCCTCCATATATTTACCCAAGACCTCCACAAACCAACAAATATAACATGAAAAATAATTTGAAGTCCCTATTCCAAGGATAGTACTGCCTATTTCTAGATAATTTAGTGACCTTGCTAAGGCTATTAAATTTATGTTTTGAAGATTAGTTTAAACAAATATGACTATTTGGTTGATACTAAAGACATTTATTGAAGGTATTAATTTTATTAATTATTATAAATAACATGAATTTTGTGAGTATCATCACATCAAAGTGCATTCCATAAGGTGATGTATCTAGATCAGGCATTTCATTGAGAATATGCTAGAAAATAGAGAGATATAAAGAGACACCCATGCTCCTATGAACAATAATAACATGGGTATCTACCAGAATCCATTTACCCAACATAATAAAAATAAAAACAACTAGCAATTGTACCAAAATAGAAATAACAATGGAAAATAAATCCACCACAAAATCAACATCAACAATACTAGCTACAACAAAAGTAGAATGGTCAAAACCAAAGGAAAAATGACCAAACCAACCAAGGAGGCCATCATGTCATTATGTATACCTATAATAATGTTTTAGGACATGTTTTAGATGGTCATGTTTCCACTATCACCATTAACCCTTAGCTAACTATTAATAAACCTAGACCTTTTCCCAACCATGCCTATTCACTAAAAAATGACTATCAACCCCCTTATGCTAGTGATTCTTTTATAGACCATGTTAATAACCTAACTCAAAACTATAATAGAATTACCATTCCAAGCCTTATTACGTACCCATCTAACTACCAAAGCCAAGTTTTAGTTTTAGATTGCATAATTGAAATTGGATGAGCCAAGGTCACTATCAAAAAAATGAAATTGAATACTACAAATGAGCCCATTTAGATTTCCATGCCTATCAAAAATAAACCAACTAACAAAATTGAGGGGAAGACCTATGATATTTTGGAATAAATAAAGAAGACACCTATGCACATATTCATCATAGATTTGATATGTACATCTACCATCCACAAATACATCCTAAATGAGTACTTGAACTAATCCTTCATGCTAGATAACATCACTCTAGACAAAGTTTAAGCCATGGTAGGACACTTGGCCCCTAGCCAATGTCTTACCTTTAACCAAAGTGACATGTTGTCTCTAAGACCTCTACATAATAACTAGTTGTACATTAAGATTGATATAATGAACCATAGAGTTAAACGTGTCCTTATAAACAATGGTTTGGATCTTAAAATTGTGTCTCTAAAGTTGGTCAAACATCTTGGATATATAATAGTCGACTTACAACTAGATATCATTGTTATCAAGGCATATGATAATGAATAATGAGAATCTCAAGTACTATTAACCTAGTAGTGGTCAATGGGCCTTTAGCCCATGATACTCTATGCCATGTTTTAGACCTGGAACTATCCTAAAATCTATTATTAGGCCAACCCTATATCCATGAAATTAGGGCTATACCTTCTACATGCATTAATGTATAAAATTTCCACATTCAGGAATGGATGTGACTATACCACCTGATCTTTAGCCATATCAATATTGTAAACATATTGAGGTTGAGTATTAAAGCTACAAATATCAATTTAGCATGAATCCTATGCCTAAATCAGATGGAAAAATAGATAAAAAATAAAAGTCCATTGAATCAACCCAAAATCTAATTACATTGACCCAAAAATCTTAGCCTCTACCTCAACCATACCTCCACTAGATATTTCCAACCACTTTTATAGAACTGATAAAGGTCTTGGAGAATATAGTACCCATAAGGCATTCCATATTTCCAAATTACTAAAAAATACAAAATCTTATGGTAGACTTAATGAAAAAACTACTCATATAGAGTGGGAAACCAAAAGAAAATATCAACTAAATAAGCCCATTATTTTCAAATTAGCCTCTAGCCTAGAACATGACCCTTTTGTTGAAGATGATTCATGGATTTAGACTTATGATTTTGATGATGGTTATCAAAGCACAAAGTATCCTATTCATAACCATATTATGGATAAATTAGATTTTAGAGGTAGAGGCCTGGGGAAACATCAATAAAGCATGATCAAACTGGTCTCAATGACCAAATACAATGGAACACATTATATTGGATTTAAACTACCTAGGGGTGACCTAGAATACCTTATTTATGTTTTAATACCAATGAATAGTGATGATGATGCCACAAGAAACACAAGGTATAATTATATCATCTATGATGACCTTGCCACTATAAATTTATTTAACCCCCATCTCATTTTCATCATTAAACCTATTTATCAACCTTCAAATTTAACCCTTTACCATCCACAATTGATTGAATAGGACCAAAAAGAGTAAATTTTTTTATTAGATTAGTTTAAAAATGATGAAGCCATATACGAATTTTTAAGATTAAGGAGGGATTTTCTATTTAATTAAATCTTTCTACCTATTTTAGAGAGCAAGTGAACTTCCCTAGCCGAAAATAAAAAACTCAAACATTAAGGTCTAAATGTGAAAATATCTTCAAGGTACTTTCTAACTAGGGAAAAAGTAAAGAGAAAGGCAAGTCTCTTGGTGTAAACTAGTTTTTAGTGCCATTAGACGAGGATGTTTACCCCTCTTCTTATGAAGCATAGGATATCTATAACCCAAAGCCTATTTATAGATCAGTACGAAGGAGTAAAAAGATTTTTCATAGATTATTTAAGAGCACCCTAAGGTATTTGTTTCATGGCCATTTCTAGCATTAATACATTTTGTTTCAACTTGCTTAGGTGAATTAAAAAATCTAGCCCATGTAGAGGGATTTACCATTACCAATTAGTTTAACTCCTTGCGAAATATTTTAGATGATGGTTCTACACTTCTTATGGAAGACACTTCAAAGGTGAAAATTGGGACTCTAGAGGACCAAAAGTGGATTAAACTAGGTGTGTCCCTCACTAAGGATGAACGTGAAGTCTTTCCAGCCCTTTTGAGGTAATTTATTGATGAATTCACATGGGCCTATTCATACATGTGAGGTTTGGACCCTACCTTAGTTTTACATCATATTGTTGTACACCCTAATGCCAAAACCATTAAGTAGAAATTTGTAAAATGCATTCTTGTATTGCTTTCATAGTCAAGAAAGAGTTGGAAAAAATCTTAGACGTGAAATGCATCAGGTTGATCAACTATTCAGAGTGGATTTCAAACATTGTGCTAGTGCTTAAGAAACTAAAAGGTATCAAAATCTATACTGATTTTAGAGATATCAAAAAAGCCTACTTCAAATATGAATTTCATTTACCAATATTGACATGATAGTTGACTCAATAGTCATGTATGAAATGATTTCTATAATGAATGGCTTCTCAAGTTATAATAAGATTAGAATAACAATACAAGACCAACACAAAATAATGTTCACCACTCTATATAATGAATGGCTTCTCAAGTTATAATAATATTAGAATAACAATACAATACTAACACAAAATAATGTTCACCACTCTATGGGGAATGTTTTATTACCAGGTGATGACATTCAGACTTAAGAATTCTAGAACACTTACCAAAGATCCATGATAGTGATTTTCCATAACATGATGCATGACATTATTAAGGACTATGTTGATAGAATTATGGGTAAATCAAAGACCTGTGTTGACCATCTAGCCATACTACGAAGGATATTTGAGAGACCTTTCAAGTACAAAGTTAGGATTAACCTAAAGTAATGTATATCTGGCATAACTTCTATAAAAATGTTAGGCTTCATTATCTCTCGTAGGGGAATTGAATCTGACCTAGCCAAAGTTTGTGCAATTACATAAATGCCACCATCAACTACGTTAAAGCATCTCCAAATTTTATAAGGAAAAATTCAATTTATCAGATGTTTCATCTAATAATTATTTGATAAATGCCATCTATTTATGCACTTGATGAAGAAGGGTATTGCATTCTCTTGGAATGAAAAGTACTAGAAAGCATTTGATTAACTTAAATAATATCTATCCAACCCATCTATTTTTTTGCCACCAATGCCAAATAAGTAATTACTTTTTTACCTATCAAAAACCCAAAATACCTTGAGGGCATTTTTGGCACAAAATGATGAACAGGGAAAAGATCAGGCCATGTATTATCTAAGCCAAACATTGGTCACATATTAACATAACTATACATTTATTAAAAAATCCTATTTAGTAATAGTGTTCATAACCCAAAAGTTGTGTCATTATATGTTGAACAACAAGACCATTGTTATTGCCAAAATAGATTTTCTCAAGTATATACTTTTAAAATCATAGCTACAGTGTCTCATGGTAAAATGGATAATGCTATTGATCAAGTTTGAAATTGAATATAATAATAAGAAGGCCATTAAGGGGAAAGTACTTGTAGATCAAATTTTAGAATTTCCTCTTTAAGATACTCAATCTTTTAGATTTGGATATATAGATGATGCCATTATGACTATTGAATAATAAGAAGCACGTCTTGAGGCTAAATAGTGGAAGATGTTCTTTTATGGTTCATTTACAAATCATGGATCAGATGCCAAAATATTTTTTGTTATGCCACAAGGGGACCTCATCCCCAAATCCTTTCATATTAGATTTACTTTTACCAATAACATGGTAGAGTATGAAGTGATCATTATAGGGATTCATAAAATAATATAGTGGAACATTTTAAATTTACTAGTAAATGGTGATTCTCAGTTAATCATCAATTAGGTCATGGACTAGTAGTAGACTAAGGATGAGAAGTTGGTGCCCTATAAATATATGGTTGATATTCTCAAGCAACATATTACCAACATCTAATTTAAAATAATACCTCGGGCAAATAATCAAATAGATGATGTTATGGACACTATTGGATCTATGATTTATAGCACAGATAAAGAAATAGATTACCAATTTCTTTTTGAACATCTCTTAGCTCTTTCACATGAATAATCAACTGTTGAAATGGTTTGTAACATTGTTGGTCCCACTTCTCCTTAGTACTCAGACATATATTCCTATCTTTAATACCAAACTATGCCTTTTCATTTATCACATAGAAAAAAGCCTTTTCCAATAAATCCTCTCTCTATACTATACTTGGATTGACTTAGTATCATAGAAGCTATGATGGAACTCTAATTCATTATTTACTTTCATCATAATCTGGACTAGCATTGAGAAAAGTCCATGAAAAAGTATGTGGATCCCACACTAGTAGGGAAATATTAACCAAAATGCTATTATATACTAGTTATTACTAGCTAGCTATGGAAGTAGATGCAATAACATATGTGAAGAGGTGTGTCAAGTGTCAAAAGCATGCCAATTTGATTCATGCTCCAACCAAGACATGCAAACCATTAACAACACCATAATCATTCTCAACATGGGGACTTGACCTCATTGAGAAGATCAATCTTACATCTTTTAATAACCATAAACATGTAATGAATGCTAATAAATACTTCATTAAGTGGGTAGAAGCCATTCCCCTCACATAATTGATAAGTAGATCTCCAATTTCATATTCAACCATCTCAACTACCGTTATGACATCCCCTCTGACATTATATTTGATAATGGTAGATCATTTAAAAATAAATATGTAAAAGTGATTTGTTATTAATACTACATCAAAAAACATTTATCTATTGCATATTAATTACAAGGAAGCAACTAAGTTGAGGCTTATAATAAAACCATTATCAATATTCTAAAGAACATTATCAATGGCATTGGTCATAATTAACATTTATAGCTATTTAATGCCATTTAGGCATACTGTACCAAATTTTGTACTCCAATAAGAGCTATATATACCTTATTCACTTGCTTATGACATTGAGGCCATTCTTCCCATTAAGGTCAAGTTTCCTTCTCTTTGAATTTCATTGTAGCAAATCATCGATGATGAATACTATAGATTAGCTCGCTTGAAAGAGATAGACCTACTTGATGGTAAACACTTAGCCACCTTGAAGAATATTCAAGATTATCATAATAGACTAAAGGCCCAATATAATAGGTAAATTAAGCATTATGAATTTGATCTTGGTGACCTAGTGTTAAAGGAGAATTTGAAGAATGCAAATGTTAAAACTAGTAAAATAGGAAAGTTCCAACCAAACTAATTAGGGCCCTACATAGTTGTTGCTAAGTACTATTTTGTAGAATATAGGTTCACCACACTAGAGGGTGATTGAATTAATGAACCAATGAATATAATACACCTCAAATATTTTTATGCTTAAGGGACTCAGATTATTGTCTATAAGTATCATTTAAGTTATGTCACGCTATTCCTATTCTTTGTATTATACCCCTTATCATTCTACCATGCCACTTAACCTTTCGCTAGTAAATTATTTTTACCTAACCTTTCCTATCATGTTTGGCCTTGGTTCCAATTCATTTCTAATTTAGGTGCATTTAGTGGTTTATGATAGAATTTAGATCCAGTACTTGTTTTAAAATTAAACATTTGAATGGCATTATATGAAATTAGTATGATAGTGGTCCTAAAAATTACATCCTTCATTTGTTATTAAATTCCCACATCATGCTACTAATTATAACTACCTATGGGCAAATTAATACCATTAAACCTTTGTCATTGTTTCCTAGTTATAGGTTCCTATGGGTAAACTAGGAACAACACCTTTACCATGCATTATCACATCACCTTTTCATCACTGTTGTCGTATACCTTTCCATTTATCTTTACCTAAACTTGTTGGTATTTAGTTAGATGCCTTTTATGTAGGTATAACTATAATGATGAGGTTTTGTAGGATTATGTAGATGACACTTGATTCACATTGAGGTCAACTTAGTCACCCTTTTACCACACTCTCACCATTTTGAGAGTAATTTAGGTTGAATTTTTATGAGCTAGACCATTCTGTATCTCATAATTCTCAATTGAGTTGAGATGCCTAGAAATTTCCAAAAACACTTGAAACATTTTTAAAACCCTTAAACATTCGTCAAGGGGAGGCAGAGTGGGTGGAGAGACTAGGCCATATTATATATTCAATTTATATCTAGACCACCTTGGTATTTTTACTCCCATTTTTAGGAGAATTACATTGGCCTAAGGTCTGTATAGACTATGTAGGTAGCACTTGGATACATGGGGTATCTCAAGTTAGCTCAACCACCTTCCTTTCTTTTTCAACCACTTATTTGCCTTAAGGATCATAGGACCCCTAATGATTTCATGAGTAACCACTCGTCACTTAGTTTTCCCATCCTTATTAGCCTCATTTGTATGCTCTCTCCATTTTATGAGCAATTTAAGTTGAATGCTCTCTCTGTGTTGTGAGTAACCACTTCCTATGTTCTCACCATTTTATGAGCCCATTCTCATTTCAAGCCTTAGATGTAGTAAACACTATAAATTACTAATTCAATTTATTTGTGAATACTTGTCTCTTGAATTTTAGTGTTGTTTCATCCTAAACCATACTCTCATGCTTGCCTAATTTATTTTTGTGGATATTTTCATGATTATGAAGCATCATCCCCTATTTTTTCAAGAACTCACTATTTTACGAGATCTTTCCTATTTTCTTATATACCATATCCTGGGAGAACTACATTTGGGCTAAAGTTCATATTGGATCTTAGGTCCATATAATTATGTAGGAAATGTCCACTTGCCTAGTGTATTTGGAGTCAACTCAACTACCCCTTTATTTTATTCTATTCCCCCTATTTTGTTTGTTTTATTTCATTGTCTCCTATAGCCTAGGGTCAATGTTCTTTTTATCATCTTATTTATGTCGTTTCTTCCTATGGCCTAGGGACAATGTGTGTCATCTTGTTTGTGTCATTATTTCCCTATGGCCTAGGGGAAACCTTGTGCCTTTTATTCTTATATTATTTTATATGTGTTATGGGTCACCTTGTCTCTAAGAGTAACACCTCTATTAAACATGCACAGATAATTTGTTTTCTATTTTTACTAACATTGTGATTAACCATTGTTTATGTATTGTTGTTTGTTTAGCTTAGTTTGTTTGTTTTTGTATGCTTAGATTAGTTTATTTCCTATATTTTTCTTTCCTTTGGATCTTTTTTTTAAAAATTTATTTATAATTTTTTTTTAATTTATTATAACTTTGTTTCTTTTAACTATCTTTGTTTGTTCTATTTATTTTGTCATTTGTTAGTTTACATTTGTTTATTTATTTATTAGTGTTTTGTTTCTATGTTTTGTTGTTTTCTTTGTTTATTGTTGTTTTCTTGTGAATTTTTTGTGTTTTTTCACATGTTGTTCATTTATTTGTTTGTCAGTGTTTTGTTGTCTATTTTTATTTTTGTTTTGTTTATTTTTATTTATTGGTGTTTTATTGTGTTTTGTTTGTTAGTGTTTTGGTGTATGTTTTTGTGAGTGTTTTATTTATTGGTATTTTGTTTATTTTTTATTTAGTGTTTTGTTGTCCATTTTTCTTTGTCTTGTTTATTTTGGTTTATTGGTGTTTTTTTGTTTGTTTGTATAGTTTATTTATTTTATTGGTTATGTTTGTTTATCAATTTTGTTTGTTTGCTTGTATAGTTTATTTGTTTTTATCTTTTTGTTTGTTTAATTATTATTTATTTTATTTTCATTTTAATTTTATGGTATTTTTATTTTTTAGTTACCATTGTATACACATAATATTTTTAAACTTTTATAAATTATTGAATCTTTTTTTGTTGTAGGAACCCATCAAGTCTCAATCTCTCTGAGTGCACAGCTTAAGGGGTGCACTGAGAAAGGGGTGGGAAGATCATCAATGCTTCATAGGATTTTTATCCCTATACCACCACTTTTTATATACATAAACATATCCTAAAAACACTTCCCTAAGCTTTGCTTCCTCTGTTGCACCCTCTTCTAGTCATTTTATGGTTTCATTAGCCCTTCCCTAAGCCTAAAACCCTTTCTAATGGTTTATGTTACACTATCAGCCCCATCGGCCCTCCACTCTAATTGATAAAACTCATTTAAGGTCTAAGTCATCCCCTAGCCTACCTAGACTAAGACCTAATTTATTTTTATCAATGTCAATACAGAGTCGATTGGGCCAACCCTACCAACTAAACTTTCAAAAATATTTAGGGTTAGATTCAACTATATATACACATCCATTTCATAATTTATTTAGTAAGAGAATAAGAAGAATAATATATTATGTATCTACTTATCTACCATTCTACTTGAGGATCATAGCTTAGGGTTTTAATACTTTCTTTAGAGATATAGTTCTTATCTTGTGGAGAAGTCTTTTGGATACATAGATAAGTTTTTTAGTCTAGAGATGACTTATCTTTGTTACCCTTATATACCACAATAACCTATTTTTAAGAACCTTAGCCAAGGGAGAGATTGATGCTCAATAGGTTCATCTTCAAAGGTAAGTATTCCTAACTTTATTATTCCTTTGTAAGAGTAGATATATTTACATTTTTACTTCTCTCCCATGTATTAGGATTTCTTATACAATGACATGAGTATAGATCTTATATGCATGTTTAATTTTTATGTTTATTAACCCCACTTTATGCCATACATTTTGGTGAGTAGTAGGTTATATTTTACTTTACTTATTATTTACTTTGTGAATATGAAAACATAGGACCTAGCTAGAGTTATTTCATGGTGTTAATGATTGGAGGCTTTAGAACCCTCACTAATGATGTTATTATGGTAATAGATCCCTTGATTAGGTTTAACAGATCCATCTTGGTCATGACATTAAATATATAATGTGTAAACAATCGAAAGTGTAAGTAAGATTTATCTTCTCCGAGCTAGGATTGATTAATAGATCAGTTGTATTTCCCTTTGCATACATTCTGGTGAATCCAACGTGAATCAAACCCTTGTAGGTTTTATTTCATGCCATCATTTTTTGTTATCACATTATATTTTTATATATTTGTAGTATTGTATCAAACCAATTCATATAATTCTAACATTCTATGTGCAAGTTTAACACATAGTCACTCCAAAATGAATCTATTTTATCTATGTAGGTCTACACCAAATAATGTTACTAGATCAATTAGTTTAACATAGTATTCTTCTTCAGCTCTAAATTCAAATACATAGTCAAATTAGTCAACTCTATCTACTATTCTCTTCTATCAACATACATATCTACAAATATAGTTGAACCAATCAACTGTATTCTTCACTTCTTCAACATACAAGGTTTTATAAACTTGGTCAAACTAATCAACCCATTTATAAAAATATTAAAACAAAATTTAAATATCATAGAATAAAAATTTGTAATCTAAACATCTTTAATCCCATCAAGGTTCATTTATTTATCTCTTTGTCATTTTAGTTATTATTTTAATACTATTTTTCACAAGTTTGAATTTTATAAGACTTCATTACTACAACAAATTTGGTTGACTTGTTTAACATAGTTTTGTAGTTTGTCTTCCATCTAGAAGACATAGTCAACCTACTCTATTATGTTCTGACAGATCTTACTTCTGCATAATAGTATTGACCCAATCAAATTTTTTCTATACTATTTGCATATAGTGTCACCTGAACTAACTCTATACTATTCTTAATCAAAGAATTAACCTATATTTGCTAGTAATTAATTCACATTTCTCTATCTATTATTTTCATGATTAGAGTAAATCACATTGTTTAAATAGGTGGTTTTTAAAATTACCATTTTAGTCACACTATTTTTATCTTTTACACACACTACAAAATCACTTTTATTTAAAAATCTTAAACATTTATCTTTCTAAGGCCTACCTACTTGGATTTCATCACCAAGGGGGAAGCTGACTTGATTTTTTGGTAAAGTATAAACACGTGGTTGATGGTATATATTGGTAAATCACCTGACACCCTTATCACTATGGGATTATGAAGTGAGGGGGTAGGCCCCAATACCAAGCTAGTACCATCACTAATATAGATCCTTTTTAGCCCAAACATCTTAAAAATAATCTTAGATTGATTTTTAGTTCTTTATTTTATCCAACTTTCATATCACACTGAAATTAAACTTTATTATAATTTAATAACACTTAGGATGACCAACTAGTTAGTATTTACTTTCCAATTGATGCTTGCTCTTTGGTCATTAGATGTTGCATTCCAAAACTTACATTGGCCAGTGTTGGTGAAAGGTTTATGATGTGTGTTCCAATTGGATCAATCACATTGATCAAATTTATTGTGTGGTTAATTTCATTTTGCTTCAAATTTATCTTGATTTTTTTTAAATTTTAGATCAACACTATCATTTTGGTCAATATAGTCTATTATCAACTGTTTAGACTTTCTACCTTTAATACATAATCAACTTATTCAACTATACATCCTTATCTTCATGTTCACTTTCTTGTCCAACAATACACAATTGACTTGTATGATTATGTTCTTTATTTTTCTATTTTATTCCCTAGTTTATAGAACAGAGTCGACCAATTTTACTCCATATCCTATTTACTAATTTTGCCTTTACATCACCCATTTAGCCTCCTCTTCTCATGATGAACTTATTTTTCAAGGATAACATAGAGTTGAATCTAAAAAACATGATGAGATTTACCAATCCCAATAGGTTTACATGAAAACATGTTATGGCTTCCACTTAGATGAAATAAACATGAGTGTGGCCACTCACACTACTAATTATGGGACTCCTCATTCATCATCAGTTTGTAACCCTCTTTTATCTTTAGAAGATCAATTGGAATTAGATTACACATCTGAATTGCTCTTATTCATTAATGAGTTTCCTCAACATAAAGGAAAATACCCCTCAACTATTTACAATCTCATGATAAGTGGTAAAGTATAAGAATCCCATTCACCCTCCCCTGCATTCTCTCATGGATTTAGGGGTGAGACTTTATTTGCTTCTCAACCTCTCCCTTCTATCTTGAATCAATCTCACACTATGACCTTTTCTTCTTTGATATCTTTAACCTCCATGCCAAGTATCTCTACTAACATGATAATTTTAACATCTAGTGGGCTTTTTACAAGGCCCCTCCTCATCGATCATTCTACTAGTGCATCATTTGCTATCAATGTTAATGATGACACTAGTTATTACTTTTATTCTAATACCAATTTTTTTACTAGTGAATCTTTTGCTACACATGTTAATCATGCTACTATTGCCTCCTTTTATACCAATTCCTATCAAGCCACTAGTGCCATATATGCCACTACTCAAAGTGCAACCCAAGTCACTAATACCAATACTAATGCTTTGCATGCTACACAAACTAGTTAAAGTACTGCTTAAACCCATCAACTCTTATTGTAAACTCTTAATCAAGTGAAAAATTTTCAAACTAATAATGATAATCAAATGATGCAAATGTAGAATCATCTTATTCACCTTCAAAATTAACCTCAACAAGTTCTATGGGGAGTGAAAAATCAAAATGCCCCCACCCCATTTAGATATTCCCATAAAAACCTCATCCTCAACCACCCCTTATTAATAAAATAATAAAACATCTCCAAAATTAAATCCTTATACCTCAAATTTCTAATGTTAACATAGAAGGTATCAAACCTACCATTACTTATAATGGGTCAGCCAATCCTACCTTACATTTAAAAATGTTTGGTAATCTATATAAAGATTGGGTCAAATTAAATACTTTTGACGATACCTAGATATTTAAAAAAAATATCTAGAGATGCATTATATTGGTAAAACCAACTCAAACCCCATTATATCACTAGTTTGGAAGATCTAGTTAACTCCCTAGTACAAGAGTTTCAAACTAGTGACCTCTATGAGAATACCTTGGCTCATTTTATCAATTGTAATAAAATTAAAAATGAAATAGCATAAATTTTCATTAAATAGTGGAAGACCTTGTCTAATAAGTGTGAACATAATTGGTGGATGATAATCTCTTTCATTTATTCACTAATGCTCTTTATCCCAAGTTACAATATCTAGTTAAGGCTCTCTCTCTAATAAAATTTGAAGAAGCGCTCGACCAAGCCAAGCAAAAATATTATCTCATGTGCCAATTCAAACCATCCCAACCTCCTATAGTCACCTACATTCTAATTAAATAAAAAAACCATCATGCTACCAGTGATGGTGTCACTGATTCTTATGACACCATTCACAATATTCAATCTATCACTCCCAACCTCATTGCAGAGATAGTTCTCCCTCCAAATAACACCCCTAATCCTTAATTTTCCCAAACAAATAACATTAATGTTCATAAGTTGTTATCCTTAGCTAAGATACAAAAGCATCTACCATGAGATATTGACCCCACTCATCTCATGAAATCATGGTATGATCCAAACAATTTTTTTTGGTTTCATGTAAGTTGGGGCCACTCTCATGAGACTTGCAGGTAATTATGTAATTTAGATATGGATTTCCTTCTTGGCCCAAAATTTGATCATGATTCACTCATTCGTAAGTTACAGCATTCCTATGATATAGACTTTAAATCTTATAAAACACAAAACAAAAATCAAGCTTTGAACCAGAATAATGTTCATCTTGCCATATATAAAGATCCACTTCCTAGTCATCAAGATAAAAATGATAAGCCTACTCCTTCCACAAAAAATGTTGAAATTATTATAGACCAAAATCTTGAAGATAAGGTAGTAAATATTAATAATATGTGAAGGGTAATCACTTTCATTAATTTTAATCCAACCCACATGCACCAAACCTCCCAAACTTTTCATGTTATCCAAGATTATTCCCCATCTAATCTAAAAGAGTTAGGGCAAAAGGACCTTATCTCTTTCCAAGAACAAATTCCAATGCTTCAAGTGGATAATAATGTAATATCCCTTCGGATACCAAAACAAAAGCGCTGAATTACTTATCTATATTTTTGCAAAATATCTTCAAATAGATAAATAAATCACAGAATAATCTCTTATTTATTTTCTCATATGCTTACAATAGAGGTCCTCTATCAAGTATACAAATAATATTGAAATTACGACCTTAATAGCCTGAGTATTCCAAAAATTGGGAAAGAAATCTAGATCTGGTACGTCTCGGCCTGCTATGTCAAAAACACAGTTGCCGACGTCAGTTATACTGCCGTCATCGATCGACTGGGGTCGTTAACCTGTCGGCATCGGTGAGAAGTCGGCCGATGTTGGTCTCTGTAGGGCTCTACCTACCGATGTCGATGTCTGATCTTTCCACTGATGCGTACGGATTTTCATGGATCTATACGGACTTCATACGGCTGCCAATATAGCACAACCTATATGCTTGATCCTAATCTGAAAGAACTATGGGTTGATACAAAGATCTATATTTGGATAATTATTGAATCAAACCCAAAATAAAGAAATACCTGTGAACCCTTGTGATAGCTTCTATATGAAGTTATCTCTCAAACTTGTAAACCCCTGTGATAGCTTCTGTATGAATTTATCTCTCAATTTGGCAATAGATCAGCTGATCTCTCACAACCTCTGAATTACACACAATGAAGTGTTGACGTTCTTCAATGCAAATGGAATCCTGGAACCCTTGGCTCAGTCTTCACAGAAGAATTCTTAGCAAAAAAAATATCAATTCATGAATTCAAACTCTCTCCCATGAGAAACCCTTATACCCTCCAAAAGTGTGCTTGCTAAAATTATATTTCCTTAAATTAGACTTAGGGATTCTTAAATTAGAATTAGGGTCTTAAAATTAGACCAAAATATTAATAATTAATATTTAATTAAAATTAGACCAAATAATTAATATTTGACTTAATCAATCAAATATTAATATCTCCCTTAATTCATGTCTGAAAGAGCCTAAACAAAAGCCAAGCCTAGCTCCATCAAGACCCTCTATCCACCCCATCAGCCTATGAGGGTCGCATAATAGGCTAACCATCAACTCTGGACATGTCAACTAAAAAGGGGACATGAAAATCTGCCCCTCCTAAAATTGCTTGCCCTCAAGCAATCACTAAATGATAAACCAATCAATCCACCTGGATCCCAAATATAGTCATGATCTATACTGATGACAATCAATGCAAGCTCCTGCCATATCCTCTAAAATATAACCAAGAGGAATCCATAAATAAACTAGAAAATGCAACGCAACCAATCTCCAAAATCACAACTACCCTGGATGTGTCGATACTGCACACTGTGTAACTTGCAACTACCAATTCCATCTACAAAAGATGGTGCCAATCCATCCCATAACTGATCCCTCTATAAAGGTGGCATGATCAACTGTACCACACTGTCATCGGTGTAAGAAGAATCAATCTGGAGACTCGACTCCACTGGTATCCCAAACACATTAGGACCAGGGACTCCCAAATCCTGAACATGTGTGTCAGCACCAACAACATGTTCCTCAGCTACAACTGCAGGAACTTACTCACCAACAACACTCAATGTACTATCCTCTGAACATACCTCCACACTCTGAATGCCAGCATCGGACTCATCCTCATCTGACTCTGAAGAAGCTGCTGCTGAAACTACCTCATCATCATAATCTCTAGCTCTCTCATCCTCTGCAACTAATTAAGAGTCTAAATCACCATGACCAAGCTCATACACATGTCTCTCAAAATCTTGGTGAGCCACCTTCATTGCCTCTACCTTAGGCTCTGAAGTCTCTGCCTCTGACTCCTTAGAACTATCCTGCTGTTCGAAATCTTCTGATTTTGAATCCTCACAATATGCCCATATTACACAATATGCCTTTCCCTTAGGCCTCAAATGACAACCATGATTGGCATCATATGGATCTTTGCAATATAAGCAAAGCTTTTTCTTGCATAGACCATTAAGAGCCTCTCGATCCAAAGGTGTTGTTGCTAGGTTGGCCTTTGAATCATTCTTAACAAACATAGGCCGTGTAGGCCTATTAATCGTCCTAGAATGGGTCAGTTATGGTCTGTGATTAACAGTATCACTCATGTTATCTCCTTGCTCCCCATTTTATCAAATAGGTGTGTTCATCCTCTTTACCATAGTAGTGAGTGCCTATAGTGCTTGTGTCATCTCACGATAGACTTCTCTAGTGTCCTGATCATCATTATGCCTGTGGCCCCAGTGTGGGCTACCATCATGTCTGTCACTCATGATGATTGGCTGCTATTCTATAACTTGAGTGCCCAGACCAATCTACCCAAACTACCCAATAGGATGGCATGACATAGCTCTGATTTACCCAACAGGTTGGCAGGAATTTGGCTCTGATCTACCCAACAGGATGGCAGGAATTTGGCTCTGATACCACTGTAATGTCCCTTTCTTAGGGGCTCCTATTTTTGTCAAAAGCTCTAATACCACTATAATGTCCCCTTCAAATAGGGAATATAGCAATACAAATAGCTCTGAACAAAGATATGATTTTGCCAAAGGTGTTCTTGCTAAAATTAGATTTCCTTAAATTAGACTTAGGGTTTCTTAAATTAGAATTAGGGTCTTAAAATTAGACCAAAATATTAATAATTAATAATTAATTAATATTTAATTAAAATTAGACCAAATAATTAATATTTGACTAAATCAATCAAATATTAATATCTCCCTTAATTCATGTCTGAAAGAGCCCAAACGAAAGCCAAGCCCAGCTCCATCAAGACCCTCTATCCATCCCATCAGCCTACGAGGGTCACATAATAGGCTAACCATCAACTCTGGACATGTCAACTAAAAAGGGGACATGTCAAATAACTCTCATACTATTTATACAACTTCCCCAACATCTACACCTATCAACAACATTCTTCAACCTTCCAGTAACATTTATTCAAATCAATCACAAAACTACCTAAATCAACTACCCCATCATCTCAAGACAATCAATTGATTTGTCCTCCAACTAAACCAACCACATCTTATAAAAACAAGTTTGAATACACTTCTAATCTTCCTTCCCAAGAGATCCTCAAACATTATACACCTCTATTTAGTAGTCCCCCCATTTATTATGATGAATGGGACCCCATTGTGGAACTTACTAATCTCCCATCTCAAATACCCTTTCTTGAACTCATGCTAACTTTTCCTCATCATCACAACTACCTGATGTAATTATTATTTGAAATGAGCATCCTTTTCCTCCCCTAGAAGGATGTGAAGCTACCTTATCTAGGTTAGAAGATAATATCTTAAAAAATATTAAGTGATGTCTATACACGTTGATGAAACAATGGACACTTCTCTTTCCCTCAAATTTCTTGTTACTTCCATGATTTCAGATGAGATTCTACTTCGTGTAGATGATCCTCAACTATTTATAAGCATTCAAATTTGTGATATCTAATTCAAGAGTGCTTTGATTGATAAGGGTTAAATTACTTGTGTCACCTACCTCAAATTCATCAAAACTTTTGGATATTTGGAGTTTTATCTAAATTCTACACAAAGTACATGCCAAGGTTATGATAGAAGGAAAATGCCTCCTTTAGGCTATGTATAACTTCTTATTACCATCCCTCTTATTAATTTTCAAGTGAAGCTTATGATATTAAAATTTCCCCTTTCTTATAACATCTTGCTTGGTAGGCCTTGGAATCATTTCAAGAGGGATATCACCTCTTCTACATTTCAATGTGTCAAGTTTCCCCACAATGGTTATATTTATAGGATTCAAGGTGAGACAAACCCTTAGAATTTTAAATAATTCCAAGAATGTAGTATATTCAAAACTATAACCCTTGATCCTTTTTTGAGTGTGCCATTCAGGGAATCTCAACATTTTAATTTTCTTATCAAGTCTACTCAAGGTTATTATGGTCACCCTGAACTCATTAAGAAAATACAACCTAACATATTTGAGTCTAATGATTTTTAGATAGATAAAATCAAACTAAAGATCAAAAATTCAGATTTATCCCCTTATCTCATGCCCATCTTTTGTTTTCCATGAATTCACATTCCCATTAGCCACCTATCGATGATATACTAATAGTCTTAGACAAAACTCAAAGTTCTATTCATCATGCCACTTCTAATGAAAAGATAATACCTACATGTACCATCAACCTTCACACACCTAACTATGATTATGGTTATACTTTAGATGATCCATTTCTAGGAGGAATAATCCAAGCTAGCAATGTTGAGATTGTTTGTATAGTATTTCATTGTTTCAGTCTTTCCATTTGTCTTATCATATTCCTTCTTGCATAGTTCCTAATTTTAGTATTCTTCTACTTTTTCATAAGGTAGATGTGGAGTGTTAGCATGGTACACCTCTAGTTTGGATAAAGCCTCTTAGGAGAATGATCATGGATTATGTTATGACCAGTCTTTACCAGGATCCTTATAACTTGCTTCCCTCAAAGATGCTTGTTATCATCCTTAATCCTCTACATGTCTTATTTATCCCTTAACTAATCCTAGTATGATTCCTACTCCTACTCTAACTTTAACTGAGCCTCATCCTCTATTTGATTCTTTTCCTCCTTTAGACAAGCCTAGCCTAGTCTCTCCACCCACTTTACCTCCCCTTGGTGATGTCATTTTTCTTTTACCATATATTGATCCCCTGCCCACCCAATGTGTCAATCAAACTTACTATGATATTCATAGAGTTACTAGTCATTATACTAGAGAATTCCAATTATACCATCCTTCCCTAGATTCTAATTCTACTCCTTCCATTACTAGAACCCTAAAGTATATTAACAAGCATATTTATTACTTCCATAACATAGATTCATTTTTCCACCCATTTTCAAAATATTCAACAATATATCAACACATTACAACCTATCCTTCCCCAACCCAAAGACAAGGTTATACTTCCTCTAAAGTTATAACCTAAGTATATTAAAAAATATGGAGAGGTATATTGTATTTAGTACTAGTGCGATATCCATCACATTGATCATTACTATATCCTCCAATAACACCTTCAAGATCACCTTATTACTATTCCTACATCTGATGTTCTTCTTTCTATGGTCATCCACATAAGAATGTACATCCTTCACTCATGTATCTTTATTCACCTATGGCTCGTGTACCACCTACATCTTCTCCCCCACTTGTGGTCCCTTCTCCACTAACGATGTCACCTTATTATCCTATAGTTTTTATTTATTCTAGCATCTATTCCCCTTATTAAGTATTCTACACATGAGAGCCCTCATGAGAATGATCCTTTAACTATACAGACACTTTCTATTGAGGATATTTGATGAAAGGTCTTTTCACAGCTTTGCTTGAGGATAGATGAGACTCTTGCTATAGTTAGGGTCTAGATTCATAGAGATATATTAGATGTTATGGATAATATTTGTGGAGAGATTTATCAGTACTTGTGAACACAACATGGTGTTCTTTCACTTTCTTATTCATTATGATTTTGGATTGGATTTCTGATCCACTTCTATTTATATCTTATATAATTTGACTATGTGTCAAATTTTGATTCACTTATCTCTTTCACATGGATCTTTATATTTTACATAATGTGTTATATATGGTTTCATTTATTTCATCTTCTATTATGGCTTGTTTTCATTCTTTCCATGATTGAATGCTTATATATATGAGTTCATTTCATTTCATGAATGTATTTATCCTTTCTCATGTTTATTTTCTACCTTATCTAATTAGACATGGATAATTATTATTGTGACTTGGTTATACAAACCTTATTCCCCTTAGTAATCCTTATTTACCATGTGATCAGTTATAAAATAATTCATATCATTGTAATGTTATCTTACCAATCCACTTTGGATTTCCCTTTATTACCTTATTTACTTTTGAAAACTAAGCATACACACAATTGAAACTTGAGATAACATAATAGTTCATAGGTAATCCCAAGTGTTTAGTCAGTCATATCTATGGACACTTAGCTTCCTTTAGGCAAATTCTAAAGCTCATTCATGTGTATCACTTTTATCATTCATGTTGGTTATTTCAAATCCATGTGGAGGAGGAATATTAAAATCCAAAAATTATAAAATCTAAATCATTTAAATAAAATACAATGGTACAAAAGGCAACACACAAATCTTAAAAGTCAAATCACACAAAAAGATGGCATTCATAACATATTTCCTTTTCTAATCAAATCTCAAACTTCAAATTTGGCCTCATGATAGAGTCAAGGTCCATTGGGGTATGGTAGGCTAGTAGATTGGAAAAGGAGAATAAATAAATCTTTTAGTGCTACCTACTTTCTCACACAAGTACCCAATCTTCACAGTAGATCGATGGATATTTAAGAGGTCTTGAGAAATGGGAAACATGTTGTGGGAAGGTAGGTCCATTTTAATTTTATTTTTTATCTAACCAACATGATTAAATCTTGTATCACTTATTTATCTACATAAATGTACACTTATTTTGAATGGGTATCCTTTGTATTTTGATGGTCACTAGCCACTTTGTGTCTTTCCTGTGTACTTAGTATGCTTAATGTTTCCTAAGGTCTCCTTATAGACACCTACATTATGATTTTTACATTCTCTCTTCCATTTAAAACATTCCTAATATTTCCCATCAAGAAAAATTATTTTGTTAACTGATCATTCCCCCTAGGGTTTTTATTTGTGAGTTGCATTGTAAGACCATGGATAGAACCAGGCCTTCCTCATAGATTACCACATTTTCATAGTCTTTTCCACCTCATTGGTGTTTCTTTTGTGATTTGAAGTGTATGACCATGGATAGGACCAAACCTTCCTCACAAAATATTCCAATACCTTAGTCATAAGAAATTACATGTTTTAAATTTGAGATAAGTAGTGATTGATTATGAGTTACATGTCATTGACATGATTCCTATTTTGGTATAGTATATTTTATTCTTACTTCATTAATATTTCAATTTTATCATCTTATGTTCTGATTTCATGTACGCTTACAACCATTTTCTTAAATTTTATATACTTCTTAGCTTCAATTAGTGTGATCAATTTAATTTCATATTCCAATTTTGTCTTCTCATTTATACTTTGCAACATGATTTTGATTAATTTCTTAATTGTTTTGTTTTAATACCATTGTTTTTTCATGAACTTCCCATTTTATTATATTATTTTCATACTTCCCAATGTGATATAGTGTGATTTTATCCTATTTTAACTTGGTTCAAATATTTCGCATGGTCTAAAAACACTTATTATCTTTTTTTACCATCTTTTGGTTTATTATATTTAGTCATATTTTGTTCTGACACATTTCCCATCATGATATAGTGTGTAGTACATTTATTTTTGATTACTTATACTTTTCTAAGTCATTTTTACCTTTTTATTTTTAACTATGCATGGTAATCACAAAATTCTAGAAAATATAATGCTTAACATCCACATCCAAGTACAACTGATGAGATAAATAAAAATGGAAAAATTAATATATATATATATATATATATATATATATATATATATATATATATATATATATATATATATATATACCATGTGTTTTATACAAAATACAATAGCTCCAGCTCTAAGCATGGGCTTCATTGTGTCTATCCTATAGCCTATACACACTACCCATAGATGCCTAGGACTATCCCCTATAAGTGGTACATTCTAATGAGGAATTTTCGGATCTCAATCTTACAACCTATCCCTATAGATTGGCTGCCTAGTCCTACACTTATTTGAGTTGGATAGTGGTAGCCATGTATGTTGCTCTTTCCTATGTCAGGGCCTACCAGGCCTATGCTTATCCTTCTTCTACCCCTATCAATGGATTTAGACCATACTTTCATGCCTGAAGCTTCCTCATGGCCTCCTCCACCAATATAAACTAGCCTGCCTAGGCTAGGGCATATGGAACTATAGGAATATCTAGAATGGTGGGGTTGCATGGTGTTAACACCCTATCCAAAATGTCATGATGAGTTTATACAATTAGGGATCTCATATGACATTCTCTACCATAATATCTATAAAACAAAAAACTTGATAGGCATTAGATCACATATATATCTCAAAATCATCTATCTACCATAATCAAAATACAAATAGTATCCTATATCAATAACTTAAATCAAAATTAAAACTTTTCTCACTAGTGCTAGTGTCACTAACCACCATATATCCATCTAATCTCCCATCAAGCATGGTATACCTATTTAATTTCCTATAAATCACCTCCTCTATACACCACATCTATACCAATGTAAAGCTAAGATTCACCACTCAAAGGTGCCTTTATGGACTAGTTATGACCTAGAGTGACTACTGGGTCCTATTATGCTATAACCATCACCTGCACCTAATTTCACTAATGGTGCCTCTATATTTGATGAAACTATTGTGGTTATTACAATACTACTATTATGGTGCCTATAATGTACTAGAGTCCACATCCATAACATCTCCCCCTATTGTTCTATTCTTGTCTGCTACTATGCTCGACCAGCCCATGATCTAACACATCATGCCTTGATTAGTGGTATCTCTATCGGTATCCCTCTACCTCCCATCCCTCTTGGAACTTTATCATGCCATGCCAAATAAGAAGGAATAACTAGAGGGACTGTTAGGTGTAAAAATCTGAATTGTCTTGGTAAGCATGCAACTAGATGTGGCTCTACCCATGATGTGTAGTGGCTTGTGATATGCACCTATGTCAACCCTATAATAATAATAACCCAACTAGGCCACACATTAGTAATGTGCATATACAGATGCCACATGACCTCTCCTCATATGATAGTTTATAGAGGTGGCACATGGGGCATAGTCCATGCTACATGATCTTATATCCATCTCACAACTCAAGGTAACCTATCATTGACTACATGGGGAAACCTAACTAGATGATACATAGAAAACCTCTCATAAATCCAAGCACTCAATAAAAACATAAGCCTCATTGTCTTTTTCCCTCTGGATAACATCCCATACATATCATGCATGATCTAGACTCAGATGATAGCCCCAAAATCATAAAGTGCTCCTTGATCTAATATTGAATAACACATGGCTATCACATATAATGGTACCTTGCTGTCTAACTTGTGACACATCAATCGTGTTATCACAAATCCTATCACTACCTTTTGTATGTCTAAAATGGCCATAATGTAAACATCAAACAAAATCACCCTCAATCTAGGGTAAATCATATCTGATCATGTGGTCAGCCATTGGGCTAGTTCTCATTTCTCATCTAGATCCTTTAGTGTTTTAGTGATCACCATGTTTCTCCTATAAGTAGTCCAAGAAACACATGGATGTCCTCCAAAGTAATAAACACTTCAATGGTGTCCCCATCCACCACCCATCAAAAAAATTTGGTCAATTTTTCCCATGATTCAAGGAACATGACAATAAAATCAACACTAAGTAGGATCTATCTCATCTCCATAATACCTTTGAAACCCAGTGCGACCAATCAAGATCTATTCTATGTCACTCAAATGATCCAGTAAATATGGTAGTCATTATTCATCTATAAGGTGTCAATAACTATGGAATATCTATAAAATATAAAAAACTAAGGATGTATTAGCTCTCCATGTCATAAATAATCAAAATATATTATTAAAAATTCTCAAATTAACTACCTTGATCAACTAGTTTGATTTAGTTTCCTATGTTTTCTTATTTTTCTACATAATCAACCCTCTAGTATAAAGTCAAATGTTTCCTACTTGAAAACTAATTCAGCTCGCTACTATGTAGTCAACCACCCCTTTAGAGTACTAAGTTATCCCACTGATACATAGTCAAACCTTTACTTTCTATTCACCTTACAAAATAAATCAACCAGGTCAAATCTATTCTTTCACAATGGTGACTTTTTGACCATTTACCATAAATGCCTTAAGAATTTATTGGTCAGACTTCTTCCTACCTAGTATCCTGTTCTAACCCCAATCTACCTAAAAACATTCCTAAATTCAATTCTAATGTCTAGATTTTTCCTACCAATCAATTTCCTCTATCTATTTAAATTTCAAATAAAATTAATTAACAAATTTGAATTCACAATTGCTTACTTGTGTTGCGCTTGTTGTGCACACTAGGCATCCTCCCCATCTTAGCTATTGTCTCTTCACTATGATGGATCTCTAGTCTCTATCTAGGTCTATCAGAGCTCTATTTTCTCAAAATATTAAAAATAAAATAAAAAATTATTTTTCACCCTATTTATATTTACTATTTCAAATTATTTACCTATCAAATATTTACCACTAGATTTCATCTTTTGATCATATATTTATTTCTACTAGCTATTTTTTTGAACTATAAAATGTTTTAAAATACTAACATCATAGAGAATCTTTTTATATTTTACATATATATTTTGTAAAAAAAATGATTTTTCACTCTTTTTCACTAATTTATACAATTTTGCCTAATGTTCCCTAAATTGGACATCTTCACATTTATTGAATCTCATTCTTGATTTACTATAATAAGGTAAGTAAAGATACATGTTTTTCAATTTTATACTTTCATTTATCTTACTTTCTTCTTACTATAACTTATTTAGCTGTAGTATTGCATGTTATTATGTTATTTTACTGAAGAACCATCCCCTGTTACACCTACATGACATGTGATGAGCTTCAAGTGGGACATATGTATACACATAATATTTTCAAACTTTTATCAATTACTAATTATTTCTCTCTTGTATTAACTCATCGAGTCTCAATCTCTCTGAGTGCATATCTAAAGGGGTGCACTAGGAAATGGGTGTGTAGACCATCAATACTTCACACATAGGAATATTGTCCTTATACCACCACTCATTATATACACAACCATATCCTAAAAATACTTCCTTAAGTTTTGCCTCCTCTTTTTCACTCCCCTCTAGTCATTTTATACTTTCATTAGCCCTTCTCTAAGCCTAAAACCCTTTACAATGGTTTATGTTACACTATCAACCCCATCGACCCTATACTCTAATTTAAAAAACTCATTTAGGGTCTAGGTCAGCCCATGGAAAACTTAGACCAAAACCTAATTTTATTTATCAGTAATGATATGGATTCAATTGGGTCAGCCCTATTGGCTAAACTTTTGAAAAGGTTTAGGGTTATATTTAACTATATATACACATCCATTTCATCATTTATTTATGAAGAGAAGAAGAATATATTATGCATCTTCTTATCCACCATTCTACTTGAAGAGCATAGCTAGGGTTTTGATACTTTCTTTGAAGATATGAATATTGTCTTATGAATAAGTCTTTTATATATATAGATAATCTATGTAGCTTAGAATTGATTTATCTTTGTTATCATTACATACCATAACAACCTCTTGTGAAGAACATTGGCAAAGAGAGAGATTGAGGCTTGATGGGTTCATCTTCAAAGGTAAGTATTCCTAACTTTGTTCCTCTTTTGTAAGAGTAGATAGATTTGAATTTGTACTTCTCTCCCATACATTAATATTTCCTATGCATTGATGTGAGTATAGATCTTATATGCATGTTTAATTTTTATGTTTATTACCCCCACCTTTTTCCATAAGATTTGGTGAGCACTAGGTTATATTTTACTTGTTATTTACTTTATAAATATGAAAACATAGGACATAGATAGGTTTATTGCATGGTATTTCTTGAATAGAGGCTTTGAAAGACTCTCTAGTGATGTAATTATGGTAAGATATCCCTTGGTTAGGTCTAACAGATCCATATTAGTCACAATCCCAAATATCTATTATATAAACAATCATAAGTGTAATTAGGATTTATCTTCTCTGAGCTAGGATTGATTAATAGATTAGTTACATTTTGCTTTACATAGAGTTGTAATATTATTACATTTGGTTTACACTTAAGTCTTGATTATACATATCATGTACTTAGGTTGTGAGTTTTTGTATTTAATATTACACTTAGTTTATTTATTATATTTACATCTTGGATTTGATTATTCATATATTATTCCTAGGTTGTCTATATTTACATTTAAATTAGGTTTTCCATGCTTAGGGTATATATTACCATTGTAGTTATTCATAACTATAATGCATAATATCACAAGCTATAGTAAAAACATTCACACATAGTCTATCATAACAATGCAATGGTAGTACTTCTTTGAGATATTGAAATATACAAATACCCAAACACGTGCCTAAATCCATGAGTAATAATCTAGAGTAAAAATGATTTATTATTTGTTTATAAAGAGGTGTATTTATGAATAAGAATACATATGATCCATATAACATAATCAAATGATAGACAACATAAAATCTCATAAACATGGCATAAACATTGAATAAATAGAGCATACATGAGCATAAACATGAATAATGTTAAACATCCATAATGTTAATCAATGCTAAACATGAGATAAATAAGATAATAATCAAGACATCTATGTGTCTTTGTGTATTACTAGAATATCATATACATATAAATCAACTTCAAAAGACCCAAAATTGAATGTCAATGTATCTCAAAAGTCATATACATATCACAATGGTGTCTCAAAAATACATCAGTATGATGATACAATGAATACAATACCATATGCCAAAATAAATCCAAAATTATGTCAAAATGCCAAAATACCAAGGTCTCTATGATCAACTTTGACTCTATGTGTCCATAGGAACCATAGTTGGAGGAGGCCATAATGATCTTGATGGTGGTGATTGTGTAACACAAGTTCTAGTCTAAGACTGACCAAATATTATCACTATCCTCTATGTATCCTAGATCTCAAATGTAACATTTTATTGATCCCTTGACATGGTATATTTATAGGCTTATCGATAGTATGATGCCTCATCCTTGGACTGAAGGCACTCCCCAACCATTTTTGAGAAGCCAACATGTGTAATGGCTTCGTAAGTTGTATCTTATTCCCTCCTGAGCCTATCAATAATAACCAATGCCTAATCTTAATCATGAATAGCTTGATCTCTCTTTATTGTGAGATGGTCCTATACTTACACTAACCTATTGATCTCGGCCTTCAAATAGAATATCTTTGACTGAAGAAGTGTTATATCATCATATCTCATATCTAAGGTGATCTAAAAATTAGTCACCAACCACTATAAACCTACAATCTCTCACACCCAAGTAATGATATCCTACTCTAACACACTAGTATCTATTGTAGCCATTTTAGAAGGTCCTCCCTATCCTATTCCAACCAATGCCACTATAATCACTACTAAGCTAAGATCAAGTATCAACAAATCTAGACTATTGTCTCTACTCCATCTCCCCCACTATGTCCTCCATCAAATTTTCCATCATCATCATCATCATCATCATCATCACCACCATCCCCAACCTCACCACCACTATCCTACCAAGTGTTTCTACTACCACTAAAGGTCTCAGCCTCCATCTCCTATATATCCATGGGAACCTATCCCACAACCTAAACTATAATTATCACCCTTATATGGAAAACTTATATCCATCAACATATATAATTTATAGTGACCCCCACATCTATAACTCCTCTTGTGTAAACCTAAACAACCCATGGTATGTTGATGTAGCTATATGTGGCCTCACTCCTTAAGATCACATGAGCATCTTGAATGATCTCTTGAGTAATATGTGTAAACCATATTAGCCCCTCAGGTACATCCTATGTATAGCCAAACTCCCTAAATACTTGATTAGGGTAGTAATCCTCTATGAAGTGGGACTACCTCCCAGTCAAAATATTTGGTGGTCATAAAAGCCATATACCATCTATCCCTAAACCACTATAGCTGATATGTGAGGTACAAACTTCAATTTAAAAACTATTGTGTCATGTCTTCAAAATTTTGATGATAAAATGGGATGTCCCCTATACCCACACCTTCTAGCTCCTATTTAAGCCTAACAATATGCTATTGGATACTCTAGATCCCATACTCTACACATCCTAATTGGTCATTCGATTGAGATATGCTCTCATCCCCAGACCATAATAATCATGAAATCCCTAATGCTATGTCTACCTTGATATGAAATTGATGAAGATACATCTTGTAATGCTCACACAAGGTCTAGAATGTGTCTTAGGTGTGTTCAAATTTGAATTTCATTTAAAATGGTTATCTTACCAAAAGGGAATTTCAAAAACAATTATGATGTATTTATGGTCTAGGTGAGAAATAAAGATATCTAATGGATGGAAAAAGTTGTAATGAGCCTTGTTGGTCTCTTAAAATTTCCTAATATTGTTTATTAATGTATTTGTCAAGAAATTATTGAGGTGGTAGTCCACCACCCTACGTAGGTTTAGGAGGTTGATAGGAAACCTTAATCAAGAATTAGTTATAAATCTTGCTTTAGGAGTTTTATTATAAATAGGAATTATATAGTGTGTGTGAGAGAAATATTTTGATGTGGTAACCTATCATCCCATATGAGGATGATATATAAATAATGTTGAAGACAAAGTTTGTGAAGAATTAATAAAAAATTGTGTACAAGAACTCTATATGTAAAGAATTTGCATTATGTAGTAGAGAATGAAATGTGTTTGGAAAGTTTATAATGGTGAGTAATTTATTTGATATTTTTTATATTTTTAATTATAATTTATTTTAATATATGTAATGATATTTTAAAGTTTGAGGAAGTCAATATGAAGATTCTGCCAACCCTGCTAAATAGGGTATGTAGTCATATGGTTTGTTCAAGAAATAATCTGAGCATTTAGTTATTTTCAATATTGATTTTTTTGGGAAAATGAGAAAGGAACACTAGAATAGGGATGAGAAAAAAAATATTTTATTGAATATTGGATAATATTAAGTGAAAATCTCCATGGTCATAGTCTTTATTCTTTGAGAACATACATTCTATAAACCCAAAAATTATGTGCTTGTGCTTTTAGTATTATATCTTGTTTGAGTACCGAAGTGTTTGAGGAAGGTTATGATGATGCATATATTATTGGAGTGAGAATTTTTATGTGAATAAATTTAAAAAATACTAATTGATTTAAGTATATTTCATCACTTTTGTGTAAGGGTTTGTATAGGACTACAAGTAGAAACCCTATTCATTTTATTTGTTGATTATTTGAAATGAGTTGACCATATAGAAGAATGACTAATAAAGACTATATTTGTGAATGATGAATGGGAAAAATGACTTTATATTATTTTTATCACATAAATGTTGTATTTAAATTTATTATTCATTTCATTTTACAAACTATCATGTTCACTTTAATCAAGACTAGTATGGACAGTCAGTAAGCAACCTAAGTGTGTATGCTGAGTAGGAAGTTTATCAAGAAACCTTAGAAAGGATTTAATATTTATTTATTACATGAGTTTGAATTTTTTAGGATATTTTTAGAATTGATAAATGTCTATAAGTTTTATTAACCCTGTTAAGTAACCTGTAGGTAGATTAAATATGTCAAAACCTATGAAGTATGTGAATGAAACAAGTTTAAGGGGGAAAAAGTGGAATATGGCCTTTATAAAGGTTTCATGTATCTATAAACACATTAAAATGTAATTTTTAAACCATTTTAAATACAAACAACTTCATTTTCATGTATGCATACCCTGTATCACGTAATTATGTGCATAGGTTGTCAAGGATCTTGATTGAAATAATGAATAGAGGAGTAAGGTATGAAATTAAATTGGTTAGGTGTGTAGACCTATTACATACCATGAAAGTATTACAATATATTTTTAAACCATTTTTAAATCAATTTTGAGTATTCTATGTGTTCTCGAGTAATCATAGATTGAAGGAAACCCTAGATAGGGGAGTGAGCTAGAAACATGTATTTTGAAGAAAGTAACTAGTGGATTGACACCAAATTTGGTTATTAGATAGTGTCCAATGAAAGATAAGGAATTTCAAAGGTTTGGGAAGTTTTTAGTATGTATCGATACTATTATAGTCAATTGAGTGTAACATAGGATACCTAAAGACATAATTTGTGCCTAAAGGAAGCTTGAAAAGGGTGAAGATCAAAGAGTTAGATCCTAAGAAGCTATGGAGAGATTAAGTGTGATAGAAAGTGTTAGATATATTTTTTGGTTTCTTACAGTTGTATGATATTTTTCCATATAAAGATAATTTATTAAATAAAGGGCTATAGGGATTTAGCAAAAGACAGGGTAGAATTTTCAAAAGAATGATTTGCTGACCAGAGATTATGTGTTTGGGTGTAAGGGGTACTAGTGGATCATGAAATTCATAAACAAGGTGTTAAGAAACATATAATATTCCATTGATCTTAGGAGTCATTAAATTCAAGTTATATAAAGGAACTATTGCATGTAAAGTATAGTGAGTAAAGGATAAAGGTAAATTTTATTAGAAGATGGGATTTTTCTCTACATCATTTGATATCAAATCCATATAGATGATCTGAGAAAGTTATAAGTAGTTTGATTACATTTTTCATATTTTAGGTTTCATAAATTTGAAGGTAAGCAAGCAATAAGGTAGATTGCAAGAAGTCTTGTTGGAGGACAAAGTAAGGCAATAGGAAAAAGAGGAGGTATAATTTATTTTATGATTGATTTATTGATTGGAATGTATGACTGATATAAAATAGTAAGTTTTGTGGTGGCATACCTAAATAAAGATAAAATAATATCATAAATATATCTCAAGGAAGAGAGGAATTTCAAGTGTGAAAGATAAGTAGTGAAAAGGCCCAAGTGTGGTCTAAAATAAAAGGTTCCAAGTGTGAACCAAAGGGAATGGTCCAAGTGAGACTAAAATAAGAAAAAGAATGTGTCCATGTGTGGTACTCAAGATGAATATGATAGAAGAGGTAGAAAGGAAAACAAAATATATGGTTAAGCATGAAATACACAAAGAAAATATGGTGCATGAAGACACCAAAAAAAGAATATTGAAATGGAGAGAGAAATGGGAGGGATGAGGCAACAAATGGATGAGATACTAATAAAGATTGAATATATGAAAGAGATTGTGAACCCACATCTTGTATAGGTCATGACAAGGAATCCACTCAAGTGGCCAATCAAACAATTAGTGGAAAAGAGGAGAAGACAAAAGATTAAGGACAAGGAGGAAATCAAGCCTCATGATTTGAAATATAATGATGATTTTATATGTTTGAATGTAGGTTTGAGAAATGAAGATTAGGAATATATAGTTAAGACCATTCATAGGCTTAAGATACAAGAGGAAGAGGCATATGACCAAGTGGTGATCAAAATACATCAAGATGAATAAGAGATTCCATGTAAATTAATTGTGATGTAACAAGAACAAATAGGTCAACCATGTTGGAGGCCATATATCTTGAAGAAGGAAGAGATCCTCACTTAAGATGATGTAAGTGAAGCCAAACAAGAAATGGGATAGCAACATAAGGAAAGGTATGAGGCATATTTGATATTGTATGAGTCTTTGAAATAAGAAAATGGATTTTATCCTCATCAAATGTATATATAAATGGTTAAGGGGGTTACCAAGGAAAGTATAGACATGTGGAATGTAGTATTGGTGTCAAAGATAAAGTCATTAACGAAGGTAAGGAGTTTTTAATAATATGAAAGTACTCCTCAAGATGTAGTTATATATTTTGAGGTTAAGTTACATGTGGAATATGAAGGAAAATTAATGCAAGGAGAGAAGCAAAATGCATTGATAGTTGATACAAATAAGGAGAATGAAGATTGCAAAATACATGAAGGTTATTTAGAGTAAGAACAACAAGAAATAAAAGAGGGAAGATGGAGGATTCCTAAAGGTCATGAGAAATAATATTTTTTCTTTAATTATTTTTATTTTACAGGTGTAGCATGGAGGAGGATAACAAGAGGCAAAACAAAGTACAAGTGTGGCAGCCAAGAGCGCACACACCTCTATAAGTGTTTTAAGGAAGAAGAAGAACATGGATGGAAAGTTTTTTTACCCTTGGGAGTATAATTCAAGGGAATATTATAATTCTCACACAAGGTATATAATGTGTATTATGTGTGTTTAAATTTTAATTTGCATTCAAAATGGTTTTCTTGCCAAAAGGGAATTTCAAAACAATTCATGATGTATTTGTGGTCTAGGTGAGAAATGAATATATCTAATGGATGAAAAAAAATTTAATGGACATTTTTTGTCTCTTTAAAGTTCATAATATTATTTATTAATTTATTTTTCAAGAAAGGAGTGAGGTGGTAGTCCACCAACCTACGTAGGTTTAAGATGTTGATAGGAAATCTTGATCAAGAATTAGTTATAAATCTTGTTTCAAGAGTTTTGTTATAAATAGTAATTATATAGTGTGTGAGATAAATATTTTGAGGTGGTAACCTATCATACCATATTATGATTATATATAATTAATTTTTAAGACAAAATTTATGAAGAATCAATAAAACTTTGTGTACAATAACTTTGTATGTAAAGAATCTGCATTATGTAGAAAAGAATGAATTGCATTTGGAAAGTTTATAATGGTGAGTAATTTATTTGATGTTTTTTATCTTTTTAATTATCACATTATTTTAATACAAATAATTATAGTTTAAATTTTTAGGAAGTCACTATGAGGATTCTACCAACCCTGCTAAACAAGGTATGTAGTCATATGGTTTGTTCAAGAAATAGTCTGAGCATTTAGTTATTTTAGGTATTAAGTTTTATGGGAGAATGGGAAAAGAACCCAAAAATATGGATGATAGAAATTTTTTTTATGGAATATTGGATAATATTAAGTGAAAATCTCCATGGTCATAGTCTTTATTCTTTGAGAATATATAATATATAAACCCAAGAATTCTATGCTTGTGATTTTAGTATTGTATCTCGTTTGAGTACCAAAGTGTTTTAGGAAGGTTATGAAGATGCATGTATTATTTCATTGATTATTTTTATGTGAATAAATTTAAAAATTTACTAATTAATTTAAGTATATCTCATCACTATTATGTAAGTGTTTGTATAGGACTGCAGGTAGAAACCATGTTCATTTCCTCTACTGATTGTTTGAAACGAGTTGACCATATAGAATAATGACTAAGAAATAATATATATTATGAATTATTAATGTGAAAAAATTAATTTATATTATGTTAATCACACAAATTTTTTATTTCAAGTGATTATTCATTTGATTTTACAAACTAGCCTATTCACTTCAGTCAAGACTAGTATGGACAGTCAGTAAGAAAACTACATGTGTATGCTAAGAAGGAAGTTTATCAATAAAACTTATAAAGGATTAAAGATTTATTTACTAAATTATTTTGAATTTTTAAGGATATTTTTAACAATGATAAATGTCTATAAGTTTTATTAACCCTGTTAAGTAACCTATAAGCAGACTATGTGTGTCAAAACTTGTGAAGCCTATGAATGAAATAAGTGTAAGGGGAAAAAGTGGAATTTGGAATTTATAAAGGTTTAATTTATCTATATGGAAATTAAAATGTGTTTTTTAAACCACATTAAATATAAATAATTTCATTTTCATGTATGCATACCTTGTATCATGTAATTGTGTGTATAGGTTGTTAAAGATCTTGATTGATACAATGAATAGAGGAGTAAGGTATGGAATTTAATTGGTTAGGTGTATATAACTATTAAATACCTTAAAATTATTAAAATAACTTTTAAAACAATTTTAAATTCAATTTTTTGTGTTCTATGTGTTCTTGGGCAAGCATAGACTAAGGGAAACCCTAGATAGGGTAGTGAGTTAGAAACATGTATTTTGAAGAAAGTAACTAGTAGATGGACACCAATTATTCTTATCAGATAATTTACAATGAAATATAAGGTATTTAAAAGGTTTGGTATGTTTTTATTATGTATCTGTACTATTAGGGGCAATTGAGTGTAAAATAAGATACCTAAAGACCTAATTTGCACCTAAAGGAAGCTTGAAAAGGGTGAAGATCAAACAGTTAGATCCTAAGAAATTATGGAGAGATTAAGTGTGATAGATAATTTTAGATAATGTTTTTGGTTTCTCATAGTTTTATGGTATTTTTCCATATAAAGATAATTTATTAAATAAAGGTCTACAAGGATTTAACAAAAGATAAGACAAAATTGTTGAAGGAATGATTTGTTGATCAGAGATTGTGTGTTTAGGTGTAATGGGCACTAGAGGATATGGAAATGAATAAATAAGGTGTTAATAAACATAGAATATTCCATGACCATAGGATTCATTAAATTCAAGTTGTATCAAGGAAATATTTCATGGAAAGTATAGTGAACAAAGGACAAAGGTAGAGTTTGTTATAAGATGGGATTTTGATCTACATCATCTATCATGTGTAGATATCTATAAAGATATGCTAGGATAGTTGGCCCCCATGAAAAACATGTAGAATCCTCCAACATGATTTTAATGATGCTACTTAGGCCCATATGGAAATATCATCCACTCTTGTTAGGCATCAAGATGATGTTGACAATGGCCATAAGGACAAAAACCTCCATATTAATTAGATATGGTGGCAACATGTCCCCTATAGGTAAATCATTTAGCTAAATGTCTGTATAGGTCTAAATGAGGTCAATATAAACCTTCCCATAAAACATGGGGATACCTTGATAGTTACATAAGTCATCAAGAACAACCTACTACTATGCCACTAGTGTCCAAAATAATCATCATTCATGCATAATAAGTTTAGGATACACAAGGTATTTTCAAGTGTAATGGTAGTCTCTCCAATAAGTAAGTGACAGGTAGATGTATCATTATGATAGTGGTTAGATAACATCCTCAAGTAAGCCCAAATAGCTTGGATAATTGGTATTCATTCCCTATCATGTAGATCCAACATCTAAAAAAAGCCAACTATGTCCTCAGTCCAAATCTGTGGGGTCCACAAATAGTGGGTTGTCACTCTTGGCATGTGAGAATAGCCAATCGCTCTTGCAATCAAAAAATTTAGTGTTATCCTAACTATATTCATCTACGTAAGCCTAAGCCTAGCTTATTAAGCCTACTTGACCCTCTTTTAGAGGTTGGACCCCTATTAGGTCCTTAAAATAATTATTTTTTTATTTCAAGGTAAAGTCATTATTTTTTAGATGGTAAATTCACTATTTTGGAAATATTACACATTTTTTAGTGAAAGTGTTGTTTTCATTTTCACAAAAATAATGACTTCACCTAAAAAAAGGGAAAAATTACCATTTTAGTAATTTCCACCCAATTTTGGAGTTACAACTATTTATAAGAATGACAATTTTTCACCAAGTCATCATTTTACTTAGTGAAGTCATCATTTGCCCAACAATACAAAAGGCGACCCCACCAATTTTTAATCCTAAAACATGTAATAAATGCTAAAAAATGAGAATTATCAGTAAAATCAAAATTACTTACTGATGGGCCATCATATGGTGGCCACATGTGATCCCTCACATGCTCCAAAATGTGCCACTGAGATCTTCCATGGGCCATTTTTATCATCTTAATACTCAAAATATCAAAGTTTAAATTCTCAATAGGGATATGGTGAAAATGAATTGTTTTTTACCCTGGGTGTGAATATATAGCCAAAAATTGACATTTTACCCCTAGGTCTTGCATATTAGATTACAAGAAATGATTAGTAAAGCATTAGTCCAAAAAATCAAAGAAAAATTCATAAAGAGCTAATTAAATCAAGCCAATCTATTAATGTAGGGTTTGTTAACAATAATTAGATACAAATGAAAAAAATTAAACCATTACCTTCCCAAGTGACTCCATTTCTTAAAAGCAACTCAAAAACATGTTCTCCCCTTGATTAAGCATCCTTGTCTTCATCAACAATGGTGGAAAACTCCTTCATTGTCTCAAGAACACTCCACAAAACCTAGGCTCAAGATATTGAAGCTATCTAATATGCCTATCAATGACGCTAATCCAAATATGAATAATGTAATAATCAAGACACAAATGAGTTGTGGAGAGATTTAAGCATTATAATATTACATAATTTGGGCTTTAAAATGGTTTTCATATCCTCTCTATTTATAGATTTTTGAGAATGATCAGAATGAATTGTGACCATTCATCTTGAGATCAAGATGTGTGGCTAGGAATACATTCAAGTTTGGAGGCTAAAATTAATAAATACCTTCATAATGATTTTGGAAGAAGAGGCATTAATGAGGCATGGGAGGCCATGATTTAAATATTTTATACATTTATGGCCTAGGGATGCCTTTCCAAGAAATAATGTCATTAGGTGATGGAGTTAATAGAAATCAATTTTAAAAAATAAATAGTCAATATCCTCCTTTGAAAATCCACTTAAGTTCTTGATTTGGATTAATTATCTTTAACAATATTAATCAAAATTTATGCAAATCTTTAGAAATTGGCCCTCAATTAATCAAAATGGTCAGAAAGTCATATTATTAGGTTATAATGTGACTTGAGAAGAATTGGAAGGCAATCTTAGATGCATTGGAACCCTATTACCATTTAGGATGTTTCCAACACAAAATAACAAAGGTACATGACATGCACTAATGAATTAGAATAAAAGAGTGATCTAGAGCACAAAAAGGCAAAATCATCCTTTTGACTCGAAATGAATTGATCAAAGTTAGGTATCACATAAATTTAATTATCCCATTTAGGGACACTTTAGCCTAATTCATTACTTGTAAATAAAAATCTTGAACCATTTAGGGTGTTTTAGTGATTTTGACCTAAAATGTGCATTTGAGTGCAATTCAAGTAAGATTGACAATTTCTACATTTTCAACACAAATGGTGTTAGGATTTGGATGTCTACATTTTCCCCCTATTTAAGAAGGCATAGCGAGAGATTTAGGTGAAGTAACATATTTTTAAACAAAAGAGTTATCAAGCAAAAATTATAAATGACCCATGATGCCCCCTTAAAAGGACATACTAGAATGAAAGAGAAGGATGGACTCTCAAAAAGAGAGGTATAATGAGAGATTAACCCATGGAATAGATCACATCAAAATGAAATAATGCTTACATACATGGTTACCATCAATGATCAAAATATAATTAGAGGTATAATGGGCCCCAAATACAAGGGGGAATGGGAAGGATACAATCCATGAATGTAAGGGACAGACTTTGAACACACCTGATTTGAGAGTGCAATGTGTGCATTTATAGTATTGATCAATTTTGAGACAAGTTACACACTAAAACATTGCCATCATGGGAAAAAGTGTGGATATATTAGAATTAGAGGAAAAGGAGAATGTGGTCTCCATATAAATATAATAAGAAGTGGCCCATTAGAGTAGATTTGATCATGATAAGATAGTTGTGCCCCAGTAGCGATAATTTTGATCATTGATAAATAATAAATAATGGTTTTCCCCTATAAGGATGATTTTATTAAGATGTTGTTTAGATGTTGTGACCCAACATGGGCAAATTGGAAAGAAATTAACTTAAGAATATAACTTAAAAGATAGGTTAAATCGAATGGGTGTAGACATATATATGAAGATGGAATGACATAGAAATCCATAGAAACCAAGCATATAATGATGAAAAAAGTGATGAGAGAGATGAAAAAGAGAATGAATATAGCTGAGCTAACTCTAGATGTGTTAAATAAGTGGACACTACTTACATAGTTCCATGGACTCATATTCCAACATGAACTTCAAGGCAATGTATTTCACCTAGAAATGGAAGATAATGGAATGAAGAGTGATGAAAACAAAACAAGAATTGATTATACTCATTATGTATGCAAAGAGATTCATGTCTAAGCATAAGTTCAAGTATTATAATGCATGGTACATATATGCCTATTTTCATATCAGGATCCTAGATTATGTAAAGTGTTCTTGAGAACTGTTTGTTAGAGTAATGTTGATGTTAAGAATTTAAAACTTGAGCATAAATTTATTGATATATAAAAATAAATTAGGCATAATAAGTATGAATAACTTATAATTACATAATATTCCAATAATGCTAAGCTAGTTCAAATGTGAATACCTATAACTAAGGACAATGGTAAATAATGACCAAAACTAGAATTACAACTATTTACATTTAAACAAAAAATAAAGAAAAAGATAAAAACAAAATATAAATGAACCCAACTTAAAATTTAAATATTAATAATCAAGATGTAAGTAGGAACAATAATGTTTTAAAAAAATCAAGAACATCTAAATGACATAGGATAAAGATATGAATAATCAAGATCTATGTGGTCCATCAAGACGTTCTTAAACACAAAAGAGAAAAGCAAAATCAAATAGAAAAACAAGACACCAACAACAATCAAATAAATAAAATGGTCCAAAAATAACTTAATAACATAGTATCAAGATATCAATAATCAAGATCTATGTGAATCATCAAGATGTTCTAAAACACAAAAGAGATAAGCAAAAACATACAAGTAAACATAAGACCAAGATGAGATACAAAGTAATAAAATGAGAAAAGGAGGAGAAATAAAAGGAGAGTTGCAAAATCACAACAAAACACCAAGAAAACTCAAATAAACACACACAAATGAAAACCCAGTTAGTGCGATTTAAAGATAATTATTCAAGCACATATGAGAGAGCCATTACTTTCCACCACAACATAACAAAGAATAAGGATAAAAAATTTGTTCCCTAATTAAATAAGAACAACAAAAAAATAAATAGGGGAAGATAATAAAATGAATAGGTTGGTCGAGATGGCTCTAGATGTACAAGATAAATGGACACTGCCTATATAGTTTCATAGACACATGTTATAACATGAACTTTAGGCCCAATGTAGTTCTCCCAAAAAGTGGGATAGAATAAAAGTTGATGATAAAAAACATATGATTAATGTTGTATAAGAAAAGGGAAGAATTGAAAAATAATATTGTTCTTGAAAAATGAAAAGGTGGTGGGATGAGAGAAAATAATCATGTAAAATGGAAAGTGTGTGGAACAAACTGACTTACATAGTAAAAAGTTAGTAGGATAAAATTCTTGAAAAATTTCAAGAGCATGAGGATCAAAATGTACAAAATGGTAATACAATGTTTTTTGTTATTTTATTGATCATCTATCTAATGTTTTTGGTATTTTCAAAGTATTTCCAATGTTTTTGGTGTTTTTGGGATAAAATATACACAAGGTGGGACTATCTAGTCAAGGAGATGCTTGTTCAAGAGTAAAAGTTCAAATAAAATAGCTAAGCCAAATACAATAGCCCATGCTCATAAATTGATGAGAGGGAGGATCTTGATCAAGGAAATAATGCCTAGAAAGAGAAATAAATGTAATATAAAATAGTGTGCAACATGAAATCAATCTGAAGAACTATGTGGTAGGCAAAGAGCCTGAGCAAAAAAGATGTTCTTATTCACTTGTTTGTAGAAGAAGCTGAAACATACTATTTTTGCTAAACTGATTTATATAACTAGAATTGAATTTGTTCATAAGACATAATTAGGATCATAATTGGTTAAGGGATACAAGCATTCAATATTACAACATGCCTAATACAAAATAAATAATATGGTTCTCCAAGAAAATGGTCAAAAGAATAGGGTCCATCACATGAACAATCTAGGGTGGGATAGAGAATAGGTTTCTCTTTTGAGAATGGTCCAAGATATGATAAAATGTGTTCAGAGTGCCAACATTTCAAAGCCTTCACTATCCAAAGTTGTGAAGAGTGGTCCATGGTAGTATATAAATTGTGTTTTCTTGTTAGGATAAAATTACTTCAACATAAGTTGCCCACCAAGTCAGGGATCTTTTAGATAATGGTTCAAAGTTGTTTATGCATAAAAACTCTTAAGGTTCATGATGTTTATGGGATCTAGAAGTTCTTCACCAATTTATCTGGCTAGTTGATATGCCCCTGATCCATAATTCACTATGGTGACATATGGTCCCAACTAATTAGGATAAAACTTACCCTTTTTTGCATTCAACATTTATGTTATTTGGTTCTCTTTCAAAACAAAATCACCAATCTCAAACTACTGAAGGAGAATGAATTTTTTATAGCTTCTCTATAATCTATTCTGATAGGCCTACAAGTTTTCTATGGCAGTCAAATGCTTGCCCTCAAGGATTTATAGCTCTTATAGCCTTGAGACTCTGTAGTCCTCATCATCTTCAATATGTTCTAGTAAGACTCACAAGGATGGAAACTTGATCTCTATCAAGATAATAGAATCTATGCCATAGATAATAGAGTATGGAGTGGCTCCAATTAGGGTTTAGTGACTAGTTTTGTAAGCCTAGAGGGAAGGAAATATTTATAAATGCTAATTACAGCCAACATCATTGATTTTTTTAAAAATGGCTAAAATGGTTTATTTGATGCCTCAACTTGTTCATTGCCTTGCAGGTTATATGGAGTTAATTTCTTATGATTGATCTTTAATTTCTCACAAAGAGATTTGACATCTTGGTTTACAAAGGATTTGCTATTATTAGATATAATGTGCATGGGGATGCCATATCAATAGATGATATGTTAATGAATGAATTTGGACATCTACTTCTCAATAATTAAGTGAGAGGAATGACCTCAATCCACTTATTAAATTAATCATTAGTAGTTAGGATATGCTTATGACCATCATACAATGTTGGGTTAACTTTCTTGATCAAATCAAGGCCCCATGTTGAGAATGGCTATGGTATTGTGATTGTTTGTAGCAGTAAAGAAGGTGTGTGTATCACATTACCATGTTGTTGACAAGTAACACACCTCTTTACATAGTTTTAAGCATCAATATCCATTTTGGGCCAATAGTAACATGCTCTAAGGAGTTTATTTGTTAAGACTACACCATTAGTATGGGCCCCACACATTCCTTCATGAACCTCTTTTGAGCTAGTTTAGATTCTCCTAAAGATAAACAATGAAGAAGTGTTCCATCATAGCCTTTATGATAAAGTGTGTCTCCTAGGAGGTTATAATGTGCTAAATGGTGAAGGAAAATATTATGTTGGTTATTGAAAAGGTTGGCTAGGAAAACATGATCATGGAAGTAGTTATAAAAATATTGGTACCATAGTAATTTAGGTGGGGAATTATGACTAGAAATGGTTCATACCCTGTCTAAATATAAAAATACATGTGTAGGCTATAAAATATTTTTGATTAGGAATGGATAATATTTACCATTATCCTCCATCTATAACATGGAACTAATCATTGGAATTACATTGATAGATCTATTATTTGCTCTTGGAACTTATTCAAACTACAGAGATTTAAAATGACTAGATTATCAATAATTTTCTTGTAAGGAACAAGATTATCATCTCTAGTTTGATATTGATCAGTGGTTTGATTAATGATTAATTAGGAATCACCATAGACCTTCAAGATCTAAATATCTTACTATATGGCAAGTCAAATCCCTAAGATCAATGCATCATACTTAGTCATATTGTTTATATAATGAAATTGTATATGAAATGTTTTGGGAATTAGATCCCCTTATGGTGTAATCAATAATATGTTAGAAATAGTTCCATGGGATGTAAAGGAGCCATCAAAGTACAAATTCCATGGTTCAAGTTCTTATGATGATTTTTATATTGACATAATAGAATAATCTAGGAAGTAAAATTTGAGAGGTTGAGTATCATCAATAGGAGCTTCTGCAAGCTGGTCAACAATTATTTGCCCTTTGATTGCCTTTTGATTTTGGTACTAAATGTCAAAATCACTTAGGATCACAACCCATTTGTCCATATTTCCTTTAAGATATACTTTATATAAGAGGAACTTGAGAGGATCCACTTTGGTAATGACAATAGGTTTGTTGTTTAGCATATAATGTCATAGTTTATGAGTAATAAACACCATAGCCAAAAATGCCTTCTTAATAGGATTATAATTATGTTCATAAGCCACCAATGTGTGGCTTAATTAATAAATATTGTGTTCCTTACCATGATCATCATGTTAGGCCAAAAGTGCCCCCAGTACATGCTTTGTGGTTGATATATAAAGAAGCAAAGGCTTTCCTTATGCTGGTAGTCTTAAAACTAGTGGATTGGCCAAGTATGTATTAAGATTTGTAAATGTTATTTGATAATATTTATCCCATTAAAATTTCACACCTTTATTTAAGAGATGGGTAAATGGGTGGCACTTATTTTCCAATTGAGAAATGAATATGTGTATAAATTGGACCTTGCATTGTAGGATTCACAACTATTTAAGATTGTTTATTGTAGGCATTTCCATAATAGCATTGAATTTTGTAGGGTAAAATTCAATCCCTCTTTATGATACAATGAAACCTATAAATTTACCTAATGTGACTCCAAAGACACATTTATTAGGATTTAGGAAAACTTTATATTCATGAAGCCTCTCAAAGATTCTCCATATAATAGTAGGATGTCCAGCTCTTGTTCTTGATTTTGCTAGTATATCATCAATATAGTCCTCAACAATATCATGCATTATTTCATGAAAGATGATAGTCATGAAATTTTGATATGTGGCTCCAACATACTTCAATCCAAATGGCATGACTTGGTAGTATAATGTTCCCCATGGAGTGGTAAATGTAGTCTTGTGTTGATCTTCTTGGGCTATCTTGATTTGATTGTATCTAGAAAATCCATCCATTAAGAACATAATTGTGTACCCAAAAGTTGAGTCAAAAATCATGTTGATGTTGGGTAGAGGAAAATCATCTTTTAGGTATGCTTTTTTGATATCTCAAAAATCAGTACAAATACATATACTCAAGGTCTTTTTATTCATTGGGACTATGTTTAAGATCCATTTAGAATAATCTAGTGGCCTAATAAATATTGATCCTAACAAATTTTTTAGCTATACTCTAACCAATAGAGAAATGCATGAATACATTTTCCTCAATTTATGCTCAACTAGTTTAGCATCAGGAAGGACAACAAGGTGATGCATAACCAAGTTTGGGTCTAAGCCCGACATGTCAGAATATGCCCATGCAAAGATATCAATATAATACCTTAGGAGGGATATAATTTATTCACGTTTTAATTCAATAAAGGAAGCTCTAAGATAAATAATTTTGGGATCCTTATAGGTTCCCAAGTTCACTTCTATCATGTTTTCCACAAGGAGTGTGGATCCATCTTCTACAATTGTAGGCAAGGTATGATCATGATCATCTTCTTCTACCGCATCTTCTTGGTGTTCCTCCTAAATTTTTGGATAATATGATGAATCAAAATCTACCATCTTAGGTAAAGGCCAAGTAACAAAAACCTCTAGAAACTAAAGATCAAGATGCTCAAACATTTGTTATTTTTTTGAAGAGATGCTTGTATTGGTTATATAACTTGGGCTAGATGGACCTTCTATATCCTAAAGAGATGAACAAACTTTCATACCTAAGAGTGCTTGAAATAAGTTTTCAATTGAATGCTTGTCTTTTTGTTTAATTTTTCCCTGATCGATGAGTGCCTCAAAGAGGTTTTCACCTGAAGATCTCAATGCTTATTCTTTATTGTGACCAAGAAATTTTGCCTACTTTCTAAAGTAGGCAGAAGGGTCCAATGCAAAATCAAAGCCTTTTTGTGATTGGAAATGGGAAATCCATCTCTTAGGCCCATGTATTCTACAAGTGATTCTTCATTTTAAAACCCATCAAGGAATATGACCAAATTTTTTTGGTCTCAATCAATGAGTTTGATATGTCAAAGGCATAGGGAAAAATGAGGGTTTACTTTAGGATGGGAAACTCCAATGGTAAAAATATGATGTTCTACTTCAGGTGGGGAAAAATCAATAGAATGGGTTCTTGCTTCAAGATGGGAAGATCTAATGGTTAAGGTTAAAATGGATTTTGAATCAAATAGGTCTGTGTCAACAAGCTCATAAAAAAGTTACAACAGGATGTTGCATTGTTGCCAGGAGTCTCATTACTAGTCACTTTGGAAGAATCACTATCAAATTTCATGAGGTTACCCCCTGGTAGTATATATCCAAGACCATGATTCAAATTAGGTACCCCAATTGATATGGGTTCCAAGATTCCTTGCATTCATGGGCTAAGGCCTTTTCCTATATAATCAAAATGGTCCATGATCTAGTTAGGGATAGGATAATTTGAACTCTAAAAGAAATTAACAAGGCCTTCAAAATGTAACTAATCTCCCTTGGTAAAAGCCTATTGATATTTATTTTCTATAAGAGTAGGTAGAAAAACCATGGGTGAATTTTATTTTTGCTTCTTTTGTTGTTAAATCTAGTTGGGTTCATTAGGACTCTATGAAGGTTTAGGTTTACCATATGTTTTAGGGGATTCAGGGAAATTTGTAACATGGAAGACATCCTTAAGACTATATGTGGAAATGCCCAGGTCTTTAATAACAGCCTAATTTTCAATAGCTATGTGAAATTAATTGACCAAATTGGAAGCTAGATCACAAGGGTTGTGTAATGTCCCTTACTTAGGGGCTCTCTTATCTGCACAAAAGCTCTGATACCACTGTAATGTCCCTTACTTAGGGGCTCTCTTATCTGCACAAAAAGCTCTGAACAGCTGTAATATCCCCTTCAATCAGGGAATATAGAAACATATAAAGCTCTGAATAAGATACAATTTGCAGAATAGATTCAAACATGCAGTAACAAATCACAGATCTTATCATTCATCCAGCTGATTACAATAGATGTCCTTTCTTATGCAAATCAAAGAATATTACAGATATGGTCTTAAAACCCTGAAATTATGCAAACTGGGAATAAACTTGCAATTCTGGAAGTCTCAGCCTGTTGTGTCGAACACACAGTCGCCGGCGTCGGTCGATATCTCGCCGTCGTCGGTCACTGTCGGTCAGATTTTTGCCGACGTCGGTCTTCAATCGACCGATGTCGGTCACTGGAAGCTCTGTTTTCCGGTGTCGGTATCTGATGTGGATCTGTATGGACCTGTACGAACTTAGTACGGCCGCCAACCTGTTTGTTCTTAACCCCTGATTGCTGAACCACCTGATCTGAAGATATACTATTCTAATACAGAATATTTCTATCTGTATAATTTATTGGATCAAAAACTAAATAAAGATAAATACCTAAAATATCTGTAATAACTTCTGTGTGAAGTTATCTCTCAACCCTGAAATTCTGTGATAACTTCTGGATGAAGCTATCTCTCAAATCTGTACCTCTGTGATAACTTCTGGATGAAGCTATCTCTCAATTTGGCAATAGATCGGCTGATCTTTCACAACCTCTGAATCGCACACAATGAAGAGTTGACGTTCTCCACTGCAAATGGAATCCTAGAACCCTTGGCTCAGTCTTCACAGAAGAATTTCTCCAATTTCAATAATCAATTCATACATAATCCATAATGGCCTCCATGTGAAACCCTTATACCCTCAAAAGATATGCTTTCCCTAATTAGGGTTTTATTAAATTAGCATTAGGGTTTCTAATTTAAAATTAGAGCAAATAATTAATTATTAATTATTAATGAGACCAAATAATTAATATTTGATTAAATCAATCAAATATTAATATCTCCCTCAATATACGTCAGATCCTCAAACCGATCAAAGCAGGTGAATCAGGGAGTGATTACACACATGACCATACCAAAATAAAGGTGCTCCACTGCATATCAAATATCCCTAAAAAGTAGGAGCTCAGGCCCAATGCATCTGAAATACCCTGAATGAAAACCAAATGTAGAAATTCTGTGAATCAAAGTCAATCCAAGCTCCATTATGACCCTCTATCCATCCTATTAGCCTACGAAGGTCGTATAATAGGCTAATCATCAAGTCTGTCAATGTCCACAAAAAAGTGGACATGACAATCCGCCCCTCCTAAAATTGCTTGTCCCCAAGCAATCTCAGAACAATGAACCAATCGATCCTCCTGGATCCCAAATGTAGTTATGCTCTGCACTTCTATGAATCAATGTGAGTACCTGCAATATCACCAAAAGTAAAACAAAGAGGAACCCACAATCAAATTGGCGAACACAACTCAACCAATCTCTAAAATCACAACTGCCCTAGATGTGTCGATACTGTAAGCTGTGTAATTGGCAACTGCAAATTCCATCTACAAAAGATGGTGTTAATCCATCCCATAACTGATCCCTCTATAAAGGTGGCACAACGGACAGTACCACACTGTCATATGCATGAGAAGAATCAATCTGGAGACTCGACTCCACTGGTATCTCCAACTCATCAGAATCAGGTACTCCCAAATCCTGAACATGTGTGTCAGCGTCAATAACATGCTCCTCAGCAACCCCTGTAGGAATGTACTCACCACCAACCATCTCAATATATAAATGGACTGGGCCTAGTACTGGTGAAGACTGCAAATGCTCCAACTCTACAGTCACCTCAGCTAAATGAAACTGTGACTCCTCGAAAGCCAACTGCATACTCTCAAGAATCTTAGAAGTCACCTCTAGCTGCTGAGTAAGCTCACTCACCTTATCTTCCTCGACCAACAATGCATCATATGCTGTGCTACCCCACTCCATAAGATAATCTCTGTCGGTGACCAACTGCATATAATCTTGTCTCAAAATATGAATAGCCTCCCATAAAGAGTGGATCTTTGTCAAGGACAAATAACTACCTCCCTGCTCAATGTTAGTAGGAAAACCCCATCCATAAACTGCTAACAACTGATGAGCATCATCGAAATGCTTGCAAGCGGTAGCAATGTCTCGCTCACTAACTCTCAGCTGACTAGACACATGGTGGCACTGGCTAGACTGTCTCCTACAATCCTCCTCTGATGCATGGTCCAAAAGAGTAGACTCAGAATCACTGATCTCTGGAGTACTACCATCCATACTCTGTGAATCAACTCCATAGCTCATATCAACATACAGAGTATCAACAACTATAGCATCACTGTCTAACTCCTCCATACTGAGAGAAACAGCTGGTGAAACTAAGTCCTCAAAACTGTCCACTGCATCCTCCTGAGTATCATCTGCAATAATCAGATCCTGGGACTCTTCTACAATCTCTGTCATAACTGAGAGATCATCAAACCTCAGTGCACTAATATCTAAGCACACCTGTACACTCTGAGTGCAAGCATCGGACTCATCCTCATATAACTCTGAAGAAACTGCTGCTGAAACTATCTCATCATCACAATCTCCCACTCCCATGTCCTCTGCAACTAACTGAGAGTCTAAATCCCCATGACTAAGCTCATCCACATGTCTAACAATTGGTGTAGCGCTTCCCTCAACCACTGTTGAGACCTCTTGTTTCTCCTTCGTTTTGTTTTGTGGTGTGGACCTTTTACGAATGGATGCCATATACCGTAATAATTTGTCTTCAAATGTAGGATCTGAAAGAGTTTCATTCATCCTCCTCTGGGTTTCAACCAACTGGTTCAAACTTTGTTTCAGCTTCTTCATATCCTTGTCCCACTGTTTCTGAGTACTTGAAGTCATCATACTTGAAGTCATCATGGATACTTCCCTGATTCAACCTACCCAAACTACCCAACAGGATGGCAAGACATTAGCTCTGATACCACTGTAATGTCCCTTACTTAGGGGCTCTCTTATCTGCACAAAAGCTCTGATACCACTGTAATGTCCCTTACTTAGGGGCTCTCTTATCTACACAAAAAGCTCTGAACAACTGTAATATCCCCTTCAATCAGGGAATATAAAAACATATAAAGCTCTGAACAAGATACAATTTACAGAATAGATTCAAACATGCAGTAACAAATCACAGATCTTATCATTCATCCAGCTGATTACAATAGATGTCCTTTCTTATGCAAATCAAATAATATTACAGATATGGTCTTAAAACCCTGAAATTATGCAAACTGGAAATAAACTTGCAATTCTGGAAGTCTCAGCCTGCTGTGTCAAACACATAGTCGCCGGCGTCGGTCGATATCTCACCATCGTCGGTCACTGTCGGTCAGATTTCTGCCGACGTCGGTCTTCAGTCGACTGATGTCGGTCACTGGAAGCTCTATCTGCCGGTGTCGGTATCTGATGCAGATCTGTACGGACCTGTACGGACTTAGTATGGCCGCCAACCTGTCTGTTCTTAACCCCTGATTGCTGAACCACCTGATCTGAAGATATACTATTCTAATACAGAATATTTCTATCTGTATAATTTATTGGATCAAAAACTAAATAAAGATAAATACCTGAAATATTTGTAATAACTTCTATGTGAAGTTATCTCTCAACCCTGAAATTTTGTGATAACTTCTAGATGAAGCTATCTCTCAAATCTGTACCTCTGTGATAACTTCTGGATGAAGCTATCTCTCAATTTGGCAATAGATCGGCTAATCTTTCACAACCTCTGAATCACACACAATGAAGAGTTGACGTTCTCCACTGCAAATGGAATCCTGAAACCCTTGGCTCAGTCTTCACAGAAGAATTTCTCCAATTTCAATAATCAATTCATACATAATCCATAATGGCCTCCATGTGAAACCCTTATACCCTCAAAAGATATGCTTGCCCTAATTAGGGTTTTCTTAACTTAGCATTAGGGTTTCTAATTTAAAATTAGAGCAAATAATTAATAATTAATAATTAATTATTAATGAGACCAAATAATTAATATTTGATTAAATCAATCAAATATTAATATCTCCCTCAATATACGTCGGATCCTCAAACCGATCGAAGCAGGTGAATTAGGGAGTGATTCCGCACATGACCATACCAAAATAAAGGTGCTCCACTGCATATCAAATATCCCTAAAAAGTAGGAGCTCAGGCCCAATGCATTTGAAATACCCTGAATGAAAACCAAATGTAGAAATTTTGTGAATCAAAGTCAATCCAAGCTCCATTATGACCCTCTATCCATCCTATTAGCCTACGAAGGTCGTATAATAGGCTAATCATCAAGTCTGTCAATGTCCACGAAAAAGGGGACATGACAGGTTGATATAGTTGGATGGAGATGGATGTGAAATTATGGATTTGTTATTTTTTATAATGAACTCAAAACTTGGGCAATAGTTATAATTATAGAATTAAGCCTCAAGGTGTTTTTAGTATTGATATAGATGTTGATCAACAAGAATAGTAACCTTGATCCCATCATGGGGAAACTTAAAGCACTAGTTCAAGGTGGAAGGAATGGCATATACTTGATGGATCTAAGCACAACCAAGAGGTATGTTATAAGGAAGTTCAATATCCATAACATGGAATAATGTGTGGTGGGAAATGGACCCAACCATGACTGATAACCAAATTGTACCAAAAGACTCCCTTTCAACATTATTGTAAGCCTTGATTGTAATCATTTATGGCTGAATGTCTTTGTTAGAATAACTTGATCATCATACCAACTTAATGGATAGATGTTCAACCTTGAACCATTATCTATAATAACCTACTTGATATTATGATCTGTAATGATTATCATAATGTATAATGGGTTATTATGATTTGGGCCAAGAGTGGACATGTCTTTTTGGTCAAATTCAATTTGCCAAAATGAAGACAAATTCCAACTAGATTTTGGAACTAATTAGGTTTAATGTCATTAGGCATAGTGGATTATTTCAAAATTTTATTTAGAATAGCTCTATGGTTGTTAAATATATATAAGAGTTCTAACATGAAAATATATGCAGGGGTTTTATTCAATTGGTTTGCTAGACTATAAGGATTTTTTATTTATGGTTTATGTTAGTTTAACCCTTGTTGGCATAATATTTGGCTTTGAAACCATTAGCACAATGTTTTCATTAGGTTTCATGGAAGAAGTGGGTGAAGGGCCCTAGATGGTGACTCACAGTTGTCTAGTTATGGTTATCCAACTTAAAAGTGGCAAGGAGAAATTATAATTAGAAGAGGAAGACAAAGGGGCTTGGATGGTGACTCACATGCATCTAAATGTATTTATATAGTTTTTAGTTGATGAGGAGACTTTATAATTATAAGGGTGTTGTTGTTCAAAACTAGTAACCCATGCAAATGGAGTTGTAGCTACACTATGAAAACTCAATGCAATATTACTAGGGGGAGAGGGTGTTGAACCTATAATGATAGGTATCATGCTACAAGGAAAATGAGATTATCAACATGGTTTCACACTAATAGTGGTAATGTGGGTATAAGAAATGGGCCCCATAGTATTTTTATAGTCATACAACATGTTGTTATAAGCCACATTGTTAATATGGGCATTATGATCCTAATTATGCTCATTATGATTTTGACCCTGATGTTGGTTCTCATTCTACCTATATCCTTGATTTTAACCTTGGTTTTGATTGTTTCTTGGTGGTGGTGGATTATGTCAAGGAAAGGGGTCCTTGTAGATCCCCATATCCTAATTTATGTCCTGATTAGGAGCTAACTTAATCTCTAATTCACCACTTTCAATTAAGTCTTCAATGATGTGTCATAATTGGACACAATGATATGCATCATGACCAGCTACATGATGCAATTTTCACCACTCATTCTCTTTTTACCAATCTAGTTTTGGGTTATCTTGAGGAAATGGCCTTGCTATTGGCCATACAATCATATTTGATACTATGAGCTTTTTAAGCATTATTTCAACTAGTTTTCCTAACTTATTAAAGACTCTAAAATTCCTATGAAATGTTCTACATAGAGGTTTTATTTATAAATTAGGTAGTGGATTCGGGGGAGATATTTTTATATTCAAGGGAGGTGGAGCCTACACTATTTGTACATGCCTTGTTTTAGTCACCCCATTTCCAATCATGTTCTTGTTCTTTTAAAACCCCTTAGTCTTATCTTTCAAAATATTTTGTGTAGATTATTGGGTCTAATTTAAGGTTTAGCCTTGTGTTAAAATATTGAAAATACCCTTAGTAATAATATCCTTCTCATTCTTCACCCCTTTGTCAATAATTTCCTTGAATGAGTTAAAACAAGCTAGACATAGATTGTGCATAACCTTAAGATGTAATTTTTGTGAAAATATATCCACTAAATATTTGTTTGGTAAGTTATGTTAAAATTGACCTACCAATGCTCTCCATCTCTATAAATATGCAAAAAAACTTTCACCATCACTTTATTTGGCTTTGTACAAGTCAATAATGGCTAGTTCATGTTCTATGCTATAATATAAATGGTTAATGAACTCTTCTAACAAGTTATTCCAATCTACAATCAATCCCTTCAGTAATTTAAGTATCCAATCAAGATATTTTACCACTAAACTTCATGGAAATAGTCATAGTAATTACTCACTACTATAATCAACCTCTTGGCATAAAATGAAAAATGCCTATATGTACTCACGTGGGTCTCCCTTTCCTTTATATTTATCAAATTTTTGTGCCTCAAAATGAGGAAAAAAAGGGGTTTGGAGAATGGTAAAATCAAATGGATATGGACATATCTCATCAAATTTATACTTCCTTAATATATTATTCATCTCCAATCATTGCACAATCTCTTTCATGGAGTTCCACTCTTGCATGTTTGGTGCATTCACAAATTGGTTATGATGTTTTTGGGATGTTATGTGCCCTTGATTTTGTTGTTGGGGTAGAATGTGCCCCTATTATTATTATTGGGGTGGAATGTGACTCTATTTTTATTATTATTGGGGTGTAATGTGCCCTAATTATTGTTGTTGGGGTGGAATGTTCCCCTATTATTACATGGATTTGTGAGGGATGTACACCCTATGTTCCATGCCTTGATTTTTATTTTATCCTAGAGTCGAGTAAATAGGTCATTGATTCCTTAGAATCTATTTCCTTAAACTATACATGTTTTGTTAATTTTGGGGAATCCTTGGCCTATTCACCAATTTTTACATTGGTTGAGACAAACTAGACAAATTGTCTTGAGGGATCTTCTCAATTCGAATTGAATGTTTAGGTCTCTATGTTTGTAAAGTAACAAGAGGTTCTTGATGGTTAAATAATGTTTGTTTCATGTCTAGTGGAAAATTTTGCATTGCCTCTTGCATATTTTTTTGTTCATTTGAGACACCTTGATCAATTGTTGTCATGTCATCAATCAATGTTTGTTGCATAGGTTTAATCACATTTCCTTGTTCCCTAGAAGTATTGGTGTGTATTGAAGTAGCAACTAGAGAGTCTGTTAAATCCATAATAAGCTAATTGGAATATTATTGACTTATCTTCTTAATCTTATTAACAAGATCTTGATCAGGTGGTTTTGACTCTATAATCATTACTTTACATTTGTTAGAGGAAGAAGGTATGTTTGTTTGAGAAAAATATTGATCTTGTTAGTGTTATTATCCTTATCTAACTAAGGTGTGTAGTTTATCCATAGGAGAATTTGAGGGTAACCTAGCACCAGATTCTATTAACCTAAGGACTGTTTCATCTTGGTTCTCTTAATATTCAGTATAATCCCCTTTGGATCACATAGTTATAGGAATGTCCTCAAAGATAGCTGAATTGTCTTCTCCATCATAAAAGTGCTCATCCTCATAGCTAAGGTTGTAAGGGACCCCACTATAAGTGAAAATTTGAGTCATGTCTAGAAAGGGTTGATCTATATGTTTGAATAAATTTAAATCAATGTTATGCAAATTGTTAAACAAGGTATGGATTTTATCTTTCTTTTAAACAAGTGACTAAGGTACTAAAGAGACTATAAAATGAGGGTGGCTTAGAACCACACACAATTAGAAGAATGTGTTAGTGAAATTACTCAACCTTGGGTAGGGTTAAATTCATATAAATTAGAAGAGGGCATGATTACTCAAAAAAGCCTAGAGTGTCACTAATACACTAAAATGTAGACTTTTAAGATACATTGATACTGTAAAAGCTAGTTCAACTTTGACAAGTTGACACTATAAAACTATAATAAATATCTTAAAATTATGAAGAAGACAATGTGAACTAAGAAACTCATGATGTGAAAACATGAAAGAATTCCTAAGTATAAAACTAAACCAAATGGGTAGCACAATGTTGCCACATGGTAATAGGAAGGGGGATAGTATAAAATGTGTTATAAAACTCAAATTGTGAGTGATGAAGAAGATGATTTAAGTCCACAAAGATGATAAGTGTGATTTTAATTCTATAAAACAACCCTCAATTCAAAAAATAAAAAAATTGAACCCAAGTTAAAACAAGTTTAATGTGCAAATGGTGAACCCAATTTAACACATCAACCCTTAGAACTTAGAAAGGTTCAATTATAAATGTGAATTATAAATGAGGGACTTAATAAAATTTGGCAAATGATTTAGACTCAAATGGGAAACATAACTACATTAATTAGACCAATGATGACAAAAAGTTTATAATGACAATTTGAATAAGGAAAACATGATTTTCATTTGGACAACGTAATACCTCCTTGTTCAAGAAATTTGTGGGCAATGTGTTTGGTTATGATGTTTTATTTAACAAGAAATTTATGACCAAAAACAAGACAAAGTAATCTAAGACAAACATAAATTAACTAATTAATCATCTTAAGCCCTAAACTGATAAGGTGTGACAAAGTAGGGTTAACTAAACTAATAAGTTTTTGATTATTTATAGATGGATCCCATGCATAAGAATTTCAAATCAAAATGCAATAAAAACAACATGTCAATTGGTTCTACATCATATGTCTTGTTGTAAAAAATTCTTTCCCTTTTTACAACCATTACATCTATCACTTACTCAATGTAGTGCGATGTCCAACATGATCATATGTACCATGGGATTAACCTAGCAGTAGGATATGGTTTAACCACTTAAACCACCATCCCAGTAGGTGATCCCAATTTATATACCCCCCCCCATGGAAAGGGGTTGAATACAATGCCAAGATATGAAGCCCCGAGTCAAAGCTTTCCTAAATAACTCATGGGAGGTAATGAAGTCCCCCTCACAAGCCAAGATGCAAAAATAAAATATAATTAAAAGAATTTTAAAGGCTATTTATAGATCACCCAATCCATGTGGATCTTGGGGAGACCATTGAAAAATTATATTTTACACCTTTGACTAAGGTTTTTTTAAATAAAGATGGCATTTTTGATCCCACAAGTTCCCTAAAGGGGATGGGTAAGAGTGCATACATGCACAATATTTCTTTTTGCCAATAAAATCTAATAAAACAATGATCTATTAAATACAAACTTTGAAATGTGTTCAATTTTAAATCACTTAAATCAAAAAGTGTGCTAATGTTCTTTAGCCCCTTGGATTTAAGTTGAAAAAACTTGTAAAGAACAAATACAAACCATTCAAACAAACATCTATGTGTTTCTTTAAGCACCCAAAATAAATGTTACTAATCCTTTTTAAGCACTTAAAAAAAGTTTAAAAAAGAATAGATTAAGCTTATTTATATCTTTCTTCAAGTTATCCCTGCAAGGAAAAATTCAACATTTTGTTTAGCCTTAAAGCACTTTTCCAAATGAGACAAACAACTTTGCAAAGTTAGCTCTCAAGTTTTACATAGTGTAATCCATATACTCCATAGTGTAATCCCACTACTCTAAAAAATCATGACTTAGATAGGCAATATATTTACTCAAGTTAGTTTAAAAACAATTACAATACTATTACTTGAGCTAACAATCTCACTACTCAGGTTGACAATCTTACAACTCAGGTTCACAATATCGATATTCAAGTTAGGTCAAATTAGGTTGAGTTGGGTTAGGTCAGGGCAAGTCAAGGTCACAATCTTTCTATTTGAGGTTATAATCCCACTATTTGGGTTAGGTCAGGTTAGGTCTAGGTGAAAATATTGCTATTCAGGTCAGGTTAGGTTGGGTTAGGTCTATCCTTCTCTTTCATCCTAGTATGTCCTCTCGAGGGAGCATCATGGGTCATTTCCAAATTTTTATTGATAACTATTTTCTTTGAAAAGATGTTTTTTCACCTGAATGTCTCACTACACCTTCTCAAATAGGTTCATTAATGAGGCATGGGAGGCATTAAAGAGTTATGGGAGGCCATAATCTGATATTTTATGCATTTATGGCTTAGGGATGCCTTCCCAAAAATGATGTCATTCGGTGGTGTAGTTAATAGGAATCAATTTACAAAAATAAATATCCAATAACATCGATGGAAAATCCACTTAATTTCTTGATTTAGATTAATTTTCCTTAAACAAGATTAATCAACATTTGTGCAATTATTTAAAAATTGGTGCTCAAATAATCAAAATGGTCAGAAAGTCATATTACTAGGTCATAATTTGACTCAGGAGGAATTGGAATGTGATGTTAGTTGTTTTTAAACTATATTTGCATTTAGGATGTTGCCAACACAAAATAATAAAGGTACATGATGTGTACAAATAAATTAGAAGAAAAGAGTGATCTAGATCACTAAATGGCGTAATCATCATTTTGACTCAAAATGATTTGATCAAAGTTAGGTATCTCATAAAATGCATTGCCTCATTTAGGGATACATTAGCCTAAATTGGCACTTGTATACAACAATTTTGAACAATTTAGTGCATTTTATGGATTTTGGTTTAATTTGTGCATTTTAGTGCAATTTGAGTAAGATTGACAATTTCAACACAAATGGTGTTAAGAAACGGATGTCTATAGGGCGTAAAGTTCATGTTGTGTGTTCCAATATGTGTATTTTTCACATCCATGGTATGTTTTGCATGCCACTTTCTCTTGCATGCCTTATTTTTCAATCATATTGTAACCAAACCATCTTTTTGGGCCTTCCCTAATACCTGTTTAACAACACAAATTTTCAACCTATATCTTATGTTTATTTGAGAATACATCTTCTAACTCACATTTAAGCTAGAAATGTTTTTTTATCCTTTTCCAACTCATTATAAATAGGTTTTATGTATTTTTTACATAAGCTACCTATGCCAATTTTCCCCTTTGTGACAAATTAGTTTTTTGATCAATCAATGATATGGTATACCTTTTTTAGGCAAATGTGTTTTAAATCATTTGATTTAAATGTAAAAATGATTATAAACTCATATGGGCACATCATTATTTTTTTTGTATTTCATGCTAATGATTATACCTGCATTTCGGAAAATCATTATTTTTATCTACTCCACCCACCCCTCTAGGGCAAATGTTTGTATCACTAATTATAAGCATCATTGGGAAAATCAGTGACCCACATTCCATTTTTTATTATAATTACCTTTCGGTAAATTAGTGTTTTCCATTTCATTAATGATTATAACCATCTTTGGTAAAATCATATTCATCCCATAGTCCTACTGGGGAAAATATATGTGTCACTTCTTATAACCATCTTTGGGAAAACCAATGTCACACTCTTTGTTACTGATTATAATTACCTTTGGGAAAATCAATGACTTTATTGTCATTAATATTTATAACCACCTTTGGGAAACTCAATAATTCCACCCTCATTGCCACTAAATCATTTTATTTTCTTTATTTTAAGGGAATGTTTGATGACTCTATTTTACCACCTGCTCCCTTAATGGGGCATTAAAGGCTTATTGATCACCTTTTACCACATGAAATATTTGGATTAACAATTTTTTCATTCTTTGAAAAGAGGTTATTATGCTTGTGTCACAATGCCTTCTCAAATAGGGGTAAACTATAGACACTTAATTTTGGCCACTTTTGTGCCTAAACTCAGATTTAATTCAATTTATAGTAAATGACACAATTTAAGCCTAGAAATGACCTAAATTACCTAATTTCATTTGCATAAGGGATTTAATTTCCCATAAGGGATTTATAGTTAAATTGGTGTATTATCCTATATGCTAGTTTAGTTTTAACCCTAGTCAATTTATGACCTAGTAATTTTATAATTTTGCCCTATCGAGCTATTAATTCATAACATTTAGAATAATTGCCAAAATCCAAAAAATACTAAGGAAGATTAATTACATTACAAATACTAATTAACTTGCCTAAATAAACATTCCAAAACAAATTAGTAAATTTCATATATCAAAAAAAGAATTTTTAGCCAAATATGAAGTCAAAGATTAAAGGAGATAATAAAGTGATTTATTATTTCTTGAATATTCCAAAAAATATGAAACACAACTTTACAAATATCTAAAATTGAGGTGTCAATATTTCATGAGTGCTTTTACCTAATCTAGGTTTAGCGTAACTCAACCTAGGCTAATTTAGACTCAACCAAAGTTATAATTTAGCTTAACCTCCCTAGGGTTAGAGTTAGTTCTTTGAGCTATAAATACAATTCCCCACACCATATGCCAACAAGGTTTTTTATGTAGGTTTATTCTGCTGGGAACCTTTAGGAAGCTAATGAGAGTATTAATATAATGCCCAATTTATGCCAAGCTTCACAGCAAGCCACAAGTGACCATTGGATAGATGGTACCACCATGGAAGAGCTTTACTAGAAGACTCTAATCATCATAGACTGAAAATGAACATACTATTGATGCATGTGGTTGTAACATAGGATTTATATAGTGTTTAAAACATTTATCATTTCTAGAACCAAATAATCTATTGCATGAGTTACTGGTTTTGATATTCCTTATATTTGTGGTGGAATAGCGGCCAAGCTATATAACTATTTCACAAAATGAATATGTAAATGGTTTTTTGGATTAACCATGGTCTTAAAGTTTATCTATGAATATTAATGCAATTTGAATTAATTCTAATGAATAATGATCAAAACTTAAATTCTAAACCTTAATATAGCACGAATATTTATAATGAAAAGCTAAACTACATTGATTTGATCAAAAGAAAAATAAAATAGGTAGGATATGGAAAAAAGAAGGATTTTTCTAATTTTTAGTCTATACATCATGACAAATATTAAATTTCATCAAAGGCATGCAATAAAACCAACATATGACATGAAATTTTAAAAAGCATAGATCCTATCATATACCAGGAAAATGTCTAAGGATATTTGAAACAATGTAAATAATAAATCAAATTCACTTTAAAAACTTAATTCCATAAGAAAATTACATTTTCACATCTTCAAGAAAATCAAAGAAAACAAAATTAATTTAAAATATTTTAGTCAACCTAAGATAAGCTCAAATTAAAAACTCTGGATTAACATATACACATCTAGGATTCATAAAAGTAATTCAAATCTAAACATCAAACCAGATACTTGAGAAAGTAGCCATGATAACAAAAACACAAATATATATGAGATAATCTTTGAATAATTCCCTTGCTTTCATTGCTTGCTCCAAAATTTACACAAAATATTTTCTATAAAAACTTCCTTTTATAAATGACAATACCTCCTTTTATATAAGACTTATGAGGTATTTCATTTAATCACTATCAAATGATAATTAGCCAAGTATCAATGAAAACTATCCTTATACAACATTTTATAATCAATCAGACTTTACAAGTGGACTAACCTATAAGTCATGTGCATTACAAATTACACATGATTTTACAAAATAGAATATTCTTTCAAAATGGTTTACATAGTTTCTATATAAGAGAATATTCTAAGTCAACTCAATTGACCTTGAGATTCCCTTGAAGTTGTAGCTTGTTCTTTTTGATTTATGATCTTCATTGCCTTGCCATGTTGCTAACCAATTAATTTTAGGTTGATAATTAGCTCCATAAATAGCTCCCTTCTTGCTCTACCAACTCTTTGTAGTCTTTATAAACTATGTATAAGGCTTCTTTAATGCTTCTAGCATTGCCTATCTTCTCTTCTACTGATAAGATTGTTGTCACCAAATATTTTACCCTAGAAGAGGGTGTTTAAGCCTCTTCTATATTTGGGCAACATGGGAACACTTCTAAGTATGTGGGTGTAACTATATTGGAAGTGAGCCTCTAGATTGAAGGGCTAGCTCCCTAAATGTATCTTGAAATGCTTATCATATATATAATGATTACTTGTGGGAAAAAGAGTTATATTTTTCATGAAATTAACCTACTCTAAGGGGGTGATACACCAATATTTTTTCCATATGACCATTATATAACCTGCACTAAGAGATAACACATACAAGCTAAATTCTACATCCTAAGAGATTCTAACATGAGTATTTCAATGTGGAGGTGAGATGCATGAAATATATCCAAAGCAAGTGAACTATAGCCTATTTTTAGACACTAAGGTTCATTTTACACTTAAAATACAAACCCATATACTTGATAACACTTCACATGACCCATTACAATAGGAACTCTTACATAAAAATGAGAGGATAAGGGAAGAAAGGATAGAATATTATCACTTTGCATACTTAGAAAAGTATTAATAAACTTAAACCAAAATTTAATTAATTTTTTAAAGTCAAAATACAATGTCATTCCAGTAGGGCTTCACCATACATGGAGTGAAATTAGATTACAAAGGCCAAAATGGCTCTACTTATAGCATTTGAGAGAGAAGTGGGAAAATATAAGTCCAAAGGTCACTTAAAAACTTTTAATTTTGAGAGGAAGAGTTAAATGTGTAGTAGAATGTATTATGAGATAGGCCATGAAAGTTTTTATAGGACAAGTGGCCTTCCAAGCTATGTAACTAATGAAATGTGGTGTAAGAGTTCTCATTTTGCATAAGAAAACTATCTTCATAATTTACCTCTTTTGGAACATCCCAAAAATAACTAGGTATAGGTATTATTATTTAATTAAGAAGGAGGGGTTATATACATGATCTTTCATGCATTGGATACATTCTTAATCATCTATATTCCTCTAAAAGTGAGCTATCACTGCCTGTAAGAAAAGAAAATCCTTTTTCAATCACCCCTCACACTTGGAATTAAAATTATATTTATTTTTATATTAAAATATGTTAAATTTAGTAGATGACACTTGATAATACCCTCCATGGCCTTAAATTTCTTAGGTACACCTTAAATAGGCTCCCGCTTGAAGTTTTCACACTTCTCATCATCTTGTTCACTTTGCTAGTTTTGATTGGTTGAGATTAAGGAAACTATTGGAAAAATTATAAGATTTTATGAGGCATGAAATTTTCATAGTGAGTTATTCCATGTCCTAATATTCCCCCCAATGTAAGTTTCATCTCTTGAAAGCCTTTAAAACCTGCACACACTTAAAATAGTTAAAGAAAAAAACTTTGTACCCTGTCCATACAAATAGGGAATGCCTAAATTAGATGTAAAGGGTATTTTTAGAGTCATATATAACCTCAAATCATTTCATAATCCATTTTGGTTTGTTTTAATATATTTCCATCTTCATTTCCTTCATCAGGTCTAGAACCAGGGTTTGTGAGGGTTTTGAGTCATTCCACCCTTAAGAATTGTTCATGAATATTTGAAATTAGATAGAGACACTAATTACAATTTTTTTTTTCATGACCTTATCCAACTCATCCTATCCCCTTGAGTCTCCATGAAAAGTGTCAAAGGAGATGTGATCATCCCAAATTTTCCACTCCAGTTCTTTTATCCATTCCCTATAGGCTTGAATTGGTTCTAAGACAAAATTAGATTTATTTGTGACTTTACATTAAAAAATATTAAAAACATATAAATTTACCCTATAAAAATTATTTAATCCATTTTAGTGCTTACCTAAGGTTGGAAGTGACATTGGTATCTTATTTGGTCTTTAGGTCTAAACCCTGCCTAATAGACTTGTTTGCCTATTTGAGGGTTTAAAATACCTTGTTAAGTTTCATCCTTTTGTTATTAACTTTCCATGTTTTTACACAACCACCAAATGTATTTACAAATTTTTTAATATCTCATTTATCTCCTAGTCCACCCTTTCATCCCTACATTCTAAGACTGTAGGGTTTGCTCTTCTAGGGAAGTACCCTCTATTTGAGAAAAAATAGAGGGTACTTCCCCAATTCTCTAAAAAAAAAATATTATTGGAGGAAATTATCCTACTAATATCTATGATATATAAAATATTTGGGCCCTTTATTGGGTCATTATACCTTCCAACTCCTTTAAAATCCAAGACAGACCCCTGAGAAAGGGACTGTGTGTAGGGTTCTCCCATGTGGATTGTGTGTTATACCATAGAGTCCTTTAAATGAATTATTTAAATATAATTAGGGTGTAATTAAATATATTGGACTATTTTACAATCATTTAATTCATCATATCCTCTCCAACTCTACATTATTTACAACTTACTTTGATTAGCCTAAACTGAGGTCATATGTCTATGACTATAACTATGCTCCTCTTTCCTATACGTGATCTTACATGATTTAAGATTAAATTAAATGTTTATATTCCTCTTTATAATATATTATGGTAATTAAAAAAGTTTTATGACCCATTTTTATCTTCCTTATGCACTAAGAACACTTATAATCCCCAAACTTGCTCACTGTTCATCATAGTCAAACATAGTCAACTATATTGGGATAAGTAGGATATTTTAGGTGTAGGTTTCACATGGAATATTATTCACATCATCTTGGGATAATATAATTTATTTTTAATCATATTATATTAACTAAATTTGGTTATTCCATGCTTAATTCCCTATCATGGATGAAGTAGGAGCTAATAGTCAGTTGTATGTGAGTATTTTCAAAAGAAGGGACACTTTTAGGTGTGGATTGGACTTAAAAAACCATATATCAACTTATATTGATGGTATTTATGCTCATTGGTATTCCATTCACTTAATAAGGTCATTCACATATAATAATATGCCTTATTTACACTTTGGGATGTTAAGGTCACTTTGAATCTCCAAACCATGTAGATGATAGTGAAAGAATTTAGTGTTCAAATGGGAAACTTTAAGGTCCCCAAATACTACTTTCCACTAGTAAAATACCTTCCATATTTTTTATATCTCCTCTATTATGTGGAGGATATAAGTTATGATCATTAATATTATTAAAATTTCTTGATAACCTTATTGTATGCTATCAAACAAACGGTGAAGTGATCTATTTTTGTCTTTTTAGGATAAGATCCTTAAACATAGTCTTTTCAAGAAAAGATCTTTGAACATAGTCTTTTCACCTAAAGACATAAATTTATAGGTATTTTTTCCAATTTATTACCTCAAAAATATCTACCATGACCTCCATAACACACTATGACTTCAAGAAAGTTTTCAACATGTTTAATCTCCTCTGTACAATTTCTTCATATCTTTGTGGTATGACCTATAGGTGGACATTTTTAGATATAGGTAGTAAATGTATAATTGTAGGTAGTATGCAATATATAAATGATCATGATCAACTCTAGGCCCTATAAAAGTTTCCAAATGAACTCTTATAATTCCAAAGGATTTGAAACAACTACTAAGGCTCCCATCCTAATATGATGTCATCCTGAGATACATGTAAGTGCACTATGGGTTACATACAGGCAACGATAATGAAAAAGTTAATATACTCAAGGGATATGATTTGATAACCAATTTATATCCCCTCATGGTGTTAAAATGAAACATAAAGATTTTTAAAATCTTAAAATAGGCTTCCACACTTCCTTTTATGATATTCCCTTCTTATAGGCATCTCTAAATGCATCTCTATGGTGACTGTGTGTAAACGTTGCACATGACTACAATAGAACCTTATTTCTTATGCAATTTGGGGAAGGATCAATTTACTTTTAATGTTTAAATTGTAGGATTAACCTCTTAAAAATATTTATGACTCCATGAATGCACTAAAGATGTGAACATAGTTCACTCAATTGATTGTACATGATAGTCATGGGATAAATTGACTTTGTATCTCTAAATAACTACAATTCCATGAATATTTATTTGGATAATGAGATTTAACGTTGAGAGGACCAAGATGACATTGGAAACGTGATAAATAACTTATCACCACCCTCTGAAGTCACTACCAAAGCATGATGATTTTGCATATAGTGAAAACCTATCTACAATCCCAAATGAGACTAATCTATAAACCTGAGATGATTTTCCTATCAAAACAAATTAATAAATCAAACCAAGCATGGGAAACATTAGGTGAATATTTCCATTTTATTTGGAGTAAATTCTAGTAGTTGGATTGTATGAAATCATCCAAACAAGAGTAAAACCTAAATGGTATGGGAAATAATGAGAACAAAAACATAATCAACTTGTTAGAGATGGTTCATAAATAAAATTTGACCAATCCTTGAAATCTTGTTATGAAAATTAATCTCTACTAATTTAATATCATCCCTCAAATGTGTTTCATCTAAAACATCTCCAAGCGGTTATACCAAGCATAAACCTATTGACTATTTCTATGTGTATGGTAGAACAATAGGAGAACATAATGGTTTTAGCTCAAATTTGGAACTTTCAAAGTATATGAAGCATGAAAATGAGTTTGAAGAATCTGAAGATCCATTACATGACCTTACTTATTCCATGTGTTACACTCCCTAATAGGCCGTATAAGTGCCAAACTCTTCATTTTTTAGTTGTCTTCTTGATTTCTAGTTAAGGAACCTAAAAATTTTATATGGACTGATATTCCTGATAGGGAATATGAAATATTCTATGTTGGGAAGAAAAATAGGACATTTAGACACCTTGAAAACTATGCCAATTTCATATAAGACCCCAACATGACCCCTAAGTGACTCAAGTTGACATAAGACTTAATTAAACCATTACCAAGGCAAAAATGGCATAAAATTAGTCTAACGAACAAAAAAACCCTATGAAACTACATTTGACTCTTATATAAGTTTTTACAATAGGGGGTTGACCCATTTTGACTTATGGTCAAAATGGTCAACATATTTGGTGATTTCCTAAGTGTGGTATGCTTTTTATGCCAAGACCAATTACCTAATCCTATCCATTAGGATATGGAGTCACATGTACATAGGTTGGACACACAAATTTCCTTTGACATAAAAAAAAAAAAGAAAAAAAAAGACACAAATCAAGAAACACATGTGCGTCATGATCACTTATGAAACACACACACAAAAAAAACCAAACTAACCAACTCAAACACTAACTAACCTGAGATGAACACTTCCTCCAAGATCAAAGGGTAAGTTTGAAACCTCTCTTGCTTCATGACAAAAAGGAATTAATGAGGCATGAAATATTTTTATCCTTTTCATTGATGCCTCTATCTTCTTCATGGTGTTTGCCAATTGCATTGGCATGGAGTTCAATGAGAACCAAGTAGCTCCAAGTAGATTAGCTATAGAAATGAACTCTTCTTGATTCTAAACAACCTCAAATTTTTCATATGGTTCCTCAACTATGACTTCCAACTATGGTTCAACAAGGCATACCTTCTTATTTTCCATGATGCTCTCATTGAGGTTGGGTTTCTTCTCAGCTGTAAGTTATTCAAGCTCATCAAGGATATTTGCATATTCTACCCAATCTTGGTCATTTTCCTCCATGGAAGAATCTTTCAAAACCTTATCATGTACTTTAACCTCAAATTGGAAAAGTTTTTCAAGCTTTTTTAAAGATCATTTGTAGTTGCCAATCATTTTTATCATCTTTGTCATCTATAACTACTACTTCTTCAATCTTCACTTCTTAACATATGAGATCATCAAGCTAGTGTTCTTCTTGTTCCAATTAATTTGAGGGTGACTAAAAATTATATAGTGGTATTGAGTCATCTCCACGAACTAACCTTGGTCTTATGAGACTCCTTTAGGACTACAACTTCTTGAAGAGTGACTTGACCTTCATCCTTGATAGTATACTCCACTTCATGATTGAAATGGTCATCTTCAACCTCATGATCAGACATGGATTCTTGTTTAAATACCTCTCTCTTTAATTATTGGCTATATTCGTCATAGATATCTATAAAAGAGTCTTAAATATGTTTCTTTTCATCTAAGAAGGCATTATTACACTTGTGGTCACCAAGGGGAATCCTTATGTTGATTTCCTCTTCATAATCACTCATGAAGTATTCTTGGTTAGCCATGGATTTGATTTTATCCTCTTCACTTTATTCTCTCAATATGGGCTCTTCCTAAAGAAAGTTTGAGGTGGGAGGTTGATGTATGGTCTCATGTGAAAGAGATGGAATATGAAAGGTTGATGAGTTTAAGATGGTGTGTGGGGGGTAGTTGAGGGCTTATGAGTGGATTTAGGAAAGAGGAAAAAAATAGTAAGCTTATATGAATTGTTAAGGTATGGAGCCTAAAAGCTTCACCAAGGAGTGCATTACCAAAGTTGTAGGTTTACACCACGACCGACGTCGGTCAGGAGTGATCGACGTCGGTCAGGAGCAGTTGAAGAGACATCGACGTCGGTAGGGATCGGCTGACGTCGGTCACAGGCAAGTAGACAAGAACCGATGTCAGTTACCTATGTGTCCAGAAAGCTATTTCTGAGGACAGAACCAAGTGTTTGCATGATGAGATTAAGTTGTAGTCTTAAGTCCGCATCTCTATTATTAGCAAGACTATTTTTGGAGCTCTTGTTCAAGAGGCATAACTATTGGTTGTAAATGTATGCTCAAGTTTCCTAATTCTATATGTAGGAAATATCTTCTTAGCTTATTATATGAGTGTATTGAATGTTGAAAGAACAGTATAGAATTGTATAGGTGAATCATTCTAGGTTGTTGGAGTTGATTGTACTTGAGAGAGAGAGCTCTTGAGGGAAAGAGATCTAGAGAGAGATTTGTACATCTGAGAGAGGTGTGGAAGAAAGAAGTTTCTTCAATTGTATTCCTTCTGTAAAGATTTTAATACACGGTTTCAGGGTGGTTTCTTGTATCTCTTGTTCTTTGCTATTTATCATTCTAGTTACTTATCTATCTGATTTAATTCTATAGTTTATTGCTTTCATAAGTGTAATAAAATTGTTGGTTGATCCCCAACAAGTGGTATCAGAGCCTTGGTTGTAGGTTTAGAGCTTGATATCCAACAATTGGTATCAGAGCTCAGGGTCACTAACAGGTGGTTCAGATCTATGTAGTGTGTATTGATTATAGGTTGCTCACAAGGGTTTTTGCAGGGATTTCTATTTGAGTGGGAGAAGCAATGGCATAAGAAAGTAAACTGAGAATGGAGAAGTTTAATGGCAAAAATTATCAACATTGGAGAATGCAGATAGAGGATTATCTGTATCAAAAAGATCTATACTTACCATTAGGTGGGATTGCAAAGAAGCCCAAAGACATGGATGATGAAGAATGGGAAGTTCTTGATAGAAAGGCTCTGGGGTCTATAAGACTGAGTCTAGCATCTACTGTGATATCTAATTTATCACAGGCAAAAAAAATGGTAGAGTTGATGACTAATTTAGCAAATTTGTATGAAAAACCCTCAGCTTCTAATAATGTATATCTTATGAAGCAGTTATTTAATTTGCATATGCAAGAAGGTGGATCTGTATCTAATCACCTGAATGATTTCCATGGAATTGTAAATCAATTAAGTTCAGTCAATATTGTGTTTGATGATGAAATTAAAGCTCTTTTAATATTATGTTCTTTGCCTAAAAGCTGGCATAGCTTAGTAATGGCAGTTAGTAATACTGCATCTACTTCAAATATTTTAAAAGTAGCGGATGTAGTTAGTGTTATCTTGAATGAGGAAATTCGTAGGAAAAGCATAGAGGAAACATTAGGGAATGCAATAAGTTTTGAGAGCAGGGGAAGGAAAAAAGAGAAGAGAAAGAGGAGATCAAGGTCTAAGTCAAAGGTGAGAGGTAGATCCAAATCCAGAAATGACAGGAAGCCACAATGCTGGAATTGTGGAAAGATGGGGCACATAAGCAGAGATTGCTGGTCAAAGCCTAAGGACAATCAACATGAAGGAAAGGAAGAAGCAAAGGTTGCAGGTATTGCACAAGATGCTTTAATATTCTCTTTGCATAATAATATAGAATCTTGGGTATTAGATTTTGGTGCATCTTTTCATGCTACCCCTAATAGAGAATAATTTTGTGACTATATCCATGGAGATTTTGGAATAGTGTATTTAGGGGATGATGAGCCTTGTAAAATTATTGGCAAAGGTAAAGTGTAGCTAAAAATGTAGAATGGCAACACATGGGTGTTGAGAGATGTTATGCATGTTCCTAGCTTGAAGAGGAATTTGATTTCTGTAGGAAAGTTAGGGGATGAGGGTTGTACAATAACTCTCATAGCTAAATCTTGGAAGGTGACCAAGGGTGCACTTGTTATGGCCAGAGGTAAGAGAGTTGGTACTCTCTATTTATGTAATTGTGTTACTAATATTTCTCCTTCTATATTATCTACTTCAAATGTGGATGCTAAATTGTGGCACTCAAGGCTTGGCCACATGAGTGAGAAGAGGATGTCAATTCTTAAGTCTAAAGGTGAGCTTTCAGATTTGAAAAGCATAGATTTGGAATTTTGTGAGCATTGTGTGTTTGGAAAATAGAAGAAGGTGAGTTTTCTTAAGACTGGGTCAACAAAGAAGAAGCATAAGTTGTAGCTTATTCACACAGATGTGTGGGGACCGGCTCAAGTTGCTTCTATTGGAGGATTACAGTACTATGTTTCATTCATAGATGATGCTACAAGAAAGGTATGGATCTATTATATTAAGAAGAAATATGATGTATTTGAGACTTTTAAGATTTGGAAAGCTATGGTTGAGAATGAAACAGGCAGAAGATTGAAGTGCCTGAGATCTGACAATGGTGATGAGTTCTACAGCTATAAGTTCAGAGATTATTATTATATGCATGGAATCCATAGGCAAAAGATGGTTCCAAGGACACCTCAGCAGAATGGAATTGTTGAAAGGATGAATAGAACAATAATGGAGTGTGCAAGATGTATGAGATTGCATGATGGTTTACCCTTAGAGTTTTCAGCAAAAGCTGTTGACACTGCAGTGTACCTGATTAATAGAGGACCCTCTACAGCTCTGGATGGTGGAATTCTAGAAGAGGCATGGATAGGTAAAAAGGTAGATCTCTCATATCTCAAAGTTTTTGGTTGTGAAGCCTTTGTGCACGTTGATAAGGAAAATAGAAAAAAGTTGGATGCTAAGTCTATGAGGTGCACGTTTATTGGCTATGGCTCAGATGATTTTGGTTTCAAATTTTGGAATCTAGGAACTAACAAGATAATTAGGAGCTATGATGTTGTTTTCAATGAAAAAGTGATGTATAGTGATCAGCTGAAGAAGCTGAATCAATCTGGGCAGAGCAATGGAGAATTGGATGAGGTGACGGTCTAAAATGAGCTCACAAGAAAAATAAATAATCACTTGCAGGAAAACACAGAGACCAACGTCGGTAGGTCAAGAACTGACGTCGGCAGGATAGAAACCGATGTCAGTCATACAGAGACTGACGTCGGCAGGATAGGCACCAACATCGGTCAGGTAAAACCAGCATCGGCCAGTAACAGGCCTAGAAGTGACCGAGGTCGGTCACTATTAGAGAATTTGGGTGGACAACGTGTTGTGTATGAGTCTCATACACCCATTAGGAGGTCAGAAAGGGTAAGTAAGCCTCCAATTAGATATTCTCCTTCATTATTCTATTTATTGCTAACTGATGGTGGAGAACTAGAGAGTTTTGAAGAAGCATTACAGGTGGAGTCCAAGAGTCAGTGGGAGCGTGGCATGGTTGAGGAGATGGAGTCCTTGAGAGAGAACCAAACATGGGATTTGGTTGAGTTTCCAGCTGGTAAGAGGACACTGAAGAATAGATGGACCTACAGGTTGAAGGAAGGTGAGAATGGACATATGAGATATAAGGCCAGATTGGTAGTGAAAGGATTTGCACAAAAGCCAGGTATTGATTTTGGTGAGATTTTTTTTCTTGTTGTTAAAATGACTTCTATACGGATTGTAATGTCTTTAGTTGCTATTGAGGATTTGCATCTTGAGCAGCTTGATGTTAAGACAATGTTTCTTCATGGATATTTGGATGAGGAAATATATATGGAACAACCAAAAGGATTTGAGGTCAAAGGTAAGAATAAGTTAGTGTGCAGATTGAAGAAAAGCTTGTATGGCCTCAAGCAAGCTCCTAGACAGTGGTATTTGAAATTTGATAGGTTTATGACTGAGCATGGCTACAGTAGGTGTCAATCTGACCATTGTGTGTATCTTAAGAGATTGGATAATGGTAGATATATTATTCTTTTGTTGTATGTAGATGATATGCTAGTTACAGGATCACGCATGCAGGATATCTCTGAGCTTAAGATGAAATTAGCTCACATGTTTGCCATGAAGGATTTGGGAGCAGCAAAGAAAATCCTTGGCATGAGCATTAAGAGAGACAGGAAAAATCACAGGTTGATTTTGTCTCAAGAGGATTATGTGGACAAGGTGTTGAAACGGTTCAATATGTAGGATGCAAAACCGGTAAGCACACCTTTGGCTGGACATTTTAAGTTGAGTAAAGAACAATGTCCTAATTCACATGATGAGGTAGAGTACATGAGTAAAGTTCCATATTCTTCCATAGTAGGGAGTTTAATGTATGCAATGGTGTGTACTAGACCGGATATTGCCCAAGCAGTGGGAGTTGTAAGTAAGTATATGGCCAATCCAAGAAAGGAACACTGGAAAGCAGTTCAGTGGATCCTTAGATATCTAAGAGGAACCAGCAGTAGGCATTTGTGCTATGGAGGTTCAGATACTTCTCTACATGGTTATGTAGATTCAGGTATGGCAGGTGATTTGGATGGCAGGAGGAACACCATAAGATATGTTTTCACTGTTGGTGGAATGACAGTTAGCTGGATATCAAAGTTGCAGAAGGTTGTTGCCTTGTGAACTACAGAAGCAGAGTATATTTCAGCCACAGAGGCTAGCAAAGAGATGATATGGATGACACGGTTCATGGAAGAGCTTGGAAAGGAGCAAGAGAGTTGCAGACTATACAGTGATAGTCAGAGTGCCATTCATTTGGCTAAAAATTCAGCCTTTCATTTAAGAACAAAGCATATACAGCTTAGGTACCACTTCATAAGACAGGTATTGGAGGATGGTGAGTTGAAGCTAGAGAAGATTCATACAGATAGGAATCTTGCTGATATGTTAACCAAGCTAGTTACAAAGGAGAAGCTAAATCTTCATTCAACTTTTGTTGGTCTTCATGATTGAGTTGAAGATGGAGGAGCTAGAAGATGTTGCTGTACAGGTACTGGTCAACTATTTATCTCCAAGTGGGAGATTGTTAAGGTGTGGAGTCTAAAAGCTTCACCAAGGAGCACATTACCAAAGTTGTAGGTTTACACAGTCACCAGCATTGGTCAGGAGCGACCGACATCGGTTAGGAGCAGTTGAAGAGACACTGGCGTCGGCAGAGATTGATCGACGTCAATCACAGGCAAGCAGGTAGGAAACAATGTCGGTTACCTGTGCATCGAGAAAGCTATTTCTGAGGATAGAACCAAGCATTTGCATGATGAGATTAAGTTGTAGTCTTAATTCCATGTCTCTATTATTAGAAAGACTATTTTTAGAGCCCTTGTTTAAGAGGCATAACTGTTGGTTGTAAATGTATGCTCAAGTTTCCTAATTCTATATGTAGGAAAAATCTTCTTAGCTTATTGTATGAGTGTATTGAATGTTGAAAGAATAGTACAGAATTGTATAGGTGAATCATTCCAGGTTGTTGGAGTTGATTGTACTTGAGAGAGAGAGAGAGAGCTCTTGAGGGAAAGAGATCTAGAGAGAGATCTGTACATCTGAGAGAGGTGTGGAAGAAAGAAGTTTCTTCAATTGTATTCCTTCTGTAAAGAGTTTAATACAAGTTTTTAGGGTGGTTTCTTGTATCTCTTTTTCTTTGCTATTTATTATTCTTGTTGCTTATCTATCTGATTTAATTCCATGGTTTATTGCTTTCATAAGTGTAATCAAATTGTTGGTTGATCCCCAACAGGTTAGCCATGGATTTGATTTTATCCTCTTCACTTTATTCTCTCAATATGGGCTCTTCATAAAGAAAGTTTGAGGTGGGAGGTTGATGTATGGTCTCATGTGAAAGAGATGGAATATGAAAGGTTGATGAGTTGAAGATGGTGTGTGGGGGGTAGTTGAGGGCTTATGAGTGGATTTAGGAAAGAGGAAAAAAATAGTAAGCTTATATGGAAGTGACCTCTTGGGATGATTAAAAGGATAAACATCTACATAAGTAAGAGTTTCATCTTACCAATAGCTTTCTTAAAATTCTTGAATAGCAGCATGTTCATTTTTTCTTTATCCTCCAACATACTCAGCCTATCTATTAAGCATTGAAGGAATTTATTTACCAAGTCCATTTGTTCTTTGATCTCCCATTGAATTCCTTCTATCTCTTCAATGTTTCCAACTTCTATATGTAATTTTTGGTATCACCTCTCAATTATTTTATGAGATGATTAGGGAACACATCATACTCATCATCCCATGTTATCATTTCATCTTCATTAACTAATAACTATTGTATAGATGCCAATAATGACTTGATATAAGATGGAAAAAATGAAGGAAGAAGAGGGTAGTGATGGGGATCAAGACCAAATTAAAATTATTGCATCTTAGTCTGTAAGAGTCCACATCTTGCCTTGTAATATCATTGTGTATAATCCATGGAATCATTTGATTCCTCATGGAAACACTCATAGGAGACTCTTTTTTTGATAGGCATCATAATATGTCTAATAGGGTTCATATTGGGATTGGTAAGAAGGCATTTATTGATAGGTTATTTGGTAACCTTCCTCATAGGGATATCCAACAACATGGTGGTCATATGGAGAGAGAAATGGAGGACTATAGGGCTTCCATGGCTCATAGGATTGGTATCCATTTTGATAGGACTATTAAGGAGTAAAATGTTGTTCATAGTAAGGTTGATAGGGAGGTTTATGATAGGAATATTCATCACAACTATTCATATCAACTTCATACATTATATGAGATACAAAAATTGATCAAAATCTTAAGTGAGATATACCTAGGTTGTTTACAATCAGAAGTCATCATTCAGAGTCACCATTAGTTCTAACTTGATTGCTTCCAAAAGCTAATTAGAGGAAAGACACACCAATAATATTTCCACTCTCTTGGACCTTAGTCCCACTGGGCATACTATAAATGTTGTCATCAAATATTTTACCCTAGATGAGGATGTTCAATCCTCTTCCATATTTGGGAAACATGGGAACACTTTAAGGTATGTGGGTGTACCTATATCAGAAGTGAGCCTCTAAATTTAAGGGATAGCTCCATGAATGTATCTTTAAATTATTATCACCTATTTAATGCATGATTATGGGTAAAATAGTTAGAGTTTACATGAAATGAACCTACTCTAAGGGGGTGATACACCAATGTGTTTTCCATATGACCATTATACTTCTTTCACTAAGAGATAATGCATACAAGTTAACTTCCCAGTCCTAAGAGATTATAACATGAGTATATCAATGTGGAGGTGAGATTCATGAAAGCTATCTAAGGTAAGTGAACCATAAGCTACTTTTAGACACTAAGGCTCACTTTACACTTAAATAATAGACCCATAAACTTGACAAAACTTCACATGACCTTATAGAATAGGAACTCTTGTATAAACATGAGAGGATAAGGGAATAAAGGATAGAATATTATCACTTACATCACCATAAATCACTTTGTACACTTATAAAAATGTTAAAAAATGATAAAAAAAACTTGAATTAATTGTTCAAAGGTAAAATATAATGTCATTTCAATAGGGATTCACCATACATGAAGTGGAATTAGATTACAAAGGCTAAAATGGTAGCTACTTATAGAATTTGAGAGAGAAGTGGGAAAAGAGAAGTCCAAAGGTCACTTGAAGAGTTGTCATGCTGAGAGGAGGAGTTACATGTGTATTAAAATGGAGTAGGAGATAAACCATGCAAGTTATGATAGGATAAGTGGCCCTTGAAGTTATGCAACTCATGAAATGTGGTGTAGAATTTCTCATTCTGCATAAAAACATTGCCTTCATCATTTACCTCTTTTAGAACATCCCAAAAATGACAAGGGATAGATCTCATGATTAAAATAAGAGGGAGGGGTTATAAACATGTTATTACATGCATTAGATACATTCCTGATCATTTGGATTCCTCTAAAAGTGAGCCATCACTACCTCAGTTAAAGAAACTCCTTTTTCAGTCAACCTTGACACTTGGCCTCCAAATTAGCTTCAGTTTTCCATGAAAATATATGAAATGGAGTGGATAACACTTGGCAAGATCCTCCATGATTTAGATTACTTAGGTACACCTTAAATAATCTCCCACTTGAATTTTTCACACTTCTCATCATCTTGGTCTCTTTGTTAGTTTTGAAAGACTAAGATGAATGCACCTATAATAATACTTAGGATATTTTATGAGTCATTAAATGGTCATAGTTAGTTATTCCAAGTCTTGATAAACCTGACAAAGTAGGTTGCATCTCTTGAAAGTCTTTAGAACCTATAAAACACTCAAAATAGTCAAAGAAATCAACTCTATACCCTATTCGTATAGATAAGGAATGCCTCAATTAGATGAAAAGGGTCTCTGGAGAGTCCTTGTTAGGCTCAAATAATTTCCCAATCCATTCTAATCTATTTGGATGGCTTTCTATCTTCATTTCCTTTATCAGGTCTATAACTAGGGTTTGTGAGGGTTTTGAGTCATTTCCACCCTTAAGGATTATTAATGAATATTTGACATTGGATAGAGAAAACAATGCCATAATTTTTTTTCTCATGACCTTCTCTAACTCATCCTATCCCCTTGAGTCTCTATTCAAGGTGTCAAATGAGATGTGAGCATCACAAATTACCCACTCGAGCTCTTTTCTTCATAACCTATAGTCTTGGATTGTTTCTAAGCCAAAAATATATCTCTTTGTGACTTATTTTCATTTCAAAATATTGAAACATATGAATTAACCATATAAACATGATCTAATCCATTTTAGAACTTACATAATGTTGGAAGTGACATTGATATCCCATTTGTTCTTTAGGCCTAAACCCTGCCTAACAGACCTATCTACATATTTGAAGGTTTAAAATACCCTATTAATTTTAATCCTTTTGTGCTTGAATTTCCCTATTTTTAAAAGACTACCAAATATATTTACAACTTATTCAAGGTCTCATTTATCTCTTGGTCCACTCTTTTATCCCTACTTTCCAAGATTATAGGGTTTGTGCTTCTAGGGAAGTACCCTCTATTTGAGATAAAATAAAGGGTACTTATCCTATTCCATTTGAAAAAAATAATTATTTTAGGATCTTATCTAAGTAATATATATATATATATATATGTGTGTGTGTGTGTGTTTTTTACAATATTTTTGCCCTCGATCAGGCCATTATACCTTCCAACTCCTTCAAAATCTAAGATAGACTTCTAGGAAAGGGATTGTGTGTATGGTTTTGCCATATGGACTATGTATTACACCATAGAGTACTTTCTCTACATTATTTACATATCATGAGGGTGTCCTTACATTTTTTAAATTATTTTCCAATAATTTAATTCATCATACCCTCTCCAACTCTACATTGTTCACACCTTTCTTTGATTAGCCTAGACTAAGGCCATGTGACTATGATTGTGTTCGTATTTATTGTAGGTGATCTACATGATTTAATATTAAATGTAATGTTTAGAGGCCTATTTATAATCTCTTAGGGTCATTACACATTTTTTTAGACCAATATTTATCTTATTTATGCACTACCAACACTTATAATCCCCAGACTTTCTCACTCTTCATCATAGTTGTACACAGTTAACTATATTGGGGTAAGTAGGATCCTATAGGTGTAGGTTTCATTTGCAATATGATTCACATCATATTATGTCATTTGAGTTATTTTTAATCATCTTCTATCAACCAAAGTTTTTTATTCCATCCTTAATTTGCTATCATGGATGAAGTAGGAGCTAACAGTCAACTATAGGTGAGTACTTTCAAAAGAAGGGACACGTGTAGGTGTGGATTGGACTTGAAACACCATATATCAACATATACTAGTGGTATTTATTCTCATTGGTATTAATTCACTCAATAAGGTAGTTTACACATAATAATATTCCTTATTTACAGTTTGGGATGTTAAGGTCACTTTGAATCTCTAAACCCTATAGATGATAATGAAGGAATTTAGTGTTTAAATGGTAACTTTGAGGCCCCCAAATACTAATTTCTACTAGTCAAATAAAATCCATATTTTTTATATCCCCTCTCCTATGTGTAGGATATAAGGTCTGATCATTAAGATGCTTCAAATTTCTTAGTAACCTTGTTGTATACTATCAACCAAATGGTGAAGTGATCAATTTTTGTTTTTTAGGGAAAAGATCCTTGAACATAGTATTTTCACCTAAAAACACAATTTTTTAGGTCTTTTTTCAAATTTATTACCTCAAACATATCTACCATGACCTCCATAACACACTAGGACTTTAAGAAGGTTTTCAACATTTTCAATCTCCTTTGTATAAATTCTTCATATCTCTATGGTATGACCTATATGTGGACATTTTCAGATACAGGTAGTAAATGTAGAATTAGAGGCAATGTGCAAGATATACATGTTTATGATCAACTATAGGCCCACTCAAAGTTTTAAAATACACTCTTATCATCCCATATAATTTGAAATAACTATTAAGGCTCCCATTCCATCATGACATCACCCTAAGATACCTATAGGTGCACTATGAGTTATATACAGGTAGTGAGCATGAAATAGTCAATATACTCAATGGATATGATTTGGTAACCAATTGATATACCTTCATGATGTTAAAATGAAACATAAAGATGTTTAAAATCTTAAAACAAGCTCCCACACTTCTTTTTACTATATTCCTTTCCTGTAGGCATCTATAAATGCATCTCTATGGTGACTATGTGTAAACATTGCACATGACTAAAATAAAACCTTATTTATTGTGAAATTTATGGAAGTATAATTTAATTATTCATGTTTAAATTAGGTTATCAACCTCTTCAAACTATTTATTACTCCATGAATGTGTTAAATACCTAAACATAGTTCACTCAGTTGACTGTACATGATAGCCATGGAACAAATTGATTGTGTCTATTAATGACTATAATTTCATGAATATTGATTTGGATAATGATATTAAAATGTGAGAGTAAAAATAGGAAATTTTAAACATGATAATTAAATTATAACCACCCTCAAAATTCATTACCAAAGCATGAATATTTTGTAGATAGTGGAAACCTATATGTCATCCTAAATGAGACCAATTTTCAAACCTAAGATGAATTTCCTATAAAAATACTTTGAAACATCAAAAAATAATTGGTAATATGAGGTGAAAATTTACATGTCCTTTGGATTCAATTATATTATTTTTATTATACAAAATCATCAAAATAAGATCAAAACTTATAGGGTATGCGAAACAGTGAGAAGAAAAACATAGTCAATTTGTTAGAGATGGTTCATAAAGCATAGTTAACCAATAATTAAAATATTTTTATAAAAATGAATCTCTCATAGTGTACTATCACCCCCCAAAGTCATTTGTCTTAAACTTCTCTAATTGGTTGTACCTAGCATAAACATACTGAGTGGTTTTGTGTGCATGGTGGAGCGATAGGAGAGAATAATATTTTTAGCTCAAATTTGGCACTTATAGAGTATGCCAAGCATGGAATTGAGTTTTAAGAAGATAAATAGCCATTCCATAACCTTCTCTCATGTGTCACATTCCCTTAGAAGATGTAAAAGTTTTAAACTCTTCCTTTTTTAGTTATCTTCTTGATTTTTTGTTAGGAAACCTACAAATTTTAGATGGATTGACATTATTGATAGGGAATATGACATTTTGGACATTGGGAAGAAAAATAAGACACTTGGACACCTTAAAAACTATGACACTTTCATGCAAGACCCCAAAATGACCCCTAAGTGATTTAAGTTGACATAAGACTTAATTAAACCATGACCAAGGCAAAAATGTCATAAAATTACATATAATAAAAAAAAACCTATTTTTAAATATTTTTCCCCTATATAATTTTTTACTATAAGGGGGTTGACCCATTTTGACTTGTGGTCAAAATTGTCAATACGTATCATATCCAATATTAGTTTACTATCTACCCTAGTGGTGCCTTGTCTTTTATTCTTCACTTCTTAGATGAATTAAGTATCCATATGTTGGAAATATTCATTAGTTATCAAGCCAATTGTATTGAAGATGGTTGGATCTGTGATCAAGCTCTTTAGTACTTTCACCATTTTATTCTCTAACAATTTGAAATCATTTAAAATTCCCTCCATAGCTTTGGACCATTTATTCATATACTTGATCTTCTCTTTTAAGATAATAATAGACATATTCAAATGTGCTAGGTTGACTATTTTAAGCTCAAGTATTTGAACTTATGTCAATATATTGATCAAGTCTTTTGCCTTATTGTATGAACCTTGCCATTGATTAACTTGGTTCATATCCATAGTACTCTGTTTTCTCACCATATCCTATTTATACCTTATTTAATTCAAAGAACCAAATGTTTCATAAAAAACTACTTCAAAGATATCAACAATGTTCCCTAGAATTGATAAAATGGATTTCTCTTCCAAGTTATTCTTCTCTTACTTTAGGCTTTTGATGGTAGCTTTCAACATCTTTGTCTGAGATTGTGCTAACTATAGAACATCCTATTAAAATATAGGATATTCACCTGGCCTTTATTGTTTATTAAATTTAAATGAGTCAAATTTTTAATCTTTTGAAGCACAACCTCTTCAGTACCTTCCATGACTATTATCTTGATAACTCTATGCAAACTAGTAGTATCTAGATTGTATATAACCCCAACTAAATATTGGTCTATATTATTACTTGGTATCCCTATTTTTAGTTCAATTTAATGAATTGGAGTAACCCATATCTTTGCCTCTTTTTATTTCAAATCTAATATATATGGCTTCAATTCTTGTTGCATAAGGATGTTAGTAGCTTTTACAAGAGCCCACGGATGATATGTAGTGGGTAGTTTCTATAACCTTGGTTTATAAATGAACCATTAAGGAATAGGTGGTCCATATATGATTTTATCGTCACTAAAAATTTGACATTCTCCAAAGGTGGTGTGATGTTCAATTTTGGTTTCTTAGCTTTTGAGATAATTACAGTCTCAATTTTCCTCTTGGGTGTGTTAATAACTACTAAGTCTAAAGAATTATCTTTTTCCTTATCTTACTTAGTTTCCACAACAATTTATTCTTATAAATCTAAATCTATCTCATATGTTGAAGACACATCCTCAATTCATCTTCAATAGACTCATGAGGATCTATAGCTATCATATGAACATCTTATTGAGGTAGTTCTTGCTTTGTTGTTCTAGAATTTTCAAGCGCTGATGAGCTAGAAGAGATTTCACCTGGCCTTCTCTCTTCAGGTCTATGTTCTACTTGTGTATCTAATGATGTAATTCTAGAATAATCAATGTTTATTAAATGATATTTCCTAGGACCTAATTTTTACCTATCCTCCATTTTTTGTTCTCTATTCAATCTAGACTCAGGCTTTATATTATGTTATTTCAATCTTATAGTGACCTCATAACAAGTATATGCCTTAGTTTAATATAAAATAAAATACAATGGGCTCATTCTCATAAGGTATATTCAAAATAACTTTGATCCTCAAATGTTCCTTTACCCTATCATAGGGGTCCCATTGTCTATGATCATCAATCTACAAGTTAAAGGTTAGTCTATGCTTTGATGTAGTCTCAATATTATCCCATTGCCTAAATATGGTCTTGATAATTATCATGGAAAAAATGTGTATAAGTCCCTTCCTCCTAGTTTTACATATCCCATCTATCCCATTGAAGAGATGATATGCAACCTCTTGTTCTACCAATTTGTCAAGTACATGAATTAGTAATTTGAGGGGAAGATTTTGGGTTCCTTTAATTCTCATGACTATGCAATCAAGATAAAGTGATATGTCTCATATTTATTCAATATATTTCTTGATTAAAGGGATTAATCTCATCATCATAATACCATAAATATCTTGACTCAATGCAGGGTAAACACAATCATATATAAACTGAATATGGTCTCTATACTTATAGATATGCAATTTAGAATAATACTTATATATAATCTGGGTACCATTAGGATACCATTATCTCTAGGTTAGGATCTTTGTGGTAGCACACAAAACATCCAATAGATAGGACATCATGTCAAATTTAGTCATCTTATTATTCTTGATCCCATATATCTACATGCTTAGGGAGATACTAATAATTTCACCTAATGGAGGAACCAACACTTCTTCAATGATGAAGTATGCCATAGGGAAAAACATTGGTTCAACATGTGCTTTATGTGTACATCCATAACACATGGTTATCATAATCAATACCATCCTAACCCCAAGTATATATTGACTCACTAGAATTTTATTTACAGGATTAATAATGACCTTGTTACCAGTCTCTAACCATTTTGATAGGATATCCATCATGTTGTGCTTCTTAGCCCATGAATTAGTGGAGACTAGGTCAATCTAGGGCTTAGGTAGCTTATAGTAAGACTCAAAATTAATTAGGAATATGTAAGAAATTTTCCTCAGACTATGTTCATTAATCAACATACCCTTATCTATTTTAGCTTCTTTGAAAATTGGACCAAGAACATTGATACAGTAAAGTACCTCTAATTTAGTAGAAACATAATGTATTTCAGTCATTTGAATGGAAAAAATATCATCATAGAGTCTCTTCACTAGGAGGATCTTCTCTTCTTATTTGGTTATAACCCCTTGGTTCTAAATAATCTAGAGCAACTTTGAGAAAATATTATCCCCTGTGTTCAATGAAGCAAGTACAAACTCTGTCTTTAAAAACTCAACCTTCTACATCTGATGATAGATATAGTTCAATCACTTAGTTCAAAATGTGTCCATGGGTTATCATTTTTATAATTTTAATTTAATAATCATTTTGAAAATGATAATCCAACTTTATCAATTCAATATAATGAATCTAGAGATAATTTAGGGCTTTTGTTACACTCTAGGGCTTTTTAGAGGTTTACACAGAGATTTAATAGTGGAAATCAAGTTTAAAATATGTGATTTGGTGACTTAGATTGAGTTTGGATTCATATTTATACCTTTTTCATGCTCAAGTCCACAAGGTCTCTTAATATGACATGTATTGTCTATGTGATATCACCTTGTCATGTAACTCATTTATTTTTAAAATGTGATTGTTGTCTCCTTGGACACATGTCATCATATCATGCCTCTTGAAGCTTGATTAAACTCACTTCATTGATATCCTTAGGAGTCTTTTGGTATTGAATTTAATCATGGCCATTGATCTTTAAATTAGGTTTATGAGATTTGGCCATTTAGCAGAATCATGTTCTCTCTGTATACCTTGTAAATAGTCTCCATCACTTTAATGCTCTTATGCCATGCTACAGTTTTTCTTATAATATAGGATCTTTGAATCCTTGACTCACTTTGTGATTTTGATCTTCATTTTCACTATTGAATGCGTACCATTGATTTTAATCTAAGTGATTAAATGTGCACTGTTGATGTGTTGAATGTACGATCAAATCTGAACCTTTTATTATGTAGCTTATTCACTTGATTAAACATAGATCATTGATATGTATCTAATTTATCACAAGTGTGACACTTCTCAACATCATCTTCGATCCTAATATCCTTTGACATGTTGACTCTGAGCTCATTGTTAGATATTTATTACATGATCAAACACACTCTAGTGATATTCATTCTTTAATTTTTGACTTGGGAGATCATCCGCATATCATTGATCTTAGATCTGAGCTTCTAAGATTTTTCCACTTGGTTACACCATGTTTAATTAGTATCCTATGAATATTAACATCAAATGAATAAGCATTTGTGACATATAAAGACATAGGATAAAGTTTAGACCAAGGTTTTAATGAATTAATAAATTCAATTAGAATTTAGGCTAAAATTAAAGTAAGACTTAGTCAGTAATAAAGTGACCCATTGATAATTTAAATCCATTTTAATAAGAACCTACACTAAATTTAAACTAAGACTTTAGACTAAGGTTTTAATTATCATTTAATCATGGATTTATTTAATCAACTAAAGACCAAAGGTTAATTAAAAGGGTCAAATTGATCATTAAAGCATAAACCATGAATTATTACTCATTATAATGAAAATCCATGGATACTGCAACATGGAAATATATGAGTCAAATATTAGCAACATCAAATAAAATCAAATAAATTTTATGTACTAACATGCCAATGAAAGCTAAAGAAAAACATGATATTCAATAGTACATTTTGATCAATTTAGATGTCAAATTATAACACAATTTGTAAAATTGAATAAGGTTCCTCATTGTTTAGAAATGGGGTTATGTTGACCTCAACAAATGGTGACTTTTGGGGAAGCATTGCAAAATGTTAGAACTCATATACTATTGGTTTAAACTAATAAACATACCAATCATTCCACATGATCAAGTACCATTATTAAGATCAATTCTTGATTAAAATAAGTTTTAAAATTTTAGAATTAGATTCAAACATCAAAACTCAATCATGTTGTGTGTGTGCTTTGATTCATTTACTGATTTCCATGGGGTTCAAAAAATAACTTATAGATTTCATGACCTTAATCATTAACATATAATTGCATCATATTTAGATATTTATTATAAATAATGCTTTATAAAAGGGAAGGCTTTAACATTGCTCTATTACTAATCAGGCATCTATAGCTGTGACAGAGATACCTTTGGCTCCACTGATAGCTAGGTGTCCATAGCCCTAGTGGAGGTTATTAGAATCACCTTTGCTTCTTTAGAAAAAAATTATATTTTTTATAAGGATTTTATTTTTATATTTTTCAAATATATTTAGTTTTCCAACAAATTTTGGGAACCATAATTAGCCAAGTGTTTGGGATTTTTGTCAAATGTTTGATTTTTAGACAATCATCTTTGGTTATAGAATTCATCCTAGGTAATAATGTTTTTAAGTGTTAACATGACTTTATTCCAATAATTCAAAATTTTAATCAAACACATATAATCCTTTTTGGAATAAAACTTAGATCAAAATAAGGTTTGATATTTTCAAGGAACAATTAATCTATTTATCAATCTTCATTAGTTTCTCAAAGACAACATTAAGCTTAGTATTTCCAAAATCCATGATCAACCAATGTTTAAGAGTCATATTTGAATTTTTGGTTTATGAAGTTTTTCAAGAATTTGGATGGATGAGGGAGCTTGAAAACTATCTTGTAAAGGCTTATTAAAATCTAGATAACAAAAAAAAGAAAATAAAAACATAATAAGCAAAACAAACAACAAAAAAATAAATATTCACAAACAAGGAATAATAATGAAACTAATTTAAGCCTACCTAAACTAACTCTAACTAATCTTACAGATTACTCCATGAAGACTTGAGGTGAAACATTAGAGAATTAATGATTGAGATATTACCCATTGGTTGGCAAAGTGAAATCTACTTCATACAATTCGTTGAACTTAAAGGTGTTATCTCCCAATGTCTCAGTTATTTAGTAAGGTCCAATCCACAAAGGAGTGAATTTCCCATGTTTTCTTTTTGGTTTAGATGCTTTGCCCCATATGAGGACCAGGTCTCCTTATTTCAACACCTTGATCTTTAAACATTTTTCAAACCATATTTTGATAATGGTTTGATGTCTATTAAAGTTGGTAAATTCTATTTCCCTTGAATCCTTAATTTGAATGATGTCAAACAACCTAGAATTAGCATTTTCTTGATCTTCTTCCATATACTCTTTCATAAACTTGTAAGTTAGCATTATAAAAGTGATTGGAAAGATTGGTTCTTGTCCATACACTAAAATAAATGGTGATGCTTTTAAAGCTTGTTTCACTCTAGTTATATCTACCCAAAGAGCATATTTTAAAAATTTATGTTAGGTTCTTGGTTGTTGAACTATAGACTTTTTGATAGCTTTCATCAAAATTTTGTTAGTTGAATTTGAAACTCCACTACCCTATGGATAATGATTTGATGAAAAATTAAGAAATATATTGTTATCATAGTCCCACTTAATCATCTATATAGATATAAATTTTGATCCATTCTCATAGACTAATAATACTAGTGTCCCAAATATAGTACAAATGTTACCTTCCAAGAACTTGATTACATCTTTAGATCTACATTATTTTATTGCTACTAAATTTGTCCATATTGTACAATAGTAAATATTAATAATAACATATTTATGTCCATATGAAGAATTAGGGTTAATTATCCCCACAAATTCCAAACCCCATTAAGCAAAAGGTTTGTCAATTAACACTGGCTTTAATGGCATAGCTATTTTTGGTTCCTTGGTATTGAAAATTTGACATTGATGACATTCTCTAACATGCTTGTTTGCATCCTTGAAAATTATTGGCCAATAATATCCCACCCTTAGGATCTTGTAAGTTTTTATTTTCCTAAAGGGGTGTCCAATTCCAAGTTTTTCATGAAAGGTACTTAAGATTTCAATTATTTATTCTTTTGAAACACATCTAAAGTATATTCCTTCATAATTTTTCCTATAGAGTAGCCCATCCTTAATCAAGAAGTGAGCTGCTTTGAGCCTCAAAGATCTAATTTTTTCTCTACTCATACTTGCAAGACAAGAACCATTGATCAAGAAATGAATAATTACATCATACAAATTTTGGTTAAAATTGCTTTTTATTAACCTGCATAATGCTCAAACTATGATTGGTGTTAGTAATTAATTGAATCAATCCCTGACACCTCACTAACTTATCAATTTTTATTCCAAGATCATAATCTTGGAGTATAGACATCCACATACCTCTTCTCTCTCCTAATTAACATTGACTTAACATAAGCATGGTAGTAGGGTTTGGTAGGATAACATGTACTTTATTCCTAAGAATATAGTGTCAAAACTTTTTAACTACCTTAACAAAATAAAATGCTTGTTTATCAATTAGAGAATAGTTTAACTTAGCATTATTATATTTTTTTCTCATAAATATAATTGGGTGATCACATTTATCTATTTTTTGAGTTAGAACAACTGCTATAGTATGTTCAGAAGTAAAAGAATAAAGATAAAAATATTTTTTAAAATCAAGACTTATCAGCATAGGTGCCTATCATATTACCTCCTTGATATCCTTGAAGGATTTCTTCATTTATTCATTCCATATTACCTTTGCACCCTTCTTTAGCATGTCATTGAGTGGTTTCACAATCTCTAAAAAACTAGAAATTAATTTTCTTACGAAATTAATTTTCCCAAAGAAATACTTTAATTCTTTTCTACTATTTGGGGGTTCAATTTGAGATATAGCTTTGACTCTATCTAGATCTATAGAAATCCCATATTTGGTTGTAACATGTCCTATTAATTTCCCTCCAGTTACACAAAAAATTCTTTTCTTAGGATTAAGGGAAATTCCCTACCTTCTAAAATGTTGAAATACTTGTAAATTTATTATATGATCTTCCCTTTTCTTAGAAAACATAGTTAGATCATCTATATATATAATGATACATTTACCTATGAGACCTTGAAATTAATTATCCATAACTCTTTTTAAAGTATCTCCTACATTGATGAGACCAAAATTCATACTCTTATAGGCAAAAGTGCCCCATTTTATTTTGAAATTAGTCTTCATTCTATCTCCCTTGTTAATAAGTACCTGATTATAACCCAAAAAACCATTTAAGAAAGACATCATGGTAGAACCACTAATAATTTGAATAATTTGGTCAAGGGATGGTAAAGGATAATGATCTTATTTATAATATTTTTTCAAGTTTTTAAAATCTATGCATAATCTAATCTCTCCATTTTTCTTTCTAACTGGTACTAAATCAGCTACCCAGGTAGAATGTCTAATTGGAAAAACTATTGTTGCATCTAATAGCTTCTTTACCTCTTTATAAATCAATGGCTCCAAAATAGGATGGACATGTCTTTGATTTTTTTTGAAGTGTTTAAAAGATTATTTTAATGGAATGGTATGGGTAATGACTTTAAGATCAAATATCTTCAAGTCTTCATAAGACCATGCAATGACATCCTTGTACTTGGTCAACAAGTCTTTAGATTTTATAAATTTTATGTTTGTGCAAGTTATACAAAGGTTTACCAGTTGAGGTTAAACTTGAGTTCCTAGGTCAATCACATTTTCATCCTTTCCACTCATTTTAGGAACTTTAACAGTTTCAACTAGCTTGTCTTGATCAAATAATCTTTCTAAGGTAATCATGCCTTTGGGAATCTTGTTGTCATTTAGTTGTACTATCTTGTCATCAATTTTTTAATCATCAAGATAATTATCATTAACTTCATCAATAATATTATACTTAAATACTCCTAAGTTATTCATCAATTCTAAGATCTATTGATCATCATTAAACACTTGTAAATGATTGACATTGTTAGGTACAGAGAGACATGGGATCAACTCAATGTTAAGACTTTGGGAATCTTGATTTGGAATTAGATTAACTACAACTAAAGATAATTCATCAACAAAATAGTTTCCTTATCTAGGGATTTAAACAATATTGAAAGCATCAAGGTACTCTATCAAGTCCCACATTCTAAACTTCTATTTTTTTAGATAAGACAATTTGCTTTGATACTTACTTTTGACTTGATTGACTACTAGTTCTGAATCACCATATACTAGTAGTTATTTAACCTTATGTTTAATAGTAAATTATAATCCTAAGATCAATGCTTCATATTCTACCAAATTATTGGTATAAATAAACTAAATTTTATAAGATGCATTATATTCTTTCCCAATGGGATTAATCAAAAACTATTCCTACTCTAGATCCATATTTACATCGAACATCATCAACATATAATTTATAAAGTCTAGACATAGCATGAGAATCTTTAGATTCACATTCTTTAGGAGTGTAAAGAGTATAAAATCCTAAATTAGAATTGACCATGTTGACTTTTTCATTAATTGCATTTTATTCAGTATCATGTGCTTCATGTTTGGTTCCCTTTCAATCCACATTTTCTTAGGAACTCCCATACATGGTAGCCACATATGAGAGTAGTGAGTTGACATGTACCCATTCAAAAATTTGGTATAATACCTACTAGGCAATATACCATAATCATCTAGAATGTCCAACACTTGAATATCAATGAATTAATACACTCTTGGCCCCAAAGTAAGACGCATATGCACATTTAATAATTCACCAATTACTTTAACTCTAGATTTGTATAATTGAGTCACTACTCCATTATACTTAATTATATTTAAACCAAGATTTTCACAAATACCTTTTGGCATGATATTTTTAGAAGCACCTAAATATAACAAATAATTATGCAAGTTTTTACCAAAAAATATAATTGTTAATAAGAAGGGTGGAACCTCTACTTTATTCTTATACATCACTACATTTGCATTCATAGATTTTTGTGATTTATCATGTTTTTTGCTTAAAGATTATAACAACAAGTCTCTTTGTTCAGTAATTTAAGTCAATTCATGTAAAATGATACTAGATTTAATCTTATTCATTTCCTCTACTATATTATATCAACTCCTAGTACAATAACTAGATAAATCTACATTATTTTTAATGTTACTTCCCTTTGGAGGTTTTGGATTATTATCTGCTTTGGGATCAGGAGGAGTATCAAAGTTGTTTGATGGAGTAGAAATTGTCATTAGTTGATTTTGTTCTTTATTTATCAATGGATAAGTCTTTTTTAGGTACTATTGAAAAGCATGAATCTCCTCTAGAGTATCTTTAAGTTTATTTTCATCTTGGAATGTAAAAGAAAAAGTCTCACCATAAGAGTTATTTCAGAATATTTAGATGCCTTTGAAGAATCAAATGTCCTTGCAAAATTAGCTTTATTAGGAATAACTTAAAATATATCTAGTTCATCCTGAAAATATTTAAAAGCATTAAAAAATTCTATAAACTCCAATTCACCATGCTTTGAAGTGTTATAAACTCTGTAATAATTCACTAAAGCTACATCACAAATGTTCATTTTATGAATGTTCTTATTTATAGATGAATTATTATTATTATTATTATTGTTATTACTATTATAAAACCTATTTTTAGGTCTATTTAACCTTTAATAAGAATATTTTTTGTTAAATGTTTCCCTAGTGTTACCTACTTATTTTTGCAATTAAAGAAAATAAATGCTCAATTTTTGAACCATCTTTGATATGAAATCATTTTCATTCTTAGGTGCCTTTCAATTGTGAACTTGAGTAATACTACTAGCTATTGGCACCCTAACTCTTTGATATTGTAGATGAGATCCACTTATAGTGCTATTTAGGAATCCTAGGTTTTGACTAGGATGAGCATGACTCAAAGGTAATTGGTTTAAAACTGGTGTTTGACTCAAAGTAGGCATGTTTTGATTAGCATTTATAATGATATTCAGTACAGGAAAATTATGATTGATATTAGGAATAACATATGCTAATTGACCTTGGGGTTGCATTTGATCACTAATTTTCATAGCTTTAACATAGACAAAGGCTAATGTATTTATCACTCCAACAGATCTTTTTAGAAATATAGAAGTCATTAGACCTAAAGCATCCTTATAAATTTCTAGAGCTAAAGATTCATCAAACCTATAGGGATATATAGTTCTATTAAACATCTTTTAAAATCTAGCATTAAAATCTCTAATGGTTTCACTTTAATCTCTTTTCACCATAGTGAATTATTGATTAAGGACACAAGGATTGGTGACCTTTCCAAACTGGTCAATGAAGTAACTATTGAAATCATTGCAACTAGTAATGTAATTTTTAGGAAGACTAAGAAACCAATCATATGCTATATCTCTAAAAGTAAAATGAAACAATCTAAAAGGAACATATTCATGAACAACATTTAATAATATTAAAGCAACCTTAAAAGACTTGATATGTTCTTCAGTAGTAACCACACTTGTAGGAATGAAAGAAGGTAAATATTTCTCAAGATTTCTAGGTAAGTCATGTACCTGACCAAGCACATTGATAGAAGATCTAGAAATCTATGCCATACCTTGATAAGGATTGAATGTAATAATATAAATAGGTGAAGTAGGTTGAGATTTATAAACCCTATGCTTACCTTTATTCATTCTTTCTTTCCTATGAATTTCCAAAGAAAGAAGAGGTAGCCTTATCTCAAACCTTGACCTAATTCTTATTCTTGGTAGTTCCATTTTGTAAAGTCTAAATTTTGTTCAAAACAAAACAAAGAAACTTTATCTTTTCAAAGATAAATTATCTTTAAGAAAATTTTAAGTAACCTTTTCAAATAATAGTTCAATTCTTACAAATATTGAGCAAACTTTGAAAATAACAATTCAATTCTTTCAAAGGATGATTATATTTAACTGAATTAGCTTAAATCTACCTCCAAACTTGTGAATATGAGTGATCATTACATAGAATTACTATCACTCATGTCAAATTCACAAAGCTTAAACAATATTTACATCATTTTTTCATAAATCTTCAAAGAATAGCTATCGTTAGCTAAATAAGCTTAAATACTAGTCTAAAACCATGAATTTTAATGATCTTTACATAATTTAAGCTAAGAAAACACACATATATAAAGGATCAACTAATCTTTGAACAAAATTCACTAAAATTAGCTAAAGATACTTCAAATTCACAAAGCTTTAGCTTAAGGCCCTCCTAGTTTCAGTTTTTCCTATTGATGTATGTGGTTATATCATAGGGTTTATATAGTGTTTAAAAAACTTCTCATTTCTAGGTTTAAATAATCTATTCCATGAGTTTCTAGTTTTGATATTCTTAGTATCAATGGTGGAGTAGTGGCCAAGATATATAACTATTTCACAAAATGAATATGTAACTGATTGTTGGGATAAACCATGGTCTTAAATCTTGTTTGTGAAGATGAAAGTAATTTGAACTAAGTCTATTGAATAATGATCTAAAACTAAATTATAAACCTTAATCTAGCATGAATATTTACAATGAAAATCTAAACTTAGTGATTTGATCAAAAGGAAAATTAAATAGGTAGGGTATGGAAAAAAGAAGGATGTTTCTGATTTTTAGTCCAAACATCATGAAAAAGATTAAATTTCATCAAAGACATGCAATCAAACCAACATATGACATGAAATTTCCAAAAGCATAGATCTTATCATATATTAGGCAAATGTATAAGGATATTTGAAATAATAAAAATTAAGAAATCAAATTAAATTTAAAGATTTACTTCCACAAGAAAATTGCATTTGCACATCTTCAAAAAAATAAAGTAAAATGAAATGAATTTAAAAATCTTTTAGTCAACATAGCATAAGCTCAAATTAACAACTCTTCATTAACATATGCACATCTAGAATTCATAAAAGAAATTCAAATATGAACATCAAACCAACTACTTGAGGAAGTAATCATCATAAAAAACACACAAAAAAATATGAGACAATATTTGTAGAATTACCTTGCTTGTATTACTTGATCCAAAATTTGCACAAAATCTTTGCTCTAAAAACTTTCTTCCCTTTACAGATGACAATACCTCCTTTTATAGAAGGCTTATGAGGTATATTAGTTAATTACTATCAAATGAAAATTATCTAAGTGTCAAGGATAGTTGTCCTTATACAACATTATAAAATCAATGAAACTTTACAAGTCAACTAACCTATAATCCATGTGAATGACAATTTACACATACTTTTAAAAAATAGAATATTCTTTCAAAATGGTTTACATAGTTTCTATACAAGAAAAAATTCTAAATCAACTCATTTGACCTTGAGATGCCCTTGAAGTTGTAGCTTGTTATTTTTACTCCAAGATATTCATTGCCTTGTCATGTTTCTCCCCAATTAATCTAAGGTTGATAATTGGATCCATGAATATCTCTTCTTCTTGACCTACCAACTCTTTGAATTCTTTATCATCTTTGTATAAGGATTCTTTCATGCTTCTAGTATTGCCTATCTTCTCTTTTGTTCATAAGATTATATCCAATATTAATTTATTATCTACCCCAATGGTGCCTTGTTTTTTATTCTTCACTTATTAGATTAATTTAGTATCCCTATGTTGGAAATCTTCATCATTTATGAAGCTAATAGGACTGAGGATGGTTGGATCCTTGATCAAGTTCCCTAGTACTTGCACCATTATTTTCTCTAACTATTTGAGATCATTTAAAGTCCCTCCATGGCTTTAGACCATTTATTCATATCCTTGATCTTCTCTATTAAGATAATCATATCCATATTCAAATGTGTTAGGATGCCTTATTTCAATATATTGATAAATTATTTTACCTTATTGTATGAACCTCACCATTGATTAACTTGGTTCATATTCATAGTACTCTATTTGCTCACCATGTCTTGTTTAGATCTTATTGACTTCAAAGAACCAAATGTTTCATAATAAATGATTCAAAGCTATCAAAAATGTTCCTAAAAACTAATAAAATGGATTTCTCTTTCAGGTTCTTCTTCTCCTACTTTAAGCCTTTGATGGTATCTTGTAACATCTCTACCTAAGATTATGCTAACTCTAGAACATCCTCCTCAAATATAAGATCTTCACCTAGAATTTTTACTTTCTACTGAGTTAACTAAGTGAAAGGTTCAATATTTTTATGCATAAACTCTTCATCGCCTTCTACGACTATTGTCTCAGTCACTCTTTGCAAACTAGTAGCATCTAGATCATATCTGACCTCAATTGAATATTGCCATTTATTATTACTTGGTATCCCTATTTATATTTTAACTGACTGACTTGGAGTAACCCATCTCTTTTCCTCTTCTTATTGAAAATCTAAAATCCATGGATTCAATGCTTGTTGCATAGGGATGTTATTATCTTTTACAAGAACCCATGGATGATACATAATGGGCAGTTTATCTAACCTTAGTTCATAAATGAGCCATTAAGGAATAGGTGGTCCATATATGATGTTCTCCTCACTAAAAAAATTGACATTCTCCAAAGGTGGTGTGATGTACACTTTTGGTTTCTTAGCTATTGAGACAATGGTAGTCTCAGTTTTCCTCTTGGGAATGTCAATAGCTACTAAGTCTAAAGACTTATCTTTTCCCTTATCCTTCTTAATTTCCTCAACACTTGCTTCTCCTGCATCTAAATCTATCTCATATGTCATAGATAGCATCCTTAATGTATCTTCAATAGAGTCATGAGGATCTAGAGCTATCATACGAACCTCTTATTGAAGCAACTCTTGCTCTACTAATTTGGAAGTTTCAAGAGCTGAGGAACTAGAAGCAATTTCACTTGGCCTTATCTCTTTAGGCTTATGTTCTACTTGTGTATCTATTGATGGAAGTCTATAAGAATAATTTTTTTTTCAAATGATATTTCCTAGGACCTATTTTCCAACTATCCTCCATCTTTTGATCTCTATTCAATCTATACTCAGGGTTTATATTATGTTCTTTTAATCTTCTAGTGACCTCATAATAAGTAGATGCCTTAGTGTAAATAAAATAAAATACATTAAACTCATGATAATAAGGTATATTCAAAATTAATTTGATCCTTAGATGTTCCTTTACCCTATCATAGGGGTTGCATTGTCTATGATCATCAATCTACAAGTTGAAAGACAATATATGCTTTGATGCAGTCTTAATATGATCCCATTGTCTAAAGATGGTCTTGCCAATTGTCATGGGAAAATTATGTATAAGTCCCTTCCTCCTTTTTTTTACATATCCCATCTATCCCATTGAAGATATGATATGCAACCTCTTGTTCTACCAATTTTTTAGGTACATGAACTGGCAATTTGAGTGGATCGCTTTGGGTTCTTTCAATTCTTATGACTATGTAATCAGGATAAAGCCATATGTCTCCTATTGATTCAATAGACTTATTGATTAAAGGTATTACTCTCATCATATGAATACCATCAATACCTTGACTTAATGCACGATAAACATAATCATAGATAAACTAAATATGGTCTCTATAGTTATAAATATGCAATTTGGAATAATAATGAGATATAGTTTGGGTACCATTAGGATATCATTCTCTCTAGTTTTGGATATTGGTGGTAGCACATAGGGTATCCAATAGATATGACATCATATAAATTTAAGTCCTCTTCTAATTATTGATCCTATATATCTACATGCTCAGGGAGATACTAATAATTTCACCTAATGGAGGAACCAATACTTATTCAATGATGAATTATGCCACAAGGACCCACACTAGTTCAACATGTGATGTATGTAAACATCCACACAATTTTTTTAACATATTCATGATCATCCTAACCTTAGGTCTAAATTGACTCACTAGGATTTTCTTTTTAGGATCAAAAATGACCTTTTTACTAGTTTCTAACCATTTTACCAATATATCCATCATGTTGTGCTTCTTATCCCATTAATTAATAGAGGTTAGGTCAATCTAGAGATTACCTAGATTATTGTAAGACTTAGATATAATTGGGGATTATGTAAGCAATTTTTATTAGACTGTGTTCATTAATCAACATACCCTTGTCTATTTTAGCTTCTTTGAAAATTGGATCAAGAACATCAACACAATGAAATACCTCTAATTTAACATCAACATAATGTAGTAAAATCATCTAAATGGCCATAATATCATCATAGAGTCTCTTCTCCAAGAGGATATTCTCTTCTTCTTTGGTTATAAATCCCTGGTTCTCAATAGTCTAGAATAACTTTGAGCAGTTATTATGCCCTATGTTCCATGAAGTAGCTACAAACTCTATCTTTAAAAACTTGATCTTCTACATTTGATGACAGATATAGTTTAACTATTTACTTAAAAATGTGTCCATGGATCACCATTATTATAATTTTAATTGAATTATCCTTTTACAAATGACAATCTAACTCTCTTGTCTAAATACAATGAATCTAAAGATAATCTAGGGCTTTCTATATGTTTTAGGGATTTTTTGAGGTTTACACATATATTTAATGGTGGAAATCAAGTTTAAAATATGCTCTTTGGTGACTTAGATCAAGTATGGATCTCATATTTATATTTTTTGCATGTTCTGGTTCATAATATCTCCCAATATGACATGTATTATCTATGTGGTATAGCCTTGTCATACAGCTCATTTATTTTTAAAATGTGACCATTATCTCCTTGTGCATGTGTCATAATCTTGTGCCTCCTAAATCTTTATTAAACTCACTATATTTATCTCCTTAAGATTTTGTTGGGATTGACTTTCACTGTGGCCATCGATCTTTGAACTAGTTTCATGAGATTATGCTATTTGGCATCATTACATACTCTCTATGTACCTTGAAAAAAGTCTTCATCACTTTAATGCTATTACACCACATGGCATATTTTATTACAATTTAGGATCTTTGACTCCTTGACTTGCTTTGTACCATTGATACTCATCCACAAGATTGAATGTGTACCATTAATTTTGATCTAAGTGATTAAATGTGCACCATTGTTATGTTGAATACATGATCAAATACAAACCATTGATGTGTAACTTATTCACTTGATTAAACATTGACCATTGATATGTATCTACTTTAATGTGAGTATGACACTTGTTACCATCACATTAAATCTTAATATCCTTTGACATGACTTTAAGATCATCATTATATATTTATTTAATGTACAAGTGCACTCCATTGATCTTCATTCTTGACTTTTTGACTTGGGAGATTGTCTACATATCATTGATATTGGATCCAAGATTATGAGGTTTTTCCACTTGGCAACACCATGTTTAATCAGTCCCTATGAATAATAACATCAAAGGAATAAAAATTCAAGATATATAAAGACTTACGATAAACTTTAGACCAAGAATTTAATGAATTAGTAAATTCAATTAGAACTTAGGCTAAAATTAAACTAAGATATCAGACTAAGGTTTTAATTGTTATTTAAATGTGGATTTAATTAATCAATTAAAGACCAAAGGTTAATCAAAAGGGTCAAATTGATCATTGAATCATAAACCATAAATACTTGCTCATTCTAACGAAAATATATGGATCCTATAACATGGAAAGATATGAGTTAAATCTAAGCAAAACCAAATAAAATTAAATAAATTTTATGTAATAACATGCCAATGAAAGATAAATTAAAACATAATATTCAATAGTGCATTTTGATCAATTTAAATGCCAATTTATAGCACAATTTGCAAAATTAAACAAGGGTTGTCAAATTTAAAAAATGGGGGTATGTTGACCTCAACACATTCTTATGTCAACAAGTAAACATCAAATTTGAAAAAGGAGGTAAATTATTTGTGTTATTTTTATCTCTATTTTATGATCTTTCTTATTACGTTATGCTCTTCATAGTTCTTAGGCTAGAGTTTTTAGTCCTAATGTATTATTATGCTTGATTTTTGTCATTTAGACTAACAAGGGACTAATATACATTCTGTTTACTCTTCTAATACATAAGATACAAGTACACTGTGTTATATATAGAAATGACAAAGAAGTAATGTACTTATCTTATTCTAATGATAATATAGTTTTGGATCTAAAATAGGTATGAATTAGACTAGAAGATGATTCTAGAATAGTCATCATATTTTGATTTGGATTCTTCTAGATCTAAAGACACTAACATCAACCTTGGAAAGTTACATCGATGTTACTATCTTGACTTGATTAAAGTGTCTTATACAAAATTATTTTTGGAAAAGGATTCAACCACTTAGATGATTTTGGGTTTGTCTTTGCCTTCACTTTGGTGCATTCAGATCTTGGTTAGGGACTGCCATTCTTTATAAAATTTCAAAACTCTAGTTCTTCATCTTTATAGTGATTGGAGGAAATGGGTTAGTAAGCATATGATGTCAAGTGAAACCCAAATATCCCTATGTTAATTAGTATTACCTACATAGATAATACTTAAAAGAGGGCCTCAAAATGATGTAGTTATCCCCTATGTGTTGGCTTGTGCGTGAATCATGTAATATGTGAAAATTAAGTACAATAGTTACCTACCTTATAACTTATCAATAATATCTCTTGGGTTTCTCTTTTAGTACTTTATACCTATAAATGTGTTATTCCTATGACTATTTTGGAAATAGGGAAGCTTTACTCAATTGAATGCTTTTGATAAGTTGTCTTGGTCTCTTTTTAGTCTTTTATAAGTTTTGTAGGTGAGGAATAAATGAGGAGTGATTGTGAATATATACCACTCTTATCAGGAAATAGCTTGCATTAAATCATTGAGGTTGATGATTAAAATAAATTTCATTTAAAAAGTATATGACTTTAGGGAATTTAATACTTGTGTTAGTTTAGGACACTAGCATTGATATAGGTGTCTTTCCTGGACATTAATATCTAGGGATTAGGAAAATAGGTACAAATTCAAAACTTGTAGAGGTGGAAGATAAGTGGGTTTTAATCATTTTAGAAAGATAGAAGGTCTAGGTCATCAACATAAGACTAGTTCGATTAAGAGATAGGACAAGGGAAAAAATATAGAGTAGATTCAAGATGTTAAAAAGTGGGAAAGGTCTAGAATTGAGAGGAACAACCAAGTTATGAGTTTATTAGGTGTGCAAGAATGGGGTGCTATATGATCCATAAAATAGTGTCTACATTTACCCCCTTTAAGATAGTAATGGAATTACTAGTTTAAAGAAAAGTAATGAATACATGGGTGTGTATAACACATATTATATTTACTTGAGTCCAACTTGAGTGGTTTTTTAGTGACCAAACTATAACCAAGAACATGTTACATTACATAATAAATTCAAATAATCTAGAATTTTAAAGTACTTGAAAATATTTTAAATAAAAATAGAAAGGTTTAGGATTACACCTGTGTCTTGATGTAATCACCTTGCCTATTGGCAATTGATTTGAAATATGTATCATTGTAAGGTTATAAAATTAATATCTTAAGACACACACAAATATATAAATATGGAAAGTGCTTATATCGAAGGAGATAAAAATATTATAGGGCACATTCCCCCAAATTTAGATAAAAGGTGAGTTTTCACTTGACAGTTGAGATTAATTCACCTATGTAATTTAATCATGCTTTTACCTAGTGATCATGAGTGAACAAAGTCAACTCATGCTATCAAATTTGTAAGTTTAGATGATATAATCAATTCTAACCTAAAAACTTGGCAAGATTGAGTGATTTAATCACCTCAACCATACTAAAAGTGAACCAACTATTGTAGTAGATTGGCTCAATATAGGCCATAAAAGTACATCCTAGATATCAACATGTAAAAGTACATCATGATGGATGATGATAGTACCATTGAGTGTTTTTAAATATGAAATCGATTCAGATTTTCCAATATTAGGTACACATTGCATATCATATGCACCTTGTATATGTCTCATACTGAAACTATGTATAATAATTATATCAATGTATATAATACTACCACAAATATGAATCTAAATTATATAAATATGTGTTTTGGCCAATTTGAAAACTATGTAAGTGTGGAAAACATGCTTCCAACTCATGATCCCACTATATATGGAGAAATTTAGAAACTGATATAAGTACCAATGTGGAGGACAGGTTTTTAAAACATGCTCCCACTATAATCTAGAGATGTTGAATACTGAATAAGTGTGGTGAACATGCTTCCAAAACATGCCCCCAATAAAACCTAAAACTATGAATGTGTGGAATCCATACCTATATGACATGTCCCCATTAAATCTATGAACTAATATAAGTACCAAATATTTAATAAGTGTGAATAACATGCTTCCAAATCATGCACCCACTAAATTTGAAAACTGTGACAAATGTGGAGAACATGCCTATATGACATGCCCCTAGTGATATGCCCCGCTTTGAGGTGAGGGAAAAATGAAAGCTATTATTTACCTCACCTCAAAAAGATAAGACAATTATATAATCTATGATTGGAACCATGCAGCATATAGAACATGTTTAGGTAAATGTAACATTAAAGCACATAGAAAAATGTGATCATGTGATTTTTAATATGCATGACAAAAATCATGTCAATGTCTAAATGATAACATTACAAGCTCAAAAATCAAATCAAGAACACACATAAGAGAGATCAAAATCAATTCAAAAGGCAATGATCCAAGGAGAACATAAACAAAGGGCATGTTCAAATACTGTATAATCAAAAGGACATGACTTAGTCAAATGCCCATTAAATCAAGAATGACATATTAAAATGTCCAAGAAGCCAAATAATGACATAGTCAAATGTAAAATAAATCATACATAGGCATAGAGGCCAGAAAAAAAGGTGCATATACAAATGCTCAAATAAGCAAAATAATAACAAAACAAGGCACCCAAATAAGTGCATAAAGGAAATCATAAATAACTAGTATAAACATGTCATAATAGCCCATGGATCAAAAGTGTTATAAGAAACATCAAGTGCATAGCATATCAAGTACCCTATGTAAGATATAATCATGGATAAATTCATGTGTAAGTATGTATATGAGATTAAAACATGATAATTTAGAGTGACCATAGAATGATATAACCTAAAAGTATCATGATCATAGAGGTGGATGCCCCGAATGTGTATATGACATGAGTAGAGGGAAGACCCAATATCCAAAATAAGGATATATTATGTATCTTTGTATTCTTGTATCACCTTCAAGTAGAGGTGTGATATACATGTGTATGTAGGAGTAACTAATATTCCATACATAAACATAGAACTAACACATAAATGCAAATACCCAATAGAACATGTAAGAGTTGAAAATGTTTTTAAATTTTTGAATGTTATATATTTTTTTATTGTTTTTGGAATATGAAAGGGAAAGGATATCCCATGATCCCATCCAAAGGGTGATCATAAAATATCTCCCCACTATGGACCTAGTGGAATAATGTATTGATGATGTTGAGGAACATCTATAGGTGAAATATATGTCAATATAGTGTTGTTGATGCACTATGTATGTAAAATAGGACTATGTAGTCTTGGAAAAATAGTAGGATTAATACGAGTAGGGGTTCATAGAACCCATTGTTGAATTCTCTATAGTTTATTTGGAATATTACTAATATAAAAATGTGTAGGTGATTATACTCATCATGATGAAAACATTCTTTCTTGCACCATTATTAATCATAATACTACATATAGGGTGTTCATCAAGGTATGCTCAAATGAATAAAGAATGAATATTAGAGTCATCATCCTTAATCTCAATATCATCAAAATAAATATAAGGTATCTATACCATAAGAGGTGAATGTCATGTGTAAATACAAATAATACTATCTAATGGGTTCCCATAACATAATGGAGGAGGATGTGAATTATATTCCATTTAAACTTATAGTTCTTTATTAGAATGGTCTTGTAACAGATTGTTAAATATTTTCTATTTATGGTGATCACCAAGTTATGAACTAAATTCCTTTGGAGGATCATCAAATTTAATCTTTTGGTCATCAATTAGGTCTTAGATATTATTATTTAAGGTAAAACATCTATTCATAGAATGTTCTAGTCCTTGGTGATAATCATAATAAGTAGTTGTATCATATCCTTTGGGTAGAGGTCTATTTATAACAACTTCTATAGGATAAGGGAGAGATATAAGCTGACACTTTACTAACTATATGATTAATGAGGTGTGAGACTCAGAAAAGCATGTAAATTATCTCTTTCATGCATTAGATAGGAAAATATGATTAGACTAACATGAAACTATATGAACCTGTGGTTTTTTCCTTTTTAGAATCAGGAGGTTTTACCTTATAACTTGGTTTGATTGTAAACTTGGTACTGGATGTAGATGCAACTAGTGTGTTTCCTACATATTTGATATTATTTAATGAAATAATATTCATTTCACAGTCTATTAAAATATGGAATAAGTCATAAAAACATTTTAAATTCTTGAAAACAATTTGAAACCCTAACTAACTAAAAAAACTAAGAATTAGAAATGTTTGCATTCATATGAATTGGGTTCACTAAATGTTTAACTCTAAATTTGGATCTTGTAATCCTTTTAATTAGGTAGATAGGGTTGATATTATTGAAATGACAATGCATAAGGGTGATGATCATATATATAATAGGCTGATTGGGTGTTAAACTCAAATTTAAACATATATTAAATTTCTTAATTGAGATAAGCTAAAAATAGTAAGTATAACTATGCTAGATATGGAAATGAAAAAGAAGTAATGTGCTTAGTTTCTTCTGATGTTAATGCAATTTTGGATCTAGAACATGTATAAAATAAACTAGAAGATGATTTTGGAATAGTCATCAAATTCTGATTTAGATGTTTCTAGAGTTGCAGACACTAACATTAGCTTGGGATAAGTGCATCATGAATTAACTTTGTAGGGTTTATAGAGTGTAAGCATTAGGTTGTTAAAGGGTCTGAGTATAATGAATTAGGTTATAAAATATTTAATAAATAAAACCACAAACTTGTGAAAATAATGAGATAAACTAATATTTATAATAATAACAATGAAGGAGACAAATGAATACTTGGCTATAAATTGATTAAGACAAAGGATCTAGAGGATGAAAATTGGTACATGAGATAGTCTAAGTGGCACAAATAGGATCCATTTGTCAAAACACCTTTTGGAAAATAATTCCCTACCATAGATAGTATAATGGTGGTGCTATTGTATATTATGGTGCTAGTATCCTCTATGTAGGAATTATTCTGAGCTTTTGAGAACACCTATGTTTGAATCTTCCAGGCCTATTATTATTAAGACAAACCTTGATTTTCTATCTATGACCTATTGTGATTAATTTTATATGCAAACCCTAGACCTCCATGTGATTAAAGTATTTTAATTGTCATAATTAGTAAATATGTGGTGTTATTTGGGTAGGCTAAACATCCTCAACACCCCTCTATGATGAGAGTTGCCTATATACCAATACTTTGAGGAGCGATCAATCTCTATGTAGTTTTCCCCACCTAAGTGTTGGTGAAAGTGAAATTAAAATGAGTATAAATGCTATTTTGACTGATTTGAATGACACTTGAGACTAAAAATTTGAGTATTCTAAGCTTAGGAAGGTTTTAGTTGACTATATGTAGAAGTATGGAAAAATAGTGATTGATAACCTTAATTGTGAACCACTTGTTTTGAGATTATTTATGTGTATTTGCATATAATTTCCATACTATAGATAAAGGGATAAAACTCATGTGTGTGTGTGTGTGTGTGTGTGTGTGTGTGTGTGTGTGTGTGTTTATATATATATATATATATATATATATATATATATATATATATATATATATATATATATATATATTGATCTAGTTTTTATGTGTGGTTTAAAATTGGTCTAGGGTGACCCTAGGTGATTTAGGAATTGAAAAGATATCCATTAGATCTTAAAATAGGGAAAAAGACAATATCATTGTGGCCCTATTATCCACTTATGGTGTTAGTGTCTAGTAGTAAAACTTAGAGTACCAGGGTCCTAGATGCCTAAGGAAGGTTTCAAGACTGATTTTGAGATGTCTAGGGATGTGTCTAAATAGGCCCTAAAATAGGTCTAGGGCTAAGTTAGGAATGGGTGGTCTTAAGTAACAATCTTAGCACTCAAGTGTCATTTTTATATGATTACATTTACACCCCCCATTTATTCTAAAAATGGAACAAATCTAAATGAGTAGGATAAAGTAAAATTAAGTGCACCTAAACTTACATGTGAGGTTACATCAATGAATTTAGATATGAGTATGTGAAGCATGATCCATTATGTGTCCTATAAATGAAACATGAATAGATCAGTCTTTATTTAAGAGATATCAAAAACAAAGAAAAAACTAAGAAATGAGATATGAGAGAGAAAATCAATGAATACACCTCATTAGATATGTGAACCAATGCATTAACCTAATGACATCCTATGTGCATGTGTGTAGATAGTGATGAATCAGAGAATCGATTGGATTGTGATAATGGCTTGCTTAATCCCCATGTGTGGATGTCTTGATAAATTAATCTAATTTTGAGTCCATCATTTCCCACCCCTTCTTGGTGGATCATGAATTGTAAATATCTTAGATTGGACTAATGGATTATCTAACCCTCTTATGTAGGTGGCTCAAGAACTCAAGTAGACTATGACTCCACCATTTCCTAACCATCCATATTAGATGAATTTATAACTAAATTTAATAATGTAATTAAATATATATGATCATAATTAAGACTTTATAATGGCTCTGTAGCCACTTGGGAACTTTGGAATGAAAATCAGCCTAGGAGCCTCCTCGAGCACTCGAGTATGTAGCTTAGGGAATATGTGATAATGCCAAATACTATAAATAGATTAAGTAATAAAATCTATTATACTATAGTAAAAATGGTGTCTATAGTAGGAATGTAGAGAGTAACATGTGTTGGGTGAATATTTTGTCATCAACTCACTGATGACAAAATAGGTATATCAACCACAGTACAAATAGATTTATGCAACAAAAAGTGTAGGTTTACCACATATTAATGAGATAAATCTCTCCTCTCATTAAGGGGAGGTTCCCTATGAATCACCTATATATAGAAAATAATACTTAGGGTAGTATAACACCATCCATCTCTCTTTTTTTAGAGATGATGTTCAAGGAACAAGAGATGGAGGTCCCGATCGATGGTTGAAAGCATTCCTTTTCTTTCAAAAATGGTATCCAGTGCATAGAAAAAAATATATTGAAGTAGTGGCAAGGTCCACAAGGAAACTCACGAAAGCACAAAGTCTTCTGTTGCCTCCTTCACTGATCAGAACACACGTAACAGTAGAGTGAAACAAAGCCCAAAGTCTTCACCTAAAACTACAATGGATAAAAGGGTAACTGAGATAAAAGTAGCTCAAAGTCTTTCTTTTATACTTTGTAAATGTCTTTAGATAATTTCAATACACACACTTTGCTTATTAAATCAAATAGATGAGAGATTATCAGGAAAGAAAACATAAAAACTATTTCCTAAGTAACACAAATTACTTCAACACAAAGTCTGAAATTAACCTATTTGTCATTCATTCAACAAAATATGATTTACAAATTGAGCAAAAATTCTCAAGAAGCATCTCAATTTTAGCATATTTTTTGCTCTCAATTATCTAGAGATATTTTATAAAAGAGGTTCCCTCTATATATAGGGAGAAACCTTCAAAATTGGAAAAAGATTAAAATATCAAAAACTTAGTCAAAGATGAGTCATCATTGAATTCGAGATATTTTCTAGATTTTTTACATATAATTACATATTAAAAAAGTGCATGTACTTTTAAATGACAAAAGTACATGAGAAGAAAGAAAGAAGATGGAATGGAGGAATAATTCAACTCTTGCCGCCAAACTTCTTCAGATGAGCATCATACATGGTGATAGATTCCTAAATTCCTATACTGTCTGGCGTAATGGTATTCTTGAAGATTATTTTGGCTCTGATTGTAGCATCTTTCAATGCTGTGATTGCTTTGGCATGACTAGTTAACCTGGTTCTTAGATTATCTAGAGTTAACTAAGTATCTAAAATGTTATCCACAGAAGTCTTTGAAAATGCTTTCTCTTTGAAATACCTTTGGATCATACCTTTAAATTCTTGAGTCATCTCTTCTACTGAAATAAATTGATTATCTCTAGAGGTGAGTTCACAAGGCAATTCCTCCAATCTGTTTAATAGGCTGGTGTCACTTTTCTCACTAGTGTCCTTGGAAGACTTGAGATCTTCGATCAGTTCCTTAAGTACCTGGATTCTATATATCAGTGATTATTTGATTTCAACATATTAATCTTTATTGTAAATGACATCGATTGATACCAAGGTGCATTTCTTCATATCCTTCATCTCTACCCACTTTCTAAGATATTTATTTGTACTGTCAATATCTTGAGAAATAAGAGAGATGAGGTCTTCTAAATCTGTCCTTATTTTCTTCATCTTCTTTGTCTTCTCAGCAACCTCTGTAAGCAAGGAAATTTCTTGTGTATGCATCTTTTCTATATAATCTTCAAGTACTTTTCCTTTCATGTAGGTTTTCTCTACTTTCTAGATAATAGGATCATCTATGGAAAAGGCTTCTGGGGTCGCTGCTTCGGGAGCAAAAGTGAATCTCCTAACTACCATAGTCAATTATTCTACCTTTGCCTTGTAATAATCTTTCATCTCCTTCTCCCTATCAAATTTTTGGACCATGATATCCATTGTTAACTGTAGGTCGCTCTTTATGCCCTCATGAGTTACTTTGCCCAACTCAACACAAGAAATGGAGTAGTTGCTCATGTCAAAACCCTCTAGGGTTGCATCCTGTGGAGGTTTAGCTATCTCCAAAAATTTGTACCCCTTCTCCTCAACTATTTTTGAAAGGATCCTTAGTTTCTTAGGGGTCTTAGCTTTCACTGACACTATTTTTCCAAAATCAAAGTCATCTACAAAAATGTCTTGCTTCTTCCTTTTGGGTGTGAAAGTTGATAACGAAGGTGGGAGAGTAGAAGCACTTACCATTGCAATAGTCGGTATAGCTGGTGTTATTGAGGTAACATCTACACTACCAGTGGGAATAGCGAGCACAGTGGGTGTAGCAAGTGAGACTGTATCGGCCGCTAGCTGGTCAATGGTAAAACTTTCTCTGATATTGAAAGAAAGAGATTTGAGACTAGGGATAGATCCTGAGGAGTGAAGGATGTCTCCAGAAGCACCTTGAGGATCACCAAAAATAAATATAGAAGGAGAGCCAGCTCTAGAAAAAGGAACACTGATGGGAGAAAGAGGTGAAGGAGATGCCATAGGGGATTGGGGTGGTGAAGAAGAAACCCCTGCGAGTGGTTGTGCCCCTTCTTGGGGAGATAGAGTTTTAGTTATCTATTGCTTTGAAGGCCTGTCATCTATCTCCATCCACTCCACTACCTGTTCTTGAGTGTTTCGTTCTCTAGCCCCCATAGCTATTGATTTTGGCTCCTTCTCAGCAACCTTCAATTTCTTTAACACAAAGATGATCCTAGGCTTGTGAGGCCTAGAAGGAGAAGGAACGTCACCCTTAATCTTAGTTCTATTCTTTACTCTCTTCCTTGTTTCTTCTTGGAATTTAGCCTCTGATCCTATGATGAATTCCTTCAATGTGACACCTTTGGCCGCTAGCCAATCATTGGTGTTAGCCAATATTGGTTTGAATCTCATCCTTAAAGAAGTCAACTCCTTTTGGGACCACTGAATTAGAGGAAGAGGAGAGTTAGCAATTTTTTTAGCCAGGTATCTGCTATTAATTATATTTTTATCATCAACCAAATTAGGAAGAATATTTGCAAGCCCTAGATATTCAATTTGCTCTAGAGTCATTCTATTGTAGTACATTCTTTTGATCTCTTCCACTATTCTCAAGTCTATCCAAATGTCCTCAATCATGGGCTCATGAAACTAAGTCTTTCTTTTGATCATATCCTTGACACTCTTGTAGTCAAAATTGGGCCTTCTTTTGAACTACTTCATGGTGACTAGTTGCATTTCTGTCTCCATTACTCTTGCTTTAGCTGTGGTCAAAAGCGAGTATCTACCAATTTCTATTAGGAACCTGAAACCTAGCTTCTTAAGTTCTATTTTCTTAGTGTGTATGACAATAATCTATCTACACAACTCCATTAAGACTAATTTACCAGATAGAAACATGGGGAGCATGTAGGGATAGCCTTGGAAAAAGCCAACTCATAAATAGCAAAAGGAGGGGAATTGTAAAAAAATGCAACCAAAATCAATGAAGACCATCTAGGCTTCATCTGATAATCTTTTATATTCTATTTGAGGATCGAAAAGGCACAAAAACATGGTGAAGAAGGCATCATTTACCCTCCTAAAGTGACAGATTGATCCTTTTAGTGTTAGCTGAGAGTAATATGAATAAACTAGGGTGGTTCTTCTATCTCCTTCTATTGTCAAACCTAGAAAGGTTCACATTAAGGCTATAATGTATACTAAGTATGAAGTCTTATAGAACTTTGAATAAGTAAGTAGACACCTTCGTCAATTGCTCATGAAGAGTATTGCTAATCTGCTCACCCCAAAAGATGACTTGTTTCCCTTGTAAAATTATCTTAATAAAGGGATACATCCATTCTTGGAATTGGGAAGAAAATGGTAGACCTCGTACTCTACAGAGAAGAGTAATTAAGTCACCAACTTCTTCTATAAAATCACCTCTAAAAAAATTCTACAGCCATCTAGATAAGTTGGCTCTGGGAGTCTTGAGCCATCCATTGTTCATCACCCTTTTTTCCCTCTCAGGATCTTTGTCATACTCCTTCTATGCCTTAATGAAGTCAATTTTTAGCACTTTAGTATTAGGAGGGCACATGAAAACTTTATTGATAAATTTGGGGTCTAGTCAAATTATCATGTTACTGCTGGCATCTAACACTAACCTGGTTTGTGTGACGCACCACTATAGGAAAAGAGGAGACTAGATGGATTTTACTCTCAATGATTCTTTTCATCTTTGAGCTCGAGTTTGCCACCTTGGTTCTCTCCATGAATTTAGCCATATCCACATGGCCGATCTTTGTGTCTCTAATGTTGTCGATATTAGAAGTGACTGAGGTGATTGGGAAAACACCTTAATACTAGTACTTCATGGCCTTTAACTTATTTAGAGAAGTTTCAGTCATCGAGATGAGCCTTTATTGAGAGGAAATTGATGAAAGAGAATCCTCAAGGGGAACTGTGATAAGAATCATGATCGTGTAATTAAGGAAAAATTGGCAATTTAGGGAAATTGTGCATCAAGTGATCATGACCGAGGAAGGTTACTTGATAGGATCGAGGTGTGATCAAGTTATAAAGAAAGAGGAAAAAATGGGAAGGTGTGAAAAATGGAAGGAATGAAAATTCTCTGGAGTTAGAGGAAATGGAGAAAAAGGATGCAAGAATGGCAAAATCTACCACCCTAGCATGTAGGACAGTCTGCATGCATAGGTGGCAAAATTTGCCGCTTGTGCATGTGAGATGAAAATGCATCAGTAGAAAAATTTTCCACCTATGCATGTTGGGATAGAATGTGTAAGGGTGGCAAAATTTTCCTCCCTTGCACGCAGGAAAGAATAGGTGTAATGGCGGCAAAATTTTCTTCCCTTACACCTTGGTCAGGAAGACATGCATCGGTGGCAAAATTTGTCACCGGTGCAAGAGAGGGGGGAAATGCAGTGTTAAGGTGACAAAATTCACTACCTTTACATAGGTAGTAATACTTGAGAAATAATGGAGGGAAAAAAAATAGTCACCTTAGCATGGAAGAAAAGGATGAAATGCGGAACGGGGAGGAAGGGAAGAGGAGGAAAGGAGCACAGTGGGAGGAGAAAGGTGTCCTAACGGGAGGAAGGGAAGAGGGGGAAGAAGAAAACAAAAATAAAAAAAAACAAAAATAAAAATAAAACCTAAAAAAGAGGAAGAACATGAAATAAAATGCAAAAATAAAGACCTACCTAGAAAATAACACACGATGAGAACTTGAATCCAATGAAAAATACTTCTTCCCACTTGCTAGATCATCCAGAGGTAGAGGGCAGGAGAAGGATTTGAAAGAAATAAATCAACACAAACCAAAATGAGATTAAATGGGGCAAAAATTGGCCCCAACCACTTGACACGGATGGCCATAAATGCTGCACATGAAAAATGAGGCAGTGTAGGGGTGGCAAAATTTGCCGCTCCTACACTAAAATTTAAAAGATATGCAGGGGTAGTGAAATTTTCCACTCCTGCATGGGAAGGAGAAAAATTTAGGGGTGTAAAAATTCATTGCTCCTACATTTTAGATGCAAGGGTGGTGAAATTTGCCACTCCTGCATGGAGAAGAAAAATAAATGCATTGACAACAAAATTTTCTACCTTTGCATGAAAATAGAAGGAAAAAAAAGACTAACTCTAGGAAAAGAGAAATTTGTCCCCTAGTCGCATCGAGACTATAACAACTTCCACATTTTGGAGAAAACATAATGAAGAGATGTTACAAACTCTGAATGATGTCAATTGACCAAATATGAGAACAAGAAAAACTTGCCTCGAAAAATGAACTTAGAGAGAAAAAAGGCAAAATGAACAAGTTTCATAGGGGTTGTTCCAAAAATGAGATGAGTTGATTTTGGAAACAATAGTTGGATCCTATTGGAAAACTTTCATTTGATCAAATTGATCAATGGGAGTAGAAACCAATCTCTAAGTGCCTTCATCCAAGCCATTGGGCTATGGAGTCATGCTAAAAATAAAAGAAAACAAAAAAAACATAAAAACTATATAAATATACAAGTGGATACATCTAAACTTCAAAGATTGAAATGATTTAGATGCTGCCCACTGTGGGGTAGTGAAAATAGTGCTCCATCTTAATACTCTAGCAAGAAGGTATTCTCACAATAGAGTTATCAAATGGTAAACGAACCTCTCCATAAAGAATTAAATTTGCCGTGCATTCCTTTTGGTTCTCTCCTCTTGTCCCACAACAAGACTTGATCTCTAATTTAAAAATTATGAACCTTAGCCCTTTTGTCAAAAAGTTTCTTCACCTAATTTTGATGCACTGTAATCTGGTCCACCACCATAGTTTGCTGCTCATTCAATTCAGTTAGACACATGATCCTTTTATTGATTGAATTTTTGAAGGTTGAATCTTTGATTGCTTTGGCTAATTTGAGCGCTGGTAGTTCTAGAGTGATACGTATCTCTACATTCAAGCCATATAGAATTTGGAATGGTGACATGTCTATGGCCCTCTTGGGTGTAATCCTATCTACCCATAAAGCATCAAATAATAAATTGTGCCAAGTTCTCTAATTTTCATCTACCAATTTCTTGATAATAGTAACCAGGTTCTTATTGCTCGATTCTACTTGGCCATTCCCTTGTGGGAAATAATTTGAAGTATGGGATAGGGTAATTTCATAATAAAAGTAGAACTGAGTAATTTCATGTGAAGAGAAATAGGTAGTGTTAAGTTGTGGAGCTAAAAGCTTCACTGATGTAGACATGGAGGAGATTGCTAAGAGGTTGCTGAGTTGCAGAGCAATTGATGTCAGTCTGATCAGCCGACATCGGTCATATATAGTGAGAAGAGCAATCGACATCGATCAGAGATCGGCCAGTGTCAATCACCTCCAGGCAGATAGGGACCAATGTTGGTCACCTGTGTGGTTCTAAAACTATCGTTTGCACAAATAGTTAGTTAATGGACCGATTGTTTGCATGTAGAAGGCCAATTATGGACTTGAAGCTATAGATCTAATTATTGTAATTAGATGTCTAATTATTGTTTGCATGAGATCTATATAATACACTCATGGGCTGTATTGTAATTTGTGATAGAGAGTAAGAGAGGAAAAATTAGCTTCTTCAGAGTGAAGAGAGCAAGGTGTGTTCCTCCTAGTGCCACAATGCCAAGTATGGGTGCTGGTTTGGAGAATCAAAAGGATTCTTCATGTATGTAGGATCTTGGTTAGCAAGTGTGCAAGGCCACCTTTGGAGATCTATATGGTAAGTAAGATCATTGATTTGTAGGTGTGTGTGTGTGTGTGTGTGTGTGTGCAAGGTCTAGGTTTGCAGGTGTGTAGAACTAGGTTGATCTGCAGGTGGAAGCAAGATCAAAGTGACAGTAACACAACAGGTAGCAAGATCAGGGAGATCTACTTGGAGTACGATGTGTACTCGGTTGGAGAGCAAAGAGGAAGGCAAGGTAGATCCTTCCAAAGTAAGATCATTTGAGTTTTAGGTTGTTGCAAGTTCATGGGAGATCTACTTGGAGTGCGTTGTGTACTCGGGTTCGAGTATGTGGGTATACTCGATGTACTAGTAGTATTGTTACTAACTGGTTGACTAGCGGTGTTGTTACTTGCTGGTGGAGGTGAACACCAACTCTATGTTTGAGTTGTGTTTTGGGACCGTAAGAGAGAGAGAGTGAGCTCTTAAAGAGATTTACTGTTTATGCCCTAGAGGTGTGGGAGCCTTAGAGGTGTGTAAGGAAGAAGACTGTGGCATATTTTTGTTGTATTTCCTTCTAGAAGAGTATTAATATAATTGGGTATTGTCTCTCATATTATGTGTTGTTTCTAATTCTAGTTACTTATTGCTTCTAGATATTTCCACATGTTTAGTTGCATCGTAATTAATTGTGCTTCATAGATCTTGACAAAGTGGTATCAGAGCATGTTTGTTGTTTTAGATTCCTGACAAAGTGGTATCAGAGCTAAGGTTGTAGGGAGCAGGTTTTTGTTTGATTATAGGTCACTCTCAGGAGTTTTTGATTGAGTGGGAGTATAGAAATGGCATAAGAAAGTACACTAATAATGGATGAATTCAAAGGCATGAATGGCCAATTACAGTGTTATGGAAAGAAAGAGCAGGTAAAGAAAAATTGTTGGTTGGTAGCAGATCAGCATGAAGGAACTGAAGAAGCAGATGTTGTAGGTGTTGTTGCACAGGATTTTCTAGGATGTTCCTTGGATAAAGTAGAATCTTGGTTTATAGATTTTGTTGCCTCTTTCCATGCAACCCAAATTAGAGGGGTTGGTGAGCCTTGTCATAGTATTGGCAAAGGGGAAGTGTGGCTGAAATTGTAGATGGCCAACACATGGGTGTTGAAGGAGGTCATGCAAGTCCCAGTCTTGGAGATGCAGCTAATTTCTTTAGGAAAGTTGGGTGATGAGAGATGCATCGGAACTCTCACAGTGGATTCTTGGAATGTTACCAAGGATGCACTTGAATTAGCATGTGGTAAAAAAGTAGGTACTCTTTATCTACTTGCTTGTATTACTGATTCCACTTCTGTTGCATAGGTGTGGCTTTATAGGCTTGGTCACATAAGTGAGAAGGAAATGGAGGTTCTTAAGTCAAATGGTAAGAGATCAAATTTGGAGAGCATAGACCAAGATTTTTGTGAGCAGTGGGATGCTACAAGAAAGAATTAGATTTATTGCAAGAAAAAGAAGTCTGATGTATTTGATAAACTTAAGAACTAGAAAGCCTTGGTATTTATGGAGGAGATGACGGATAGAGATCAATGGAGAAGGCTGAGTAACTCTGAGCAGGGCAATTTGGACATGGGTATGATTCAAAGAAAGTTTACGAGTAAAAAGTCATCACTCACAGGCAAACACAGGTACCAACATCGGTCAGAGGTAACTGATGTCAAATAGACAGGCACTGATGTCAGTCATGTGTAGACCAGAGAAGTCAGTGGTATTGGGTAGGTGGAGATTGATGTTGATGGGATAACTGGTGTCGGTGATCTGGACAGTCACATGGAATCGATGTCGATCAGATGCAGACTATGTGGTGATTGAGGTCAGTCACTGGAACAAATTTGGGGTGGACAACAAGCTGTCAAGGAGTCTTAAATGCCCATGTAAAGGACTGAAAGGGTAAGTAAGCCTCAAATTTATTGTTCCTCTTCTTTATAATCGTTGCTCACTGTAGAGTAGGAAGGATCCAGGAAATAGTGGGAGCATGGCATGATTAGGATGTAGAACCAAACAGAAGATTTGGTAGGGTTGCCAGCCAGAAGAAAGCACTGAAAGATGAATGGATACCTTAGTTAAAGAATAGAGAGAATGGACACGTGAGACAAAAGGCCAGGTCATATGGTCTTGAGGAAGCTATAGGATAGTGGTACAGGTTTGACAGGTGGATGACAAAGTAGGGCTTTAGTCAATGTCATTGTAACCATTATGTTTGTCTTACCAGGGTGGATAATGATTGCAACATTATCCTATTACTATATGTGGATGGTATGCTAGCTAGAAGGTTCGTACATACAGGGTTTTGCTAAGCTAAGGGTAAGGTTAATTTAGTAGCATGTCATGAGGAATTTGGAGTAGAAAAATTCTTTGGCATGAGTGTGTTCTAGAGACATGGAAGATCATAGGTTGATTTTGTCTCTAGATGATTGTGTGAAGGTAGTGCAGGATGCAGAATCGAGCAGCACACCTATGGATGGACAAGTCACAGAATAGGGTCCCCAATCACATGATGAGGTTGAGTACATGTGTACTCCTTGAGTTTGCCCAAGTAGTGGGTGCTGTCAAAAAGTTTGGAGCTGATCTAAGAAAGAAGCACTAGAGGGCAGTTCAGTGGATTTTCAGGTATCTAAGAGGGACCAGCAGCAGGTCGATATGTTATGCAAGGTCAATTTTTTTCTACATGGGTTTGTAGATGCGGATGTGGTAGGTTACTTAGATGATAGGAGGCACACCATAGGTTTTGTGGTGGTTGGTCTTCAAGGTTGAGCTTAAAGAGGGATACAAGCTAAGAAACAGATTAGATGGGGTACAGGTACAGGTACAGTGTAGCTGTTTATCTCCAAGTGGGAGATTGTTAGGTTGTGGAGCTAAAAGCTTCACTGATGCAGACATGGAGGAGGTTGTTGAGAGGTTTTTGAGTTGTAGAGTAACTGACGTTGGTCTAATCAGTCGACGTCGGTCATATACAGTGAGAAGAGCAACTGACGTTGGTCAGAGATCAGCCAGTGTCAGTCATGTCCAGGCAGATAGGGACCGATGTCGATCACCTGTGCATTTCTAGAACTGTCGGTTGCATGAAAAATTAGTTAACGAACCAATTGTTTGCATGTAGAAGGCCAATTATAGACTTGAAGCTATAGATCTAATTATTGTAATTAGATGTCTAATTATTGTTTGCATGAGATCTATATAATAGACTCATGGGTTGTATTGTAATTTGTGCTAGAGAGTAAGAGAGAAAAAATTAGCTCCTTCAGAGTGAAGAGAGCAAGGTGTGTTCCTCCTAGTGCCACAGTGCCAAGTGTGGGTGCTGGTTTGAAGAATCAAAAGGATTCTTCATGTATTTAGGATCTTGGTTAGCAGGTGTGCAAGGCCACGTTTGGAGATCTACATGGTAAGTAAGATCATTGATTTATAGGTGTGTGTGTGTGCAAGGTCTAGGTTTGTAGGTGTGCAGAACCATGTTGATCTATAGGTGGCAACAGGATCAAGGTGACAGCAACACAACAGGTAGCAAGATCAGGGAGATCTACTTGGAGTACGGTGTGTACTCAATTGGAGAGCAAAGAGAAAGGCAAGGTAGATCCTTCCAAAGTAAGATCATTTAAGTTGCAGATTGTTGCAAGTTCATGGGAGATATACTTGGAGTGCATTGTGTACTTGGGTTTGAGTATGTGGGTATACTCAGTGTACTGGCAGTATTGTTACTGACTGGTTGACTGGCAGTGTTGTTACTGGCTGATGGAGGTGAACACCAACTCTATGTTTGAGTTGTGTGTTGGGACCATAAGAGAGAGAGTGAGCTCTTGAAGAGATTTACTATTTATGCCCTAGAGGTGTGGGAGCCCTAGAGGTGTGTAAGGAAGAAGATTGTGGCATATTCTTTGTTGTATTTCCTTCTAGAAGAGTATTAATACAATTGGGTATTGTCTCTCATATTCTATGTTGTTTCTAATTCTAGTTACTTATTGTTTCTAGATATTTCCACATGTTTAGTTGCATGGTAATCAATTGTGCCTCCTAGATCCTGACAGGCAGCATTATCTGTTACAATTTTAAGTGGAACCCCAAACTGGGAGATGATATTTCCTTAAATAAAATTACACACCACTTCATATGTAGCGTGCTTGGTTGGGATGGATTCCACCCATTTGGTAAAGTAATCAGTTGCTGTGAGGACATAATCATACCCTGCACTTGAGGATGGGTTAACTGTGCCAATAAAGTCAATACCCCACTATTAAAAATGCTTTTCAATTATTATTGGCTTGAGGGGTAATGCATCTAGTTTAGAATTTTCGATGAATTGCTGACACAATTCACATCTATGCACCCATTTATATGCATCTTGAAATAGCATAGGCCAATAGTACCTTGCTCACAAAAATTTTATGCGCTGTCACTAGTGTAGAAAAATGTCCTCCATAAGCCAAATTGTGGAAAGACTCCAAAAGTTTATCTTGTTGTACCTTATCGACACAATGAAGAAATACCCCATCCAGGCTTTTTTTATACAAACTATTATCCCACAAAACATAGCTAGTGGCTTTTAGTATGACACTTTATTTTTCCTTGTAGGAGAGATGAGAAGGACACTCACCATAAGTTAGAAAATGGGTGATGTCAAAATACCACTCATCAATAGTGGCAACAAAGAGAACCATAGGCACATCTTCAATTTCTATCTCTTAATTTTCTGCTTCCTTGGGAATATTGTTAGCAATCAACTAACAAAGACCCTTTCTCCACACAAGTTTGGTAGGTTTGATGTCTAGATCAAACTCTTGAATCTTGGCAATCTAATTAACCCTCTTTGTATCAAACTCCTGTTGAGTCAAAATGGACTTTATTGTTGTATCAGGCACCAAAACCTCAGTATGTGAATTCAGGATATAAAACTTGAAATATTTAACTGCTTTGACCACTGCATACCCATGCTTCTCCATGTTTGAATATTTCAGCTCATGAGCTTTGAATGGACAACTCATGAAGGAAATGGGAGACTCCACACCTTCTTGGTTCTATTGAACTAAAATAGCTGAAAGTGTATGTTCAGAAGCATAACTGTATATTTTGAAGTTTTTGGTATAGTCTGGACAAACTAGAATTGGTGCGCGAGTGATTGCTTATTTGATGTCTTTGAATGTTGATTTTCCCTCTACAGTCCACCTGAAGGTGGCTTTGCCTTTCATCATATTGACAATGTCGCAACTTTTTTCAGTGAACTCAAGGATGAACTTTTGAATAAAATTCAGCTTTTCGAAGAAAGAGTGAACTGCAATTTTACTGCTAGGCAAAGTAAGCTCTTAGATGGACTTGACTCTTTTTTAGTCAATTTTTATACCTTCTTGGGACACAATATGTTTGAGAAGTTTTCCTTTTGTCACCTCAAAGATAGATTTTTTGGGATTTAGAGAAATACCATTTTGACGATAGCGTTCTAGTATTCTTTGTAAATGGTGGACATGGTCAGAATGATGCTTTGAAAATACTATCAAATCATCCAGATATACTATAATGAACTTACCCATTTCATCTTTGAAAGTGAGGTCCATCACTCTTTGAAATGTGGTGCCTACATTTATTAGACCAAAAGGCATTCTTCGATAAGTGAAGGTGCCCCATAGTGTGGTGAAGGCAGTCTTATGCTGATCTACTTTTCCAACTTCATTATGATTGTATCTTAAGAAACTGTCTAGCATTGATAACATCTCTGAGCCTGTCACCATCTACATAACTTGATCCATGATAGGGAGAGGGTAGTTATCTTTTAAAGATAACTTATTCAAGTTTCTAAAATCCATGTAGATTCAAATTTTGCCATTCTTCTTTCTCATAGGCACTATATTGGCTATCTGTGTGGAGTGATGGATTGAAAAAATTATCCTAGCATAAAGCATTTTTTATATCTCAGATAAAATGGTCCCTGATATTTTTGGATTATTTTCCTAGACTTTTGCTTGTAAGGCACTGAGTTAGCCTTAAGAGGAATGTCATGGAAAATTTCGTCAGGCCTGAGTGATTTCAAGTCATCGTAGGAATATGATAAGACATCTATGTATTGGTGGAGTAGGTTAGTGAACTTGAATCTCTCCTCTGGAGTGTAGCATTTCCCAATGTTCACCATCTTAGGATCTCCTTTGGTTCCTAGATTTACTTGATCAAAATCCTAAGAGGAGTTTGAATCCATTCACTATTGTTTGATGAATCTATCATGGTTATCAAACAATTTCTCTAGGGAAACTAGGCCTTTGGGAATCTTATTCCCCTTAAGTTGTAGGAACTCCTCACCTACATCTGTATTTGATTTAGAAGTTGTCCCACATTTTTCAAATTCACTACCTTTAAAATGTAGTTGTTTGAAGCTATCTTTTTTCTCCAAGAAGGCAATGATTTGATTGTCATTATTGAATACTTGCCAATGGCTGGCATTATTAGGTACACTTGGTCAAAAGACCAGTTTAATAGTGTACTTGTTTCCTTTAAAGTCTAGGTGGGGAACCAAGAGATTAGAAAAAATAGCCAATGCATTTACATGGTCATTGAATTCTCTTAGAATAACAGAGATGCTAAAAGCATCAAAGTTTTCAATTTGGTCCCAGACTAGATTGCAGTAGTGGCGTAATATTTCATTCTTAGTTTGATAGAGGTTTCTTTCCTGACAAACCACTAATTTAGTGTCCCCTTTAGTATGAAGGAGTTTAATGCCTTTTTCTCTAGTAGCCTACAATCCAAGTAACAAGGATTCATACTCAGTTGTGTTGTTGGTGTTGCTAAACTGCAACTTGTAGGATAAAAGGATAAGAGATACCTACCTCATTAGACACCACTTTTTTTTGAAAACTTCTTCATTTGGAGGAAAAGATTCTTCCATGCATTCATTTTGCTTCACTGATTCTCCTGCTATGTTAGTTGAATACATTTCCAAGTTGTTACTTGTAAGAGTTTCATCAGATGTCTCATAAACTTCATTCATAGATAGGAAGTAGTTACCCATGCCCAAAGACTCAAATAAAATTTGAGCTTCTGGTACTGATGATCAAGTGACTACATATTTTGCCTCTTTTTTAGGAAGCAATCTCTTCATAACACCTTGAATTGGGACCCATGCCTCAGACAAGTCCATGCTTAGCTCACCACCAACATCCTTGCAAAAATTCCACCCAAGAAGGATGCCATAAGAGGCTGGAACATCGGCCATCATAACTGTCATTTTTATCTTCTTTTCTAGAAAAGCTGCAAACGCAAATTGGGCATCTTTTATTTGACCAAGGAATGGGACTTGCTTATTTTCCATAAAAAACACCTCCCAAAAGTTTTGGTCAAATTTAGACCAAGGGAATCTGTGACCTTGGCAGGCATAACATTATCAGAAGCTCCAGAGTCTATTATGCAATTACTCAATTTATAACCATTTATCAGAAGGGAAACATAAAAAAGGTCTATTTTCTTGGGAGCAATAAGAAGAGTCACGACTAGATTATTTTGGGTGGATTTATCCTTGGGAGAATCATGATTTGCCTTTGAATAATCTTATCCTGTGGGAATGTCTTTATTTTTTACATATTCTGCCAACCTATCAAACTGTTTAGGATTGGCTCAAAAATACTCAATCTCAGTCATTTGAATCTTAGTCTTTTTGGTGTGATCAATTATATCAAATAATTGAAATGAATTTGAGATAGAGGAAGAGGGCCCATCATCTTGACCTTTAGTGGGTGTGGTACTGGTTTGAGAAATAGAGGTGGAAGATATGGGACGATTTGAGGTACTTACTTTTTTTTAGTTACCAGATCCTTTAGTTGGGAAGGCAATGGAGTCCCTCATTTAGAGATGGAGACCACTGACTAAGTTTCTTCTTGTGATTTCCTTTTAATAGTTTGTGGAGCTGACTGGTTTTGAGATCTGGTAAAAATAGCATAAGATCCATCAAACCCTTCTCCTTACTTCTAGCTTCATCCTCATAATCTAGGAAACTGATAATGGAGTCACCAGCTAATTCTTCTTCCTACTCTTCAAAGAGATTAGCATCATCTTGTTGGTCTAACTCAAGTTGGAGTGATAAATCATGTTCAGCCTTCAAGTAACTGACCACTAAATTGGTAGGTGCTGCTTTAATGGCAAGTTTCCCATGTGGGGGAGGGAGGTGATTTGGTTGTCCTTGGTTTCGAGCAGTATTTCCCTAATATTGCTGATTCTGGAATGTTGTCCTTGGCATATCTCGATAAGTGGGAGTAGACATACCTTGGGCCTTTTGTCTTTTCAAAGCTATTAGTTAATTTGTCAACTTTTTCACCATAGAATTTATAGTGCTTGTAGAAGAACTTTCAGGAGATGAAGAAAATATATTTTTATTAGAGTCTTTTCTGATCTTACCTACTAGGATAAGATCATCCTCAATCTCAATAGCTAGATTTTGAGCCATCATGAGATTCATAGGGCTAGCCCGTCTCAATAGAAAACTTACTTTGAGAAGTTACGAGTTGATGAAAAAGCACTTGAGATTCTCTGGCGTGGGCTGAGCGATGGTAGGAATCTGGTTCCTTAACTTATTGAATTTGGCTATGAAATTTCTTATGAGTTCATGGGGTTCCTTCTTCATCTACGTAAGTTGAGCTAACAAGGCATACACGTCTTCAGTAGGTTTAAACCTAGCTTCAAATTTAGATTTGAGTGTATTTCAGTTAGTTATAGTTCGAGCTTGAAGGTGATAAAACCAATCCGCATAGTGCCTTGTAGAGTTTCCACAAAAATTCTCATTGCTACATCTTCAAATTCTACATTGATTACACCATATGCTATAGAGAAGGCAACAATATGCTCATCAGGGTGAACCTTCCCATCACCAAAAAAATTGGGAATTTTTTTTCTAGAACTATGAGGTAGTTCATGTAAGGGTGGGGTCAAATTAAGAGGGACAAAAGAATTTCCCCACAAACCTTGAGCCATTATGATAAGATGGTTAAATGGAAGGATAAAAAATCTTGGTGGGGTTAATAAAGACAAAGCCTTACCGGTATTTAGACTATAAGCTTCACCAGGTATGGGAGATCCTCCGAAAACTCCTAGTTCATTGCAGGTGAGGTGGTGGAGGAGAAATCTCAAAATTAGTTTGTCGCACCAAATTAAATATAGGATCAACAATACCCTAAGATCTTTAGCCTTGTGTGTATGGTGGATCTGCTAGAGTGTAAAATGAGAAAGCAACTAGAGTTGATTCAATTTGAAGCTTGAGGCTTCAAAATGCACGTTCATTCCCTAGTGGAGTCACCAAAAGCTATTGCGTGAAGTTGGAAGGAAAATTAACAATGGAAAAGAATTGGAACTGCTCATTCTTTCTTAGTAAAATAAATGGATAAAGCTATAATGATAATGGGTAAGACATAGCTGATGTTTCAATCTGAAGCTTGAGGCTTCAAATTGCACAAAATTACTATCCCCAATAGAGTCACCAAAAGCTGTTTCGTGAATATTTTGTCATCAACTCACTGATGACAAAATAGGTATATCAACCATAGTACAAGGAGATTTATGCAACAAAAAGTGTAGGTTTACCACATCTTAATGACATAAATCTCTCCTCTCATTAAGGGGAGGTTCTCTATGAATCACTTATATGATATATATATATATATATATATATATATATATATATATATATATATATATATATATATATATAGAAAATAATACTCAGGGTAGTATAACACTATCCATCTCTCTTTTTTCAGAGATGATGTTCAAAGAACAAAAGAAGGAGGTCCTGGTTGATGGTTGAAAGCATTCTTCTTCTTTCAGAAATGCTATCAAGCACATAGGAAAAAATCTCTTGAAGTAGTGACAAGGTCCACAAGGAAACCCACGAAAGCACAAAGTCTTCTGTTGCCTCTTTCATTGATCACAACACACGTAACAGTAGAGTGAAATAAAGCCCAAAGTCTTTGCCTAAAACTACAATGGATAAAAGGCTAATTGAGATAAAATCAGCTCAAAGTATTTCTTTTATACTTTGGAAACGTCTTTAGATAATTTCAATACACACACTTTGCTTATTAAATTGAATAGATGAGAGATTATCAGGAAAGAGAACATAAGAACTATTTCCTAAGTAACACAAATTACTTCAACACAAAGTCTGAAATTAACCTATTTCTCATTCATTTGATAAAATATGATTTACAAATTGAGCACAAAGTCTCAAGAAGCATCTCAATTTCAGCAGAGTTTTTCCTCTCAATTATCTAGAGATATTTTACAAAAGTGGTTCCCTCTATATATAGGGAGAAACTTTCAAAATTAGAAAAGGATTAAAATATTAAAAACCTAGTCAAAAATGAGTCATCGTTGACTTTGGGATATTTTCTAGATTTTTTACATGTAATTACATATTACAAAAGTTCATGTACTTTTAGATGACAAAAGTACATGAGAAGAAAGAAAGAAGAGAGAATGGAGGAATAATTCAACTCTTGTCGCCAGACTTCTTCAGATGAGCATCATACATGGTGATAGATGCCTAAATTCCTATACTATCTAGCATAATGGTATTCTTAAAGATTACTTTGGCTTTGATTATAGCGTCTTTCAATGTTATGATTGCTTTGGAATAACTAGTTAACCTAGTTCTTAGATTATCTAGAGTTAACTAAGTATCTAAAATATTATCCACAGAAGTCTTTTAAAATGTTTTCTCTTTGAAATCCATTTGGATCATACCTTTGAATTCTTGAATCATCTCTTTTACTGAAAGAAATTGATTATCTCTAGAGGTGAGTTTGCAAGGCAATTCCTCTAATCTATTCAACAGGCTGGTGTCACTTTTCTCACTAGTGTCCTTGGAAGACTTGAGATCTTCGATCAACTCCTTAAGTAACTAGATTCTATATATCAGTGATTCTTTTATTTCAACATAATAATCTTTGTTGTCAATGACGTCAATCAATACCAAGGTGCATTTCTTCATATCCTTCATCTCTACCCACTTGCTAAGATATTTATTTGTACTATCAATATCTTGAGAAATAAGAGAGACGAAGTCTTCTAAATCTATCCTTATTTTCTTCATCTTCTCTATCTTATCAACAACTTCTATAAGCAAGGAAATTCCTTGTGTATGCATATTTTCTATATAATCTTCAAGTACTTTTCCTTTCATATAGGTTTTCTCTACTTTATAGATAACAAGATCATCTATGGAAGAGGCTTTTGGGGTCACTGATTTAGGAGCAAAAGTGAATCTCCTGACTACCACAATCAATTATTCTACCTTTGCCTTGTAATAATCTTTCATCTCCTTCTCCCTGTCAAATTTTTGGACCATGATATCCATTGCTGACTATAGTTCACTCTTTGCATCCTCATGAGTTACTTTCCCCAACTCAACACGATAAATAGAGTAGTTGCTCATGTCAAAACCCTCTAGGGTTACATCCTATGGAGGTTTGGCTATCTCTAGAAATTTGTGCCCCTTTTTCTCAACCATTTTTGAAAGGATCCTTTGTTTCTTATGGGTCTTAGCTTTCGCTGACACTATTTTTCCAAAATCAAAGTCATCTGCAAAGATGGCTTGCTTCTTCCTTTTGGGTGTGAAAGTTGATAACCAAGGTGAGAGAGTGGAAACACTTACCATGGAAATAGTCCCTACAACTAGTGTTACTGGGGTAATGTCTCCACTACCAGTGGGAACAATGGGTGCAATGGGTGTAGTAGTTGAAACTATATCGACCATTAGCTGGTCAATGGTGGAACTTTTTCCAATATTGAAAGAAGGAGATGAGAGACTAGGGATAGATCTTGAGGAGTGAAGGACGTCTCCAAAAGTGCCTTGAATATCACCAAAAATAAATCCAAAATGAGAGGTGGCTCCAAAATAAGGAACACTAATGTGAGAAAGAGGTGAAGGAGATGCCATAGGGGATTGGAGTGGTGAAGAAGAAACCCCTACAAGTGGTTGTGCCCCTTCTTGAGGAGATAGAGTTTCAATTCTCTATTGTTTTGAAGGCCTATCATCTGTCTCTATCTGTTCTGCTACCTGTTCCTAAGTGCTTTGTTCTCCAGCCCCCATAGCTATTGATTCTGGGTCCTTCTTAGCAACATTCAATTTCTTTGACACAAAGATGATCTTAGGCTTGTGAGGCCTAGAAGGAGAAGGAACGTCTCCCTTATTCTTAGTTATATTCTCTGCTCTCTTCTTTTTTTCTTCTTGGAATTCAACCTCTAATCCCGTGATGAATTCCTTCAATGTGAATCCTTTGGCCGCTATCCAATCATTGGTGTTAGCCAATATTAGTTTAAATCTCATCCTTAAAGAAGACAACTCCTTTTAGGACCACTGAATTGGAGGAAGAGGAGAGTTAGCAACTTTTTTAGCCATGTATCTATTGTTAATTATATTTTTATCACCAACCAAATTAGGGGGAATATCTGTAAGCCCTAGATATTTAATCTACTCCAGAGTCAGTCTATTGTAGTCCATTCTTTTGATCTCTTCTATTGTTCTCAAGTCTATCTAGATGCCCTCAATCATGGGCTCATGAAATTGAGTCTTTCTTTTGATCATATCCTTGACACTCCTGTAGTCAAAATTGGGTCTTTTTTTGAACTACTTCATGGTGACCAGTTGCATTTTTGTCTCCATTACTCTTGCTTTAACGGTGGTCAAAATTAAGTATCTACCAATTTCTATTGGGAACCTAAAACCTAGCTTCTTAAGTTCTATTTTATTAGTGTGTATGACAATAATCTATCTACATAGCTCCATTAGGACTAATTTATCAGATGGAAACCTAGGGAGCATGTAAGGATAGTCTTGGAAAAAGCCAACTCATAGATAGCAAAAGGAGGGGAATTATAAAAACATGTAGCCAAAATCATTGATGACCATCTAGGCTTCATTTGATACTCTTTTCTATTCTAGCTGAGGATTGAAAAGGCATAAAAACACCATGAATAAGGCGTGATTTACCCTCCTAAAGTGATGGATTGATCCTTTTAGTGTTAGATGAGGGTTATATGAATAAACCGGGTTGGTTCTTCTGTTTCTTTCTGTTGTCAAACTTGGAAAGGTTTGCATTGAGGCTATAATGTATACTAAGTATGAAGTCATATAGAACTTCAAAGTAGTAGACACCTTCGTCAATTGTTCGTAAAGAGCGTTGCTGAACTACTTACCCCAAAAGATGACTTGTTTCCCTTGTAGAATTATCTTAATAAAGGGATATATCCATTCGTGGAATTGGGAAGAATATGGTAGACCTAATACTCTATTGAGAAGAGTAATTAAGTCACTAACTCCTATAAAATCACTTCTCAAAAAATTCCATGGCCATCTAGACAATTTGGCTCTGGGAGTCTTGAGCCATCTGTTGTTCATCACATTTTTTGCCCTCTCAGGATCTTTGTCATACTCTTTTTGTGCCTCAATGAAGTTGATTTTTAGCACTTCAATAGCAAGAGGGTATATGAAAACTTTATTGATAAATTTGGGGTCTAGTCAAATTATCGTGTTGCCACTAGGATCTGACACTGACCTGGTCTCTCTATTATAGAACTAGGTGCACTAGAGGATGAACTCTGTGTGATGCACCACTACAAGGAAAGAGGAGACTAGATGGATGTTGCTCTCAATGATTCTTTTCATCTCCAAGCTTGGTTTTGTTATCTTGGTTCTCTCCATGAACTCAGCCATATCTTCATGGCCAATCTCTGTGTCTCTAATGTTGTCGACATTAGAAGTGACTGAGGTGATTGGGAAAACACCTTGATACTAGTAATTCATGGCCTTCAATTTCTTTAGAGAAGTTTCAGTCATTGAGATGAGCCTTTATTGAGAGGACACCAATGAAAGAGAATCCTTAGGGTGAACTATAATAAGAATCATGATCATGCAATTAGAGAAAAATTAGCAATTTAGGGAAATTGCACGTCAGGTGATCATGATCGAGGAAGGGTACTTGATAGGGTCAAGGTATGAGCAGGTTGGAAAGTGAGAGGAAAAAATGGGAAGGAGGCATGAAAAATGGAAGGAATGAAAATTCTCTAGAGTTAGAGGAAATGGAGAAAAAGGATGCAAGGGTGGAAAAATCTACCACCCTAGCATGTGGGACGGTCTGCATGCATACGCAGAAAAATTTGCCACTTATACATGTGAGATGAAAATACATCGGGAGCAAAATTTGCTACCTATGCATGTTGGGATAAAATGTGTAAGGGCGGAAATTTTTTTTGCCCTTGCATGTAGAAAAGAATAGGTGTAACGGTAGAAAAATTTGTCACCCTTACACCTTGGTGAGGTAGACATGCATCAGCAACAAAATTTGCCACCAGTGCAAGAGAGGGGGGAAACGTAGTGTTAGGGCAGTGAAATTCACTAGCCTTACACAAGTAGTAATACTTGGGAAAGAAGGGAGGGTGGTGAAAATTTCCACCCTAACATGGAAGAAAAGGATGAAATATCGAATAGGGAGGAAGGGAAGAGGAGGAAAGGAGTACAGTGGGAGGAGAAAGGTGTCCTGATGGGAGAAAAAGAAGAGGGGGAAGAAGAAAACAAAACTAAAAACAAAAAAAACCTAAAAAAGAGGAAGAACATGAAATAAAATGCAAAAACAAAGACCTACCTAGAAAATAATGCGTGATAAGAACTTGAATCTGACAAAAAATGCTTCTTCCCGCTTGCTGGATCATCCAGAGGTAGAGGGAAAGAGAAAGATTTGAAAGAAATAAATCAAAATGAACCAAAATGAGATTAAATGGGGTGAAAATCAGCCCCAACCACTCAATGTGCATAGCCATAAATGCCATGCACGAAAAATGAGGTAGTGTAGGGGCGGTGAAATTCACCACTCCTACTCTAAAATTTACAAGACATGCAGGGGCAATTAAATTTGTCGCTCCTGCATGGGAAGGAGAAAAATGCAGGGGAAAAAAAAATTTTGCTCTTGCATTTTGTATGTAAGGGCAATAAAATTCACTACTCCTAAATGGAGAAGAAAAATAAATGCATTGACAGCAAAATTTGCTGCCTTTGCATGAAAATGGAAGGAAAAAAAAGACTAACTCTGGGAAAAGGGAAATTTGTCCCTTGGTCGCATCGAGACTGTAACAACTTTCGCATTTTGGGGAAAACGTAGTGAAGAGACGTTACAAACTCTGAACAATGCCATTTGAGCAAATATGAGAACAAGAAAAACTTTCCTCAAAAAATGAAATTAGAGAGAAAAAAGGTGAAATAGACAAGTTTCATAGGGGTTGTTCCAAAAATGAGTTGAGCTGATTTTAGAAACAACAACATGGAGTTTTCCATTCCATCTAATCAACTAGTGCATAAATGAGCATACATAAATAATGTGTTGTGCACATGCCCCCAAATCTGATATATAAGCATATGGATTCTAGACTGAGTTGTAATAATTTTATATGAGTATATTAATACTAAAATGGGAGTGTTCATGCCATGCATGGAGCCCCAAATCTAAGTAAATTGGTATGGTTTTGTATAAAACTGATTAAACACTAGTAATCTATAACTAAATATGTGTAAACTTAGATTGTAATTTTTATAAATTTTTGGTAAATATATATTTTTTTACCTATGGGTAAATTGTATAATAGCACCATTTCTTGGATAGTAGCACTATGGTTCTAGTGTATACTTTTAGTGCTAGTGTCATGTTGTGTTATTTTTTTTCCAACTGAGTCTGATCTCTGTCTGATTATTTTCCACTATGTTTTTATAAAACTGAGCTCTATATTATGTGCCAATGTGCTGGAAAATATATTTTGAGTGAACTTAGATTCCCTAATCTCTATGAAAAACCTATGTGAATTCCCCCTATTTTTATGGGAGTTGTTGAACCTATGCAAGAACTATCCTAAAAATAAAAATCTCTATATGATATGTGTTACCCTCAGCATATATGATATCTATGTAATAAAATAATATAATGTATATACATGACATTATAATGTAAGATAATCTAAGCATACATTTATAATGTATGATTTATGTTAGATATAACATTCACAAGGTTGTCAAGATAGATATAACAATGTCAACATGTGTATGAATAACAAATCCAAGTAATAAACTAAGTAACTACCTAGTGGGATGGGACATGATGTCCATCATGAAACCTATAGAGCTAAAGGGAGATGCATGAGGTCCCTCATAGAATATAAAATTAGAGTGTGTAACAAGTAAAAATCAAGTGTCATGGCCATGATGAATACATGAAATCATACATACAACACACATGAGGCATGTAAAATAGGCCAAGGGGCCACAATACAAGGGACATGGGCACATGTCACTAAATCTCAGAAAGAAATACATACAAATACATTTTCAAATGTACACATACGCATAGATAAATCAAGTTGTATTAGAGCCACATGGAAGGACATGTTCAAATGTCTGCATACACAATCAATAAAACATAGACAAGGACATGAGCACATGTCCAAAGCATACATATAATGAAAGGAAGTGGCATAGAGTTGTAGAATAATAACATATTCAAATTCCCTTGAATAGATGTATAATCATATAGATACAATCAAGTCTAAAATAGTGAATCTCTAAGTGAAAGTATGCATGAACATGTAGTAAAAATCTATATAAGTGAGAATATGTACATAAACCAAGTCTAAATTAGTAGTAGTTGGTTATAAATATGAGTAGTGTAGGATGATCAATATCAATATATAACAATGCTAAATCTATGATATAGAGTTTATAAAGATGTAACCTGGTAATTATAACTATGTATATGATGCCCCTAAATGGGTGAATGTTTCAAATGAGGATTCTATGTATATGTGTATATTCCCCTATTGGTAGATAGTAGCAAATCTAGATCTGTGTATTGGACCTCAGTCCTGTAAGTATCTATAAAAACTTTAAAATAATAAGTGAAGCATGTATGTGTGATAAAACTAACTATACTAAGATAGCTAGCATATGTAGTAATTAGAAAGTATAATAAATATAAACATGGAAATGCATATAATATATAATTTGAATTTTCTAAGTAAATATTTGAATGTTTTTTTTATTTTGACATATTATATTATTTTTTGTGTTTTTTAGATATAATCTATGTACAAGCCACATGAGAATGAAACTATATACAAGGATCAAAATGAATGAAACTATGTACAAGTAAATTCTATAAATAATTAAGATTATGTACAAATGAAGTACAATGTATCTATAGACCTAAAATCACATCCATGGTATGTGGATAATCAAATGGTAGATCTGGTAGGAGGCCATCTAATGTCCGATATTGAATCTACCCAAACTAAAATAAATCATCATCATCATGATCATTGTACCATACTATCTATAAAAGTATATTCTTACCATTGGCATTAGTCTAGATTATATGCATTCAAATAACATATTTCTCTATTGTGTAATAAGCCTCCCATGCTATCCTAGGGTAAACTGCATTAGACCATAGGGTATTTATGCGAAATCTATGATTCTCATCCAAGCCATCATGTAAAATATGAACTATGTGTCCATTATGAATGAAATCCAAGAATGTATCTATGTAATCAATTATGTCATCCATTACTTATAACCATGTACTACCAAGGGTAACCTATGCATGAGTTTCTATGCTCATGATGAAGAGTAATGTGTTGGACACCTTTGGGCCACATGAAAATAGTAGTGTGATAGATCTTAAAGAATCATGATAATGTATAGCATGTTATAGGTTACTCTCCTGATGTCTTATGTCATGTAAGAATTCTAATATGCAAGTGTTGGGATATGAATCCTCATCTATATCAACATGAGGGATGTGTTGGTCTTGGATCAAAAATTAGATATTCAAGGGATCATTCCATGAATATTTGTGTCGATGAAAATTCTATCATGGTGATTGTACTAGTGGAAGTAAAGGCTATGTAATCTAAAAGTTCCCTAAGATTTGAATTTATTCAACTTGTGTTGTAATGTTGAGCATGTATTTATATCATATCTTGTAATCCTATGAAAATGACAAAAGGTTTTACCATCCTACTATGATAATATACTAATGGATCTATGATTAATTGTGGGTAATGTCATCAATCTTCTATCAAGTAATATCTATAGAATTGTATAAATAGGTTGATGGCCATAGATGTAACCATATGTAATGAGTGAATGGAGAGATTTTCCACTAATTTTAACTAAGTGGGTAGCCCTATAGCTATAGGATATTAAATAGTGGTGTTTCCAATGTGTAAAAAGGCATGAGTGCCTTAGAATCATCTCTTTAATCTCCAGGGCCAACTAGTGTGAATCTCAATCCACATAAGTAATCATTGATCTCAATAGGTGTTAAATCATCCTCTATGGTGACCCAAGAATATCTATTATATTTGAGTATATATACTTCCTATGAGTTAAAAATAAATGGTAACTGTGCTATGAGAATCCCATCATCTATAGTTGGTGGGAATAACTATACTATAGGAGGGTCCTCCTCAATCATTTTTAAAGGTAACTCTATTTTGGGAGGATCTGAAATGTGTATAGGAATAATGGTATTAGATTCCCTAACCTCATATGTATGCATCTACTCAATCATAATATTGTGAGGTGGGGACTATATAAGAATATGAGGTATCAAATCTAAACATATACTTCTAATCATGAAATAAAAATATTTCATTAATATTCACTAAAAAACAAATACATGGACATATTTTTATAAGCCTAATTATGCTCATAATAGTCTTATAAAATAAGATGAGCAAATATTCTAATGAAAACCATAATCTACTAATTTATTCAAAGGCCTAACTTAGTCTAACAACTAACCTATATTATACATGATTTTTTTTATAGGATAAAAAACTACATTTACAAGCATATGTGAATTAATTTATTCTAAAATTCTCCCCCTTAATTCATCATAGTTTGGACAGTACAAGAGAGACAAATTCTAAATACCTCAAACTTATCATGTGCAAGTGACTTTATGAAGACATCTACACATTGATCTTGAGTGGGGAAATATTGTAAAAATATATTATGTTATTGAACATGTTCACATATGGAATAGACTTGAACTTCAATGTGCTTTGTGCATTCATGAAACACTAGATTGTAAACAAGTTTAAAAACAACTTGATTATCAAAGTTTATAATTATTGGTTGAGTCTGTGGAACTCCCAATACTTATAGTATGTGATGTAACCATATCATCTCACAGATATATCCTCCTAAAGTGTGATATTCTACCTCAAAATAATGAGAAACAAATTTTTGATTCTTCTTCCCCCATGAGATTGGAATAGATTCATGAAAGAATACAAACCCATAAGTGGATTTTTATCATTAATTAAAATTGCATGATCTGTGTCTATGTATCTTGTTAATAAATTATCATTCTTCTTGTATATTAGGCCATAATCCATTGTCCTTCTAAGATATCTCAATACTTTCTTAGCTACTTTCTGGTGGCTTACCTTTGGATCTTGCATGAATAATGAAAGATAGCTAATAACATAGCTAATATTTGGCTTAGTGTATGTGAGGTAGATGATACTCCCAATTAATTGGGAATAAAGAGTAGCATTTATTAGTGGTGATGCATCTAAGAAAGACAAATCAAGTCTTATCTCCATGGACATAGACATTGGTTTACAATCCATCATCCAAAACCTCTCAAGTAATGTTTTGGTGTAATTTATTTGAGACATGAATATGTTGTACCCTTTTTTCCATACTTCCAACCCAAGATAGTATTGTAGTAACTTGAGATCTATCATGTCAAATGATTGATTAAGATCACTCTTTGTTTCATAAATTATCTTCACAAAGATTCTAGTGATAACTAGATCATCAAAATAAAAAACAATAATAAAAATATCCCCTATTTGTTTTTTGAGATAGATATTGGGATCATATGAAATCTATGATTCATGAGATGCTCATCAATTTTTATATATTAGGCTCTAGGAGCCTATTTGATACCATACAAATATTTTATGAGTTTGCACACTTTCTACTCTTGCCCTGGTGTGACATAACCCTCTAGTTGAGTCATATAGACCTCTTCTTTTAGATATCCATTTAATAAGGAACTTTTGTCATCCATTTAATTAATGTTCCAACCAAACTATGCAACCATTGAAAATATCATTATGATTGTCTTTATCTTAGCTATAGAATTAAAAGTCTCCTCATATTCTATACCTTGTTTCTGAGCATAACCCTTTTCCATGAGTCTTGCCTTGTGCTTATTTATATTACCATATCCTTTATATTTAGTCTTAAAGACCCATTTGAAACCAATAGGTTTCTTCCTTGGTGGAGGATCAATAATATGCCACATGTTATTCTTCATGAGAGACTAAAATTCTACATCTATAACATCTTTCCAAGGTTTAGACTCAAGGGCTTCACGGACTGTAGAGGGATATAATGTTTCTTCAACTATGCTCATTAATGAAAAATTTACCTCTTGACAAGTCATATTGTGGGTCCTCAATCCTTTAGATGAATTTTCTAGAGGTCCATCTAATTTTATGTCTTGAATTATACTCATATACCATTTAGGCATATGTTGAACAGATGTAGGTAGGGTGGGATATTTTGATTTACTCTCACCACTATTTGCATCTATAAATATTACAATTTTGATGCTTGTATCAGATGTACCTATGGAAGATGAATTGATTTCACCTTTTTCATCAAATACTACATTCCTACTGATAAGAATCTTTAGAGTTTCTGGATCAAAGAGAAAACATGATTTTGACTCTTTATTGTATCCCACAATAATACATTCCTTAGTTTTGTTATTTAATATATATTTTGTATTCTTTAGGATATGCATGTATGCTTTGTAACCAAAAACTTAAAGATGAGATACTTTCAGATTTTCCCCAATCCATGCTTCCTATGGTGTTATTCCATGAAGAGATTTGATAGGAGATCTATTCAATAGGTACATAGATGTCAAAAATGCTCATACCTAATATGAATGAGGTAGTTATGCATCCTTAACCATGCTTCAAAAAATATCTACAATGACATAATTATGCCTTTATGAAACACTATTTTGTTACAATGTGTAAGGAGTAATGTATTGATGATGTATTCCATATTTTGAAAGGTATGCAGTGAAATTTTTATTGGTTTATTCCCCCCACTATCTAAGTGGAGGGCCTTGATTTTATGACCAGTGTAATTTTAAATATAGGCCTTGAATTCTTTAAAGGCTTGGAAAGCTTGATATTTAGACTTTAATAATGAAACCCACATATTATGGGAATGATCATCAACAAAGAGTTTAAAATACTTGTATCCTTTGTGTCTATTAGTCATAGGTATACAAAAATTGATGTGTACTAGATCAAGTGGATGTGGAGACTAATATTCACTTTTGCCAAAAATAGCTCTTCATTGTTTACCAGCTCAACAACTGGGACAAATATCAGAAGATTGTTTGAGTGTGGGAAGACCTCTAAACATGTTATGTTTTCTTAATGAAATAAAATATCCATAACTCAAATGACCATATCTTCTATGACATAACTAAGATTTGTCTATAATATTCACAATAAGTGCCTGATGATATTTATTTAAAAAATCAAGCTAAAACATTTTTCCTATATTTGAAGCTCATGTAATAATTCTAGAGACTCTTGAATTATTTATGATAAGGAAAAATGTTTTACCATCTTTTTAATCAAACTTAACTTTGAGATTTTGATCAAGAAGTTGATTTATAGACAAGTTTTTAGTGAGTCCTAGGACATTTAGGACATCTATGAACTTGGTCATTCTGTGACCAAGTTGTAAAGAAACATCACCTTTGCCCTAAATAGTGTATGATGAATCATCACAAAGAGAGACATTACCCTGAGATACTGATTGGTGTAAGGTGGAAAACCATTCTTTTTGTCTTGTCATGTGCCTTATGGTACCAGAATCAACATACCAAATAGAATTTGAAGAACAAGGTTCCTTATGTGTCTATGTAGTAAAGACATGATCATGTTTTGAAGAATGATCATCCTTGACAACATTCCCAGGTTATTTTTTCTTTTTCCAATTCTATTTGGAATGGGGTTTTGTCTTAAATGACTAAGATGAGTTCTATGAAGTGGACTTCTTATTGGATTATCCTTGTGTGAATGCATTATACTAGAAATGTTTTAGGTCATGCCCTATCTTTCCATAAATAAGACAAACTTTTTGTGAATAGAGTTTGTTCCCCGATTAATTTTTTTATTTTTTCTACTTAGGGTTTTATTTAGATGCCTTTATTGTATTCTTTCCTTTTTTAGAGGAGGCAAGTGCATGCTCTTCATTAGGTTTTTCTATAGTATATATGGATTCCTCTTATTACAACATGTTAACCAATGAGATAAAGGTTAGCTTCTAACCTGTGACATTCAATGTGGTCACAAATATATTGTATGTAGTAGATAGTGATCTTAAAATAATGGGGACTAAAGATTCATATTAAATTGTGTCTCCCAATGCTTCAAATGAAGCCCATAAGATTTCAAATCTATGAAGAAAAGCCTCAAATTTTACCTTTGATTTCAATTTGAGTGAATAGATCTAGATTTGGAGGTAAAGAGTCTAATTTTCATTATTTACTTCATACACTATTTAAATCTTATCCCAAGCTTATTTATCTATAGTGGCATTGTGGATATGGGGTTGTACCTCATCTGAGACTCTAATCAAGATTATGAGCTTAGCCTTCTGATGGGATTTTTTAAAATTTTATTATTGATCAGTGTTAATAGAATGTCGAGTCTATATTCCATCAACTACTATCCATATTTCCTCATATTCCAATTATGTTTTGACATTGGTTTTCTAGGTTGCATAATTATCATGTCAAAGAAGTTGTGTGTCTAGTAGAACAAAATGTGGTACATTTCCCACCATGTGTGTAAATTTTATCAAAATTAATAAGGGTGATGGATTGGTTCCTTATCACTCTAGATTTCAAGGTCTCCCTTTCTATATATTTTTAGATTGATATACATGACCTTTTTATATATGTACCCTTCCTTTATACCTATAGGTAAAGAGAAGAAGCTCACCCTTTCTGTATACCTAGTAGTATGGGAAAGAGGCATAAATGTAAAAGAAAGAATCTAATACTTGGTAGCTAGATAATACTAAAAATGGTTTTTCCAATAACTATCACCTACTTAGATAGATTTTTGCATACTCACGTGTAGCCTCACTATATACTTAGAAATACCACTAGTTAGGATTTACAACCTTCGATTGAAATAAATGGGTAAATGAAGGGAAGGATATAAATATATTTGAAACTTATTAATTCCAAATGATTTAAAGGGTCAATGCATAGAGGTTGTTTTGGTATTTATGTTAAGTTATGGATGCAGTAGTTCAAAGCACGATGGTATTACCTATGAATATTAACTATAGGTATATTTTGACCGAATGTTGGGAATGAGATTTTTACAATCTCTTTGATTTTTTGAGGCCAAATATGTATTATAATTTTATAATTAAAATTTAATTTAAAATTTACAATTTACAATTTATAATAAATGAAAAATAAATCCACTAGGCAAAAAAAAATATTCCCATCTTTGTAATTTTGCCTTTCATTAGTTATGGGAATTAAACCTTGCACCTAGTTTGACAAAAAAAATGACTTAGACACTTATAATATTGAGATTTTATAATTTTTAATTTACTTAATTCCAAAATAAATCTGAAAAATTGATTAAAAATAGACCTCATAATTCATCTCTTCATGTGAAAGTGATGTTGATAGGCCAAAATTGAATCAAATAACTCCTTACATGCTCCACATGCAATAATCCAAATTGGAATATTTCAAAAGATGGTATGTCACCATGAGAAACCATACATCATACTTTCAAGAGAATTATTACACATTAAATGACCATCTATAGTAATCAAACTTTAGCCACCACATCCGTATGACTTGATATGGATGGAAAACCATACTGCTCCTTCAAGTGTTGTTTAAAATAGCTTCCTAAAACTTTGACTATCCCAAAAGGATATATATTAGCCTATAAACATGTGGGTGAAAAATTTAAATGATGCATCACTGAGTCTAGATCAATCTATTAAAATTAAATTCTTATTTTGATGATCGTATGACTTAGAAATGAGGAAAAACCAATTGTAGATCAAAACAAAAAATTACAGTCTTGCACAGTCCCAAAAGGTGGTATGACCTATTGAATTTTGGTACACCATAGGTCAATATCATGTAAAATCAAGTTTAAAATGTCTCCAAAACATTTTGAATCCTGAATCAATTTGTATGGCTTGATATGAATAGAAAATTATACTGATCTACTATAAAAGATGACAAAACAAGATCTACTTGTTTCCAAATGCCCAAAACATTATAGTCCTTGTCAAAATTGACTTATCCAAATTTTAGAGGGTGTAAAAAATAATAAATAATACCTGATATTAATTTCAAGTTCCATTAGAGAATGTACAACCTATTGTGCATGAAAAATGGTACGATAAGGTGATTAAACAAAAGTCTCTAAGCTCTCAATTTCTCCACTATTTCTTCAATTGAAATATAACTTGCATGTTAATGAATTTATTAGAGATTGTATCTGATAATGATCTACTCTGATACTATATCTAATCATGAAATCAAAATATTTCATTAAGCTTCACTAAAAAACAAATACATGGACGTATCTTTATAATCCTAATTATGCTCATAATAGTCCTATAAAATAGGACGAGTAAATATTCTAATGAAAATTGTAATCTATTAATTTATTCAAAATCCTAACTTAGTCTAAAAACTAACCTATATTCTATGTGATTTGTTTTATAGGATAATAAACCACATTTACAAACATAGGTGAATTAATTTATTCTAACAGTACTCAGGGTGTTAGGCTATATGACTCTATAATATCTAAATGGTTGATTATCTAATGCACAAGTGTATATGTATCCATCATGTAAAAAAATAATTCATCTATGAAATTTAGAGGGTATATCCTCCATAAAATGTATCCAAGGTCTCCCAAGTAATAGGTTGTAGTGCAAATGATGAGGCATCACCTAAAACTATGTAGGTAGGGTTTTTGGCCCAACCATAATATCTAATGTAATAAAACTCAATGTTTGTCTAGGAATGTCATCAAAATATTTGATGTTCTTATATGTATTCTAAATGAATGATATATCAACCCCAATAGTCTATATAAATGTGAGGTTTCATATGTTAAGTCCTAAACCACTATCAATTAGTGCTCATTTAATAGTGGTGATATTAATTTGTGCCTAAATGAAGAGAGATATATTTTGATCAATAATTGACTATGAGGGAAAATCCTCATTGGAAAAATATATAACATCTTCAATATCCTTGATAGTGTTCATGATAAATTAAAATCAAGTTGGATCTATGTCATAAATCAAAGATGTATGATTGAGTGTTTAAAAAATAATATATTTGAAAATAGTTTCCTATTGAAGTAATTCCAATATAGAGATCTTAGTTGGTATGTTTATCAAGTAATCCATAATATCAAATTATCTATGCTAATACCTATGTCTTATTATAGTGTTTTGGGGGTAAGGACGGATGATGGGATTACAGTAATCCTGTATAGGCTAAGTAAGGATCATGTTTTATCTAGTAACATCTTGAACCGTATGATCTACTATTTGTCGAGGGTGAGTAGTAGAGGTGGGATGTGAGTGAAGGTAATCAACTAGTCTAGGTAGAGGTAGAATAAAAGGATTCCTTTGAACTTTCTATCATCAAGTACTAATCAGAGGTAACTCAAAGTGAGCCATGCAATAATGATCCTCACAGAATGGGATTCAAGAGAGGGTGGACCAATGTGTGAAATAATCTAAGTTCTAACATGGTCCATGAGAGGAGTGACATACATGTGCATATTTATACAAATGGAGGGTAATATGCATGCAAGACAAACCATAATACTTTACACCAAAATGTATAAAATGGCATCCATCATGATAATCATGATGATAGGCTAAAAACTAAAAATTGAGTATATTCTATAAATAAGAAGGGAACCCCTGATGGTGCACTCAGGTTTGGAATAATGTGTTCAAAGTAAGTCAGGTTCACCAAATAAATTAAATTTTTAAGGATTATAGAGTGTAATCCCTAGGTTGTTAAAGGGTCTAATTATATTAAATAAAGGTATAAAATATGCAATAAATATAACGACTAACTTGTGAAAAAATGATATAAATTGATATTTATAATAATAGTAATAAAAGAGACATATGTATACTTAGTTAGAAACTAACTAAGATGAAGGATCCAGAGGCTAAAAACTGGTAAAAGAGCTAGTCTAAGTGTCAAAAACAATATTTAGGTGTCAAAACCCCTCCTAGATAATAATATCCTACCTTATATTTTAGTGTTGTGGTTCTAGTGTCCTTTATGTAGTAACTATTCTAAGCTTTTAGTAGCACCTATGTATGATTTTGTTAAGACTTTTCCTATGCATACAAACCCTAATTCACTATGTATGACATGTTGTGATTGATTTTGTATGTAAACCCTAGACCTCCATGTGATTAGGGCATTTTACCTAGAATAAATGGTTGATATGTGGTGTTAGTTGGGTAGGATAGACATCCTGAACACCATACTATGATGAGAGTTGCCTACATACCAATTCTCCAATGGATCAAACCTGATGTACTTCTCCCTACCTAAGTGCTAGTATAAGTGTAAGTGAAGATAGTATTAATTCCAATTTTAGTGGTTTGAGACTATAAATCTAGGAATTTTGCACTTAAAAAGACTATAAATGACTATATGCAGTAGGGTAGAATAGGGATTAATAACCTTAATTGTGCACCACTTGTTATGAGCTTCTTTATATGTATTTGCATTTAATTTCTATCTAGTTAATAAAGGGCTAATATATATATATATATATATATATATATATATATATATATATATATATATATTGATTTGGTTCTTATGCATGGTTTGAATACAGGTTGACCCTAGGTGTTTTAGGAATTAAAAATATATCTATTAGAGCTTAAAATAGGGAAAAGGGTAATAACATCCAAATAGGACAATAACACTATGGTGTTATTATTCATTTATAGATCTAGTGTTTAGTGGAAAAGCTTAAGGCACTAGGGGCCTAAATGCCTAAGGAAGGGTCTGCATCTAATTTTGAGATATCTAGAGATGTGTGTGGCCTACTTAAAAACTATATAAGTGTCTAAATAGGCCTTAATATAGGTCTAGGTCTATGCTAGGAATGGGTGGTCTCAAGTGAAACTCTTAGCACTCAAATGTAATTTTTAGATAATTACATGTCATTGCTACTATCTAAACCTAATGTAAGTGTCTTGTATATAATACTTGAAGGAAAAGGATATAACGACCTAGATGTTTCTAGGTTTGTCTTTGATTTCACTCTGGTACATTCATATTTGGGCCATAGACTGTCACTCCTCATGAATTTAAAAAACTCTAGTTTTTTATCTTCATAATGACCTTGGGAAAAAATGGGTTAGTGGGCACATAGTATGGAGGTCACCCCAAAGACACCCATGTCAATTAGCACTACCTATATTTCCAATACTCCAAAGAGGGCTTCAAACTAGTATATATATCCCATATGTGTTAACTTTCATGGGAATAATGTAATATGTGAAAATAAAATATGATTATGACTTAGATTATAACTTGAAAAATATAGCTCTTGGGTTGTTATTTTAGTAATTTAGACCTATAGATGTGTTTTCCTTGTGTCTATATGATTATTCACAAGAAATATTTTCACAAATCTTAGTTAAGTCTATCAAAAACCACACAAATGAAAAATGTTTGAGCCTAGGACCTCATGAGCATATAAAAGATTAGTTAACAATGCATAAGATTTAAACCAAAAACATGAAAACCTTCATTTGAAGCATCATTGTATAGGATTTGGCTTAGATGAAGTGTTAAACGGTATTTTTCATTAATAATTTGTATTGAAACGTATCCATTGAAGCTATGGACTAGTTGAATTTGATTGAGAAATCAAAATTATTATGCACAAGGGGACTCAAGAAATTGTCAATAATTCATTGTATATCTTGAGTATGTTAATTGGAATGAGAAGAGTTTTATATTAATAAATTAGGATCAATAATGACCCTTCATATTGAATCCAATATGAAAAACTGAAAATGGGTCCCAAATAATGTACATGGTTCAACACATAGATCACTTATGTGATCCCTTCATCTTACTCAAGATGAAGTGTAGAGGATGGATCTTGAAAATATCAAAGAAGGATTAATATTATCCCTTCATCTTATTTCCAATATGAAGGGTGGAGGATTATCCTCATAATATCTTTGATAATATCAAATGAGGATTAATATAAGCCTTTCATCTTATTTCCAAGATGAAGGGTGAATAATTATTCTTTTAAGATATTTCTGAGATCCCATTTAGACCCTTCATCTTGTTTCAATATGAAGGAAGGAGAGTCATTCCCAAGAAGGCAGATAGATCACTCATGTGGGACATTCATCTTATTTCTAAGATGAAGAGTGGAGAATAATTTCCAAGAAAGAACATTGATAATCAATGTAGGCCCTTTATCTTGTTTCCAAGATGTAGGGTTAAGAATGTTCCCCAAAAATATCTCACAAGATTCATTATGGGCCCGTCAACTTATCTCCAAGATGAAGGGTGGAGGACAATATTTCATATTAATTCATTTATTAAATTGTTGGGATCACAAAAGAATATTTCATAGGATCTAAAGATTCTTTCTTAAATTAAGATGCCTTTTAGAAGGAAAATTAATAATTAATAATTGAAAGGTAATTATAATTTTATTTGCATATAATTATAATTAAAATAATGATTAATTTAATTAATCAAATATTAATTTAATTAATATAATGTGAGTAATTTGATTAGAAGAATGATTTAGAGAAGGGGAATTTATTGTATTAATTGATCACCGAGAGGAAATTAATGAATTGATTAGAGTAGAATAATTGACTAGAGAAAATGACTAGAATGATAATTGAATAGATCTAATACAGTGATTTTTTCCACCTAAAGATGTCCCAAGGTGAATTTGAACTCATTTTTTAGATGAACAAGAGAATTTGGGTTGAACGGATAAATTTAAACTAGATTATGTGCAATTACAGGTAGTCATTCCATTTTGCAAATTTGACACATAAGTCATAAAAATAGAGTTTTTACAATTTCCCCTATTTTAGAAGGCATTGTGAGACACTAGATGCAACAAAAAATATTCAAATAATGAAAAATACAAAACAAGGAGGATGAAAAATTAGATGAATAAATAATGGATATTTTAATTTCATCATTCCTGAATAACCAACATGTGTAGGAGATTAAATGGAAATAAAAAGATGTGATTTGAATGAGATTAGTTAAGGATGATTCCCCTTGAGAAGGCATATGGGTGTGAAGGATGTGAATGGGCTATCAAAAAATAAATGAAGAAGATAAAACAAAAGGGAAGACTAACCCATGGACAAGAATACACCACTTGAATTAACTCTTTAACACCTTGATTTATAATGATGATGAATTAATTTTCACAAATAAGGGAAAAATTTGTAAGGATACACTAAAAAATAATCTATACACTTTGAATTTCCTAAAACTAGATGAAATGTGTGAGCATGGAATGATAATTTTCCCCAAACAAGGTGAAATTAATTTGATGAATTGATAGAGTGATCATGATATTTATTATTCGTATGATTGGATCATATAGATAGAGATGTGTGATTATAACATTGACATGGATATACCTTTTTGAGACTTAATTTTTTATTTTGTATGTAAAAATATAAAACATGATATAAAACACTATGATGACCTAGATGGAATTTGTATAAGGACTAACCTACAATCTAATAGACAATTTATAACAATGCACCAATGATTAAAAAATGATGACACTACTAATGTATGCCAATGTATAGAATAAAGTACAAGTGAATGAGAAGGGACACCATGATGATGACCTTATTGGCACAATAGACTGAGTCAAGACAATAACAAAAATACAAACAAACAAGCAAATAAGTAAACACAAAAATAATAAACAATAAAAAAAATTCTTGTCTTTGATCAAATCAAAATCCACATGCAAAGTCTCGAGAATAGTGATGGTTGGAATGGATGCCCCCAAATAAGGATACATGAAATGGGAAGAAGTGAGAATTTAACATCCAAAAATAAGTTGCATGCTTAAACTTACCCCAAATACAATGGAAATGATAATCATAAATTAGAGTGATTTGATTTGACTTTACCCCAAATAGGGGAGATTTGGGAAGGAAAAATCATAATGATAATTGATTCGATTGGATTAATATTGATCAAGGATAGTTAGCTAGACCTGCTATAAGACAATTTTTTTTGGATTTTGTGGTTGTATATCTTGTAGACACCTAAAAAGTGTCTAACCCTTGGTCTTCCTCTCTCCCCTTGGTCCCTTGCCACTTCGACTATCCCTAACCTACCTAGGTCTTATTAATTGAAAATAATCATCTATTTTTAATTAAATAAGTCCCTTTTTCCTTATCCTTGCCACCTCGCCACCCTAGGATACCCTCCTTGGATCCCCTTTATTCCACACATGGCCATTTAATGCCTTAGACTCCCATTCCAATCTCTTCACTCGCCCATTTAACCTCCGTCGACCGTTTCATCCTCGCATTCATTTGACCTGGCGGCTGGAAAATGGATAGAAGGCTATTTTTAGCCTTTTTTCGACCTTTTAGCCGCCGACGTCGGTCATCCTTCGGCCGACGTCAGTGATATTGCCGGCGTCGGCACCCTTCATAATGGTTTTCTTCACCGTTATCTCATCTCTCGCTTGGCTCTCCAGGCTTCTCTTCGCCTCTCTGCGTTTCTCTCTGGCATCCCGACTCTTGAACCTTCGTATCAGACCCTTGTATCAGTCCTTTCACTTGACCTCTCTCCCAATCAATCTGACTCTCTCCCTCAAGTACACAGCAAGCTTTTGCAAGTGAACAACAGGGATTCTTCATCAGCAACAGTCTTCACATCCGGCAACATCAGCAACAAGCGGCAACAACAACACTTTCTTCAGCAGGGCACAGGTATGTTGTACTCTGTTTGTTTTCTTTATGCTTTCTAGTCATTTCTAAACTAGATATAGCCCTTCTCTCCCCCCAGACAGCTAACCAAACCAGGTAGACCCGGATTCCTATCTCCCCGATTGGCTTCCTCTATCTCTCTGTCCCTCTCTGTCCATTTGACTCTCCTGTATCTCTGCACAGACCCCCTGACTGCCTCAAATCAAACTCAAACCCGTCCACAGACCATCCTTAAATAGACCACAGATCAAGACCCGGACCATCCACAGACCAGAACCTGACCAGACCCGTCTGGAGGCCATTTCCCCGACCGACGCTGGTCATTACCCCCACCGACGTTGGCAGACTAACCGACGTCGGCAGACCCGACCAACGACGCCGGTAGGACCACCGACGTCGGCGACTGCAACCAGGCCGACAGCTTCTTCCAGGTAAGCCTTTGCTTCCTTTTCTCTTTCAGTTTGCTATCATTTCAGTCCTTTTTAGCATTCTCTCTTTTTATCAGACTTATCTTATCAAAACAGTGGGTTGACCTCCCTTAAGGAAGTTCTCATACTTCTGGGAACAGGCTTTTGCCTGGCAACCCACCATCTATCCATCTAACACCTTTTCGTCCAAGTTTTCTTCTTTGCAGGTGTCATTCCTCCACAACCAAAGAGGGGTGCTCACAAGCGTCTGGATTTACGGTGCGCAGTCTATATCCAGGTACTTCCCATGCCCTAACCATTATCTCTTTAGTTTCTTCTTTCTCTTAAATCTAAAAAGTGAATTAGCGATAGAAACATTTCTGGCACGCCCGGTGGGACCCTAGGTTCCTCCTGGGTTCCTTTTCTTCTTCATTCATTTAGGAGCATTAGGTTCTTACCTTTTCTCCTCCTTCTTTTCTTCTCAAATGACACTATAAGCAGGACTAAAACAAATCTTTCTTCCTTGCATTTCTAGACTAGTCTAAACATCATACTCTCAACCCTTTCTCAAACTTGTCTTCATAACAAACATCACATTTCGACTTGGGCATTAAAATGTATTGCACTTTCATTTCTGCTTGTGCTTGCATTAGTCCACATCTAGTAACTTAATCCGCATATTGAATAAATCGTAGACACTTGATGTTACACTACCAGACCACATGCACTAAAACGAACATAAAACTTACCTGAGACAAGGCCCGACTGGGATTTCATCCCCCAGCGGATACCTTACCCATCCCAGTGACCCTACTTGGATTTCATCACCAAGGGGGAAGCCCACTCCGTTCTCTGGTGGAGGATAAACTCTAGGCGAGGTATATCTTGGCTAAGCGAGACCAGCTAACCACTAGAATCGTGAAGTGAGGGGAGCTTGCTCCTTAGCACCAGGCCACGTACCAGACCTAACACAGACATTGAGCACCTAAAACAAGACCTGAAACCATCTTTAGACTGCTTCTTCTAGGACCCATTCTACAGCCAATCTCCCCAAACATTCATCTAAGGCATAAGCCACAAATTCTAAAGTTAATTCCTAGGATTTATCGCTTAGGCTTGTCTGTCTCTCTCTGTTTTCCTCTTCTCATCTGTTTGTTTGAGTGAGTGAGGACGCTTTCTTCATTGTTTTTCCAAGAATCTTTTGGTTCTTTGGAAAACACAGTCACCGACATCGGTTCTGCCACCGACGTTGGCTTCCCCTGTCACCGGCATCGGTTCTGTCACCGATGTCGGCTTTCCTTTCTTACTGGCATCGGTTATCTGACCGACGTCGGTCTCTGTCACTGTCCTTTTTCTTCAAAACCAGCAGCCTAAAACCTGTCTCTTCTCTGTCAAAAACTCCATTCTGGTTTTCTGAGACTGCAAGAACACAATTTCTGGAACCAGGACTCTCTTCTTAACCACTTTAGCCAACAACCGCTTCTGCTTACCTCGTCCCTAAACCAGTCCTATCATGGAGTTCCACTCAGAGACTGAAAGAACTCCTACAGGACCGACCCTGACCCCGACCCCGACTCAAATTCCCATCATCCCTGAAGGGGACCAGGATTTTGCGAGATTCTTGGACCTCAATGCCGCAGCCCTCCAAAACTATCTCGTGAGAAACCCAACGCGAGACCTTTCGGGTGACGTGGCGATGACATCCACACCATTCGCCACCCAACCCTTTTCGACTCAGCGTTTCACCTCAACTATTAACCCAACCATGGCCAATACGCAAAGTTTGGCCTCCCCATCTATTTTTAGACCGACCTCCATCGGGGTTCCATTACCCCCTCAACCACCTGCAATTCAACCAAGTTCTACATCATATCAGAACTTGATCGTCTCGACCCCTCACACTCTTGCGCCCACAAATGTAGGAGTGCCAACCTGTCTTTCTACCAGTGCCGCCATTCAACCACCTTTGGCGGTGCCCAGTCAACTTATACCTTTGACCTTCATAACGCAACCACCTTTAGCCTCCACTTCTGCCCCTGCGACTAGTCATCCATACATTGTACAACCGACTATGTCGCACGCCTCCTCTAGCCACTTCCAAGCGCCTTACAACCTAGGGGGTGCTCAACCTGCCAATCCGTCAGCAGATCTTATCAAGATGCTGATGGATAAAATGTCCAGTCTCGAAGCCTCTATTTCTGGTTCAAGCAATACCTTGTCATATGAGTAAATTTGCAACGAGGCCATCCATCCTTCCGTCCCTATTCGACCATACCCTAACCATTGGGAGCTTCCTAAATTCACTAGCTTTTAGAGTAAGGAAGACCCACAACAACATCTACGGGCATTTAGACATGCCTGTTATCTTATTGCCCATGATGATGCGTTGCTTTTACGCACGTTCCCTATGTCTCTTTCTGGCCCTACCCTTGACTGGTATGGTTCTCTTGCCAGACACTCTATCTTTTCATTCATTCAACTCGCCCAACTATTTCTTGACCATTTCTCAATCAACATCACCAAACAAGTCTCAATCACAGACCTTTACTCCATCAGGCAATTTGACGACGAATCAATTGTCGACTTTGTCGCTCGTTGGAGAGGTCTGATCAACCAGCTCTCCTTCTCTTTGCCTCAACCTGAGCTCATCGAGCTTTTCTCTCGAGCATGTGCCAGACACATCTCTTCTACCTTGCAGATTCAGATATTTCGCACTTTTGATGAAGCTTTCATCATGGCTCGAAAGCTTGAACTCCGTGCCCTTGAAGAAGATAAGGTCAAATTGCGTCATACCAACGCAAAATCAACCACTGGCCATTCTTCTTCCAGACCTTCTTCTTCTGCCAATTCCGAATCTAAAGGAGTGGCCAACACTGTGGTCATTAGATCACCATCATCGACGTCAACTAATTACTCTCAACCTTCAACATCTCCAAGCATCACCAAACAATTCCAACAATGGTACATTCAGCGTTCTTACACTCCACTTGGAGAACCATACGCTTCCATTTTGGAAAAACTTCTCAAGCAGGGGGTCCTCAATCTCCCTCCAATCCGACCACCTCAATTCGACCCTTCAAAAGCCATCCCTACATGGTATAGGGAGGCCAACTTCTGTCCCTTTCATCGCGTCCAAGGCCATGACATTGACAACTTCCGAACTTTCAAAAATATCGTCCAAGACATGATCGACAAGGGGAATCTTATTTTAGATAACCCGAACGCCCCACCTAACCAACATATCGACATCTTCAAACACCCTTTTCCAAATCATCCGCCTACTCAAAACAACGTCCAGACTTCGACCAATGACCCTCAAGACCATGACATTCAGACGATTAACACTATCTTGCCTCTTGCCCTTGACCAACCTCTTCCATTAAAGGATGAGGAACCTTCTTCTCCTACTAGTCCTCCATCTACCTCTCTTGTATTGGAGGATGCTTTGACCACATCAACGCCATTAAGCCCACCTCCATCCGAAGACACTACCTTGCCTACTCCTCAACTACAAGTAGAAGGCACGATCATCCATGCCCTCTGCCCACTTGAGGAGCCGCCCTCTCTTATTTCTTCTCCACCAAGAGAAGAACCAGTCTCTCCACCCATTTCAACTGAGGAAGACCCAGTCATGGTTTCCTCTTGCCCTTTGCATGAGATTTCTACATCTCACTCACCTCCATCCACATCCAAACCCAAACCTACATCTACCCTCGCCTCACACAATAGTGGCCCTCGACCCAAACCAACGAAAGCTACTAGACCACATCGGAGGATTCCTCCCCCACCTTCGTCATTACCTTCAATCTTGGGCCCGCATCCATCCACTTTAATAGGAGTGCTCCCCACTCCCATCCTTCACAGAGGCAAGTCGCCTCTATTATTCTCTCAACCCATCAGACATACATCTCCTCCAAACCTTTGACCTATGCCTCCTTCGCCTCCCAAACCAACGTCACCAACCCTCACTGCAATAAAACATCCCGACCCGTTAGCAGGTTCATATGCCTTCCTCTTACGGCAATTGTTGCAGTCCTCTCGTATCGACCTCCCGCCTCTTAGACAATATCAATCTCTCAGACTTAAACCACCATGGTTCGACCACACTTGCATTTGTGCGTATCATCGCACGCCTGGACACGACACGGAGCATTGTTGTGCCCTCAAGGTTGCCATTCGCCGATGTTTGGAGAATGACACCTCCCTTTTCAACCACGTTATCAATAAACCTTCAACACCACTCCACTCATCAACTCTCGGATCAAGGCCATCTTGGTTTGACAACTCTAAATTCTGTCACTATCATCACACTCTGGGACATGACACTGAGCGTTGTTGCGCTCTCAAAGCTGTCATTCGTTAGCACCGGAAAAAGGATTCCCTTCTCACCAAGGATCTTCTTGACCACCTCTTCAACAAAACATCAACCCCGACTCATGCCTCTCCAACCTCATCATCTAAATCAGGATCTCCACGCCAGACTGTGGTCCCTTTACCGCCTTTGACCCCCTTATTCGACATTAACACCGTCCATCTGACCACTAAACCTCAACCAACCTTAACCAATCTTTCAAACATTCTCCCTACCCGCTGGGGGAATTCTTCCTTCATCCAAACCTCGACCAACTCTTCAACCCAGTCTCTACCACATATCAATCACTCATTTAATCTTAAATCTCGACCAGGTGTCCATCGACCCAACCCCCGACCAATTATTCGACTAGTCTCAACCCAACTTCAACCAAATATCAATCAACCTGACCTCTCGACCAAACATTCAACCTTTTTCAACCAACCAACGACAATGTCAACCAACTTCACATCCATCAATCAACGCCTGACCAATCTGGAAAGAGGCAATTGGGGCAAGTTTGCTCCCAATTGACTCAGACCTTAACGCACTAGCATGGCCCAGGGACTTATTAGACCTTGAGCCCCACTTTCTTTCTTGCATCTTTGACCATTTCTACTGTTAGTCGAGTGCTCGATCACTTGACGTTTTTCTTGAGCTCGTCCCTTGAGCAACCCCTTGTCATTGTCATTCCTTTTCCTATCAACCCTGCTTCCTAACCCTTGTCAACCCTTTTTTGTCAAGCAGTGATGCTTTGTCCTAATAAAAAGGGCGTCCTTAAACTTCTACAGCCTTGTCCATGACTCAAAATCAAAAAAATCAAAATCAAGATGTCAAAACATATCCATGGTCACAAAATCAAATCAAATCAAAAAGACAGACTGATCCCTCGAAGGACAGCTATACTATCATTGCTGTAGCTAATAGACTGATCCCTCGAAGGACAGCTATTCAAACATTATTAAACAAAAATATAGACCACTCCCTTGAAGGATGGCTATGACTAAATCCCGCTACAAACAGCAACTTTTCTTAGAAGCTTCCCGCATCGATCAGCTTCGCAACATGACCACTACATCAAAAGACATCTCTATGTAGGCTTCCCGCATCGATCAGCCTGCACCAAAAAAAAAAAAAAAGGGTCATGGACTTGGCTTGTAGTTGTCTCAGGGTCTCCTATAAAAGGGGCAAGGTTATTCCTGCTCTTAAACTGGGTTACCCTATCCTCCTCCTATCACCTGCTCAGGGGACTTCGAGCTCACTTTAATGTCAAAATGATTTGATTACCACCCTAACACCATACTGGTCAACGATGTAATGCATGAACGGGGCTTTGGTTCTAATAACCCCTATCTATGCTTCCTTTTTGGTCCTTGTCAATGAAAGAGCAATTTGCCTTTCATCTTTTCTCTACACTTTGGTCACATTTAACCACGTCAATTGTCGACTCATCCTTAAACCAAACCAACTTCAACATTTTCAAACCAACCTCGACATTTACAACAAGACATCAGGCATCATCCTAGACCATTTCACATAGTTTCTATGGACACCAATACACATGGAAACTACCGACCAGACCCAATTTATGTTAAGCATAAACCAATACTTGCTGAAGCATAAATAGACCTTCATTCATTTTTAGCATGCGTCCATCATGACTATGGAAACTTGCTAGAGATGAAAGCCTCTCGACCCCTGTGACATCAGTAGCATCATCTTACCCTCGTCATTTCGACACTCGACCAAACTCATTATCGACCATTTTGACCCTCGCAGTCTGAACTACATTGGTCTGAGGCCCTATGACCAGGGCTATGTAGGCAACACTCAGATAATACATCTTCTGAGGTTAGCTCGACCACCCCCATTTGTTCGTCTCTATGATGGACAAACCTTCTCTTCTATGACCTTGATCACGCCCAACTCCGTCAACTTTGACCAAGACCTTTGACCAAGACCTTTGACCAAGACCAATCATTGACCTTTGACTTTGACCAATCATTTCCTTTGACCAAGACCAATCATCCCTCTGACCCTTCCTCCCTTTTAGGGAGAACTACATAGGCCTGAGGCCCCTACGACAGGGGCTATGTAGGCAGCACTCAGTTGACATGGGGTCTTCTGGGGTTAGCTCGGCCACATCCTTTCATCCATTCCATCCATCGACCACTGACCATTAGAGATCATGCGTATCTCCTTCGACCCTCAACTACTTCCAAGCCAGTGTTTGCCTTGGTTGTTTTTGCGTGTGTGCTACCTCACGGCTGGTTAGCAAAATTGTTCGCAGACTATTTTTGACCCTTCGCAAGTATAGGATCGTGAGCCAGTTGATCCCTACTACTTGTGGCTTTTTCATGTTTTTGGGAGCACTTCCTGAGCCTGGGATACCTGGAACATGATGACCATTTGGAGCTTCAGCTTAGATTGAGTGACTTGATCAACAGATGACTAAATGTTGGGGCCTGATTACTTCAATTTTGGCACTCCTTGACCCTTGACCTGCGACACTTTTGACCTGACCATCTTGTGCAGTGGTATGCGTGCAATCACAAATTTTGCAGCGTTTTCACTCACTTTTCATCTTTCTCATCCACCCTTCTGTCAAATCAGCACCCGATATCAGGTTCCTTCCCTCAACTCCTGCTTTGAGGGGGAATACCTCATCCTACTTCGGGGCAATCCACATCATCCTTCACCTGGGGCAACCACTCCCTATTTTTGTCTTGCAGTTCGTCTAGAACAACCAACAAGACAAAAAGGGGCAAATGTAGACACCTAAAAAGTGTCTAACCCTTGGTCTTCCTCTCTCCCCTTGGTCCCTTGCCACTTCGGCTATCCCTAACCTACCTAGGTCTTATTAATTGAAAATAATCATCTATTTTTAATTAAATAAGTCCCTTTTTCCTTCTTCTTGCCACCTCGCCACCCTAGGATACCCTCCTTGGATCCCCTTTATTCCCCACATGGCCATTTAATGCCTTAGACTCCCATTCCAATCTCTTCACTCGCCCATTTAACCTCCGTCGACCGTTTCATCCTCGCATTCATTTGACCTGGTGGATGGAAAATGGATAGAAGGCTATTTTTAGCCTTTTTCCGGCCTTTTAGCCACCGATGTCGGTCATCCTTCGGCCGACGTCGGCGATATTGCCGGCGTTGGCACCCTTCATAACAGTTTTCTTCACCATTATCTCATCTCTCGCTTGGCTCTCCAGGCTTCTCTTCACCTCTCTGCGTTTCTCTCTGGCATCCCGACTCTTGAACCTTCGTATCAGACCCTTGTATCAGTCCTTTCACTTGACCTCTCTCCCAATCAATCTGACTCTCTCCCTCAGGTACACAGCAAGCTTCTGCAAGTGAACAACAGGGATTCTTCATCAGCAACAGTCTTCACATCTGGCAACATCAGCAACAAGCGGCAACAACAACACTTTCTTCAGCAGGGCACAGGTATGTTGTACTCTGTTTGTTTTCTTTATGCTTTCTAGTCATTTCTAAACTAGATTTAGCCCTTCTCTCCCCCCAGACAGCTAACCAAACTAGGCAGACCCGGATTCCTATCTCCCCGATTGGCTTCCTCTATCTCTCTATCCCTCTCTGTCCATTTGACTCTCCTGTATCTCTGCACAGACCCCCTGACTGCCTCAAATCAAACTCAAACCCGTCCATAGACCATCCTTAAACAGACCACAGATCAAGACCCGGACCATCCACAGACCAGAACCTGACCAGACCCGTCTGGAGGCCATTGCCCCGATCGACACCGGTCATTACCCCCACCGACGTCGACAGACTAACCGACGTCGGCAGACCCGACCACCGACGTCGGTAGGACCACCGACACCGGCGACTGCAACCAGGCTGACAGCTTCTTCCAGGTAAGCCTTTGCTTCCTTTTCTCTTTCAGTTTGCTATCATTTCAGTCCTTTTTAGCATTCTGTCTTTTTATCAGACTTATCTTATCAAAACAGTGGGTTGACCTCCCTTAAGGAAGTTCTCATACTTCTGGGAACAGGCTTTTGCCTGGCAACCCACCATCTATCCATCTAATGCCTTTTCGTCCAAGTTTTCTTCTTTGCAGGTGTCATTCCTCCACAACCAAAGAGGGGTGCTCACAAGCGTCTGGATTTACGGTGCGCAGTCTATATCCAGGTACTTCCCATGCCCTGACCATTATCTCTTTAGTTTCTTCTTTCTCTTAAATATGAAAAGCGAATTAGCGATAGAAACATATCTATTTTGGAGATTTTATCCAATTTTTTTTATGTTTAAATTTTATCAATGTTTAGGATTTTAGAAAGTTTAGAATGCTTTTGAGTTTTTGGCATCTTAACTCAATGGAGAATTATGAGATGCATAATTTTTTGAGTCAAAAAATAGAAAGAAAATGGAATTAACACACCAAATAGTAAGAGTTTGGAATGGGAATGCTTAGGAGTGTTTGGATCATCATACCCATAAGAGATCACTAACAAAGGGAAAACCAATTTTAACACTAAGATGGGATATAATAAAAAAGGGTAGGATTAAGATGATTAGATTGGATAATAATGGATGATAAGAAAATTAGTAATCTCCAAGGATAATGTCACATGGGAAGCTAAATGTCCAGTCATTAAAGTGTTACTAAGAATATATGTCAAGAGACTTTCTAAAACATGGTTTAGAATAACTACCACTTTCATATTAAGACCAAGATGGGAAGGAAAAGTGAATCAAGGTAGGATTAATAGATATATGGTTTACGGAAAGTTAATATGAGAGGAATGGAATGAATTTTAATTTAAACAAGGATTCCCCCAAGTGTCAAGGTACTTGTAAAAAACAAATTTTTTACACATGATGCCAAAAACCTAGTTTTCATCATGGTACTTACCGAAGGCACCAAAAACATGGTTGTCTCTATTACATGAATTAATTATCTTTCTCATTTAATTAATTAATTAATTTATTTTTAAATTTTGTCATCTTAATTCAATGGAGGACAATGAGATGCACAATGTTGAATGTTCGATCTCTAACCCATACCAATTTTGAATAACTTCTCTGCTAGAATTTTGTTGCTAATGTAAACTATACTAATAATATTATGATATTCATTGGCCATTTATTTTGTTTCCTCCAAACATATAAACATTGTGTCTTCATAGTCTCTTTGAAAAAGAGTGCTATCAAGGAGTGTACAGATGGATAGGAACTAAATAAATGATCTGATTGGATAATGGAATACAAGTCTTGAATGAATAATGGGATCACCATGAAATGTATAGTTTTTAAAGGAAAAATTAAGATTGGAATTTTTAGTCACACACATTATTTATGATTCTGGTTTCAAATTTATTTTGGTGGTAGTGGGTCTAATATTATCTTCAATAATGTCTTCATCAAATGATTAGGAACTAATTGGCTCAACTATTGGTACCTTGAAGAGTTTTCACCAATAAAGTCTTCTTGATTATTTTGATTTGGATTGTCCAATAATGCCTTGAATAAGGTTTCACTTAGGGACATTGATAATTAATTTTGATTTTCCATTATTTCCTTAAGCAAGGTTTCATTAAAAGGACTCTAATTTTTTAATCTACTTATCATCTAGTACCTCATATAAGATTTCACTAAAAGATGTTAAGTTTAAACTTTGATTATCCCCTAACATTTCAAATAAGGTTTCACTAGGATATTGTTATTCTACTTGAATATTGTCTTGGATCCCTAGATATTCTTCCACTAAAATGTCACCATGAAATAAGTTCAATAATGTGTGATTCTATTGGTTTTAATCAATGTTTGTGGGAGGTGGAACATCAATATAATGGCTAGAATGGTTAATGGTAAAGGCATTTATAATTTTAATAGATTTTTCAAAGGTATAAAAATATTTATAAAGGATAATAGGATAACTTATGTCAATCTCAAAGGAATAATCCTCAAAAACTATGGAAGGATCACAATATATTCAATCTAATCTACATGAAGTGTGTAGCTGACATCATAATATCTATTAAGGTATGACAATTATGAATTTGATGTGAACTCAAGTAGATTTTATATAAGTGTATGGATAATATTATAATATCCACTAATATATTTTGATTCTAAATCTAATTCTGACTCAAAGGATGTAAACTTGATATTGAGACTAATTGATTTTGCTTCTGATGTTAAATTTGATAGTGGCTCTAGAATAGAACCCAATTTTGATATTGGTTCTAGAAAAAACTTGATCCTAAGGTTGATGTTGATAATAATGTCATCTTGAAAGTGGAATCTAAATTTAATGTGTCTAAAAAATGGAATATTGAATTGCATGTCCATATGTACCTTTTTCACTATGTGATTGGAAATAAAGGCTTTGGGATGAAAGAATTTTTTGAAATGAGGGAATTTAGAGGATGGGAGAAAAATAGATTATGGCTGAATAATGGGTTCTTAAAATATGAAATCATTAAATAAGGCTTCATAAAATTTAGGTGAATGGCTATAAAGAGTCTTTCAAAGTAAGGCTCCTCAAATATAGGAGGATGGTCAAAGGATGACTCATAAAATATGGATGGTTTGATAAAAATGTCAAAAATGGGTGATTTATCTTGATCTTGACTTGGAAGTGGACTAAGCTAATTATGATTTAAAAATGAACTTTAAATATCTCTAAAAAGTGTTTATCAAACTTGGGTATACTTATCTCCTCACTAGATGATTGCCCTTGAAGTGGTAATGACAAGACATTATTGGATTGATGGACCTGTTGTGGTTTAAAAGTTGAATGGGCATTAGACAAAAGTACCAAAATAATTCCCTTTTTACTATCATGACCAAGATCAAGTGGATAATTATTATATCGGATGCTTGATGGATTTTACTATGAAATAGTGTGAGTAATCCTACTCAACATAGAATCTAGTTTTACTAGATCAAAATTTGTAGATAGTCGAGTAGCTATTTTGAAGACTCATAAAAGGATACCATACTTGTTGTCAAACATGTATTATTCAAGGGTTTGACTTGGTGTGAATGTTATATAGTTGAATAAAAAGGTAATAAAAGATTGATCAAATGGTGCCCCAAAGCAAGAATTCATGCAAGGGGAATGATTGGATTGGAATTGGATTCAAATAAGAGAAAAAATAGATGTCATGAATTTATCACTCCCAATCGATAGGTGTGGGAGATTGAATGGAAAGATAATGATATGATTTGAAATAGATTTAAAAATGTGATTTAAAAAAGAGAAATGAATGTTTTAATTTAACAGATCTAAATTTAGAATAACTTGACTATGAATTGTTGATTTTGAACTTAGTTGACCATATTAAACCTAAACTTAGAATAGACCTAGATAGAAATGGGAAAATTAATGGGAAATGACCAAAGAAATAATTTGGACTTGAAAAAAATTGATTTAAACATGAGAAAATATCGTATAAAATAATATAATTTAATCTTATTCTTACAATTGTTTGAAACCATAAATTTGGAAAAATGATTAGAATGGGTCCAAATTCACATGAATAGTGTAATAATACCATTGCAGACAAGAAGGTATATATGCATTGAAAAAAATTGAATGTAAAAGGATATAGTTTTGAACAAGAAAACATACATAATAATGGTACAATTTCACAAAATAAAGGTATGAAATGTATGGATTTGAATAATTTTGGACATAAAATAGGAACGATTTTGACTTAGAACACGAACAGAGTAACACCTCTTTATGTAGGAATGGGATGGCAATGTCATAGACTTTATTTTTTGATGGGATTGGTTTTTAAATATAAACAAGGTTTTGACATGACAATAAAGCATCGACACATAAATATTATGAGTAAATTTAATAACTAACACGTGTATATCACATTTATTAAACCTTTGATATACTCACCTTGAGAAATGATTAAAATTTTAAGATTCATTAAATAAATTATTGTAATTATTGGTAGTGTTTTAATCTAAAATTTCTCTTAAATGTCCATATAATCAAGGAAATATTAGGAGGATGTTACCTTTTTAACCTTGCATCAATGAATGATCCATGGTAAAAGAGGCATATAATAAGTAATCCAAGATCGAGCTATTATTGAGGTCTTGTCCCTTCATAATCGCTTTAGCCATAGGGGTCTCAATGAAGTACTATCAAATTTGGGGTTTACTTATAATTTTAATTGGATTTATAGATGGTCCATATATACAAACCATAATAGGTTTTATATGGTCATATGTCCATCAATGAATAAATTCAATATTGTTTCCAAGATTGCTCCTTTCTAGGGTACCACACTTTGGCCTTGAGTATTAGAAAGAACTCCTTGGGGTTCAATCCTCACATAATGATGTGCAAGCACAAAGTCAAGAATTTATAGTGTAAATACTCATAAATTTGTATAACCTATTAGATAAAATAGGTTTGGTAAAAATGTTAGTAATGATGTCTAGTCATCACACCTTAAATACTTATGAGAAGGTGATGAAATCCAACCTACATAACCGTAAGAAAAAGGAAGGTATTACCATTCTGATTCATGGTATCCCAATAAGGGAAAGTGAATAAAATTATAGTAAAATATTTATTATGAAAAAAAATAGTAACTTTTCATTTTTGAGTCACCCAAAGAAGAGAACATACATGCAAAATATCCTCAAAGAACACTCAAGTAACAAGAAAACTTGTACGAAATGAAGAAGCTTAAAAAATAAGTAAGTTTTATTATAATCCAAAATGAAATGTGAATTATTTTCAAGACACAAAATTAAATGTGAGTAAATAGTGTATTTGTTTGAATAAATCACCACACCCTTTTTGAAACCTACAAACAAACAAGGTAAGTAGTTTTGCTTGGTGGGTCTTTGTCATGTGTAAATAAAATGTTACTAATAGCAATAAATATTTTAATGGTAGCTTATAAATTATAAATTAATTTTATACTAATTTTTTAAATTTTTTTTTCAAGATAAATCCTCATACCCCTGAAAAAATTAGATTAAAAAACATAACATATCAAAACTTATGAACATTTTACCAGTTGTTTCTTAGTCAAAAATAAAATAAAAAATAAAAGGTAGTAGTTAATAATTTGACCATAACTCATAAAATATTTATCATTTTTTAATTAAAATTTTAGTGTTTTTTAATAATAAAAATTAACACACCTATACAAAAATTTAAACTAAAATAGATAACAGATGAAAAGTTATGAACATTTTACTAGTGATTTCTTAGCAAAAAAAAATAATTTTGAAACAAAAGGTGATAGTTAGTAATTTGACTATAACTCATAAAATAAATATATATTTTAAACAAAAATTTGAGAGGTTGTTTATAGGAAAACTAAACGCACTCATTAAAAATTTAAAATTAAAATAGATAATATATAAAAAGTTATGAATATTTTATGAGTCAATTTATAGCAAAAATAGGAATAAAGTTTTTTTTTACCTAGAAGATTGATAAAGAAACTAGAAGAATTTGTGGGATGAAATTTAGGTCCTACCAGGCATGCCATATGTGTTAATATGATTAATAATATTAATTATTTTCATAAATTTTATTTAAATCTATCAAAAAATAAATAAATAAAAATGCTTGAGCCTTAGACCACCTAAGTTTACAAAAGATTAGTTAACAATGCATAAGATCTAAATTAAAAGCATGCAAACCTTCATTGTATAGGATTCAAGTCAGATGTAGTGTTAAATGGTATTTTTCAATGACAATTCATGTTTATACATATCCATTAAAGATATAGACTAGTTGAATTCGATCAAGGGGACTCGAGAAATTATCATCACTTCATTGTATGTCTTGAGCATTTAATTACAAAAAGAAGATGTCTATTTAAAAAAATCAAGATCAATGAGGACCCTTCATCTTGACTCCAAAATGAATGGATATAAATGATACTTCAATAATTCACATGGATCAACACATAGAACGTTAATATGATTCCTTCATCTTGTTCAAGATGAAGGGTAGAGAATGGCTTTTGAAAATATCAAAGAAAGATTAATATATGCCCTTCATATTGTTTCTAAGATGAAGGGTGGAGTATTTTCCTCATAATATATTTAAAATTATCAAATTATCATTAATATAATCCATTCATCTTGTTTCTAAGATGAAGAGTGGAGAATTCTCCTTCTAAGATATTTGTGAGAGTCCATTTAAAATCTTCATTCTTGTTTCCAAGATGAAGGGAGGAGAATCATTCCCAAAAGGCCCATGGATCATTCATGTGGGCCCTTCATCTTCCAAAATTAAGAGTGGATAATAATTATAAAAAAACATATGAATAATCAATGTAAGCCCTTTATCTTGTTTTGAAGATGAAGAGTTGAGAATGTTCCCCTAAAATATCTCAAAAACTTCATTGTGGGCCCTTCTCTTGTCTCCAAGATGAAGGGTGGAGGATAATATTACATATTAATTTATTTATTAAATTACTTGGCTCACAAAAAAATATACCATAAGATCTCAAGATTATTTCTTTAATGAAAATGCCTTTGAAAGGAAAAGGAGAAATTAATAATTTAAAGGAAATTATAATTACATTTGCATAGAATTGTAATTAGAATAATGATTAATTTAATTAATCAAAGATCAATGAAATTAATATAATGTGAGGAATTTTATAAAAAGAATTATTTAGAGAATGGGAATTTATTGTATTAATTAATCAATGAGGGAGAATTAGTAAATTGATAAGAGTGAAAAAATTGACTAGATAAAATGATAATTAAATAGATATAATATGGTGAATTATCTCACTTAGAGATTCTCCAAGGTGAATTCAAACTCGTACATTAGATGAATAGGAGAATTTGTACTGAATGCATGAATTTAGACTAATTTATATGGAATTGTAAGAAGTCATTCCATTTTATAATTTTGATATGGAAGTGATAAAAGGGGAATGTTTACATCCCCCATGACTGGAATGGAAATATAGAAGATTTACTCAATTGAATGCTTTTGATAAGTTACCTTGGTCTCTTTTTGGTATTTTTTAGGTTTTGTAGGTGAGGAGTGAATGATGAGTGGTTGTGAATATATACCAATCTTAACAAGAAATAACTCACATTAAAGCACTTAGGTAGATGATTTTAGGGCACTTGACACTTGTGTCAAGTTAAAACTCTAGCATCGGTGTAGGTTTTTTATCTTAGACGTTAGTGTCTAAGGAGAAGGAAAGTAGGTACAAACTTAGATGTTATAGAGGTGAAATATAAGCAATTTTTAAGCAATCTTGGCAAGATATAAGGTCTGGGTCATCAACATAAGATTGGTCGATTTAAGAGATAGGCCAAGGGGTAAAAAATAGAGCAGATGCAAGACTTTAGAAAGTAAGAAAGGTATAGAACTAAGGAACAACTAAAGTCTGAGTTTACCAAGTGTACAAGACTGAGGTGTTATCTAATCCATAAAATAATGTCTACACTTTCCAACTATTTTGGGTTATAATCATAACATCAACATACAACCAAATGCAAAAATTGTATTATGACAATTTTAACTCAAACATCGAGTATGCATATATAATTCAAAACATTATTTTAGAATGCATATAATTCCAACTATTTTTGAGACTCAAAACTAATCTAAAAATACACAACTATGTATTACCATTTCTATGCATTTTAAGTTCAAAACTCAAAATGACATGCACATTATCTTTTAAAAAATAGATAGTTGTTAAAAATAAAACATATAATGCATTATTATTATCATTATTAAGATATTAAACACCTAAAAATTCAAATTAGATGATAAAATTGAGGGTTTAGCCATAAATTAGTCATTCATTCCAAGAAGATCAATCACACAACTATTAAATTGTTTCTCGAAACCTTTATAGAGAAAATGATGCTTCAGGTCATATAATTATTTCAAAAGTAACCTTATTCAGGGATACAAGAAATCATATGTATTCAAGATCAAAAAATAAGATTACAAATAAATAATATAAGACAAAAATAAAGAACGTAAAAAAATTTTAAAAAATGAAATGTATTGAATGTTATGTTTACCTTTATTTTATAAAATATTTTATTTTGAATTTAGAATATCAAATAAAAATCTTTAGGATTCTCAAATATTACTAAACCATTTCAAAACAAATGAGTCAAAAAGTCATCAAATCAAATAAACGTTTGCATGCAACCATGTCTAATAAATAAGACCAACCAAGTGAAAAAAATTATTATGAAATTATTATGCCATGGAACTGAAATAATTATTCCATATTCAACATAGTATTTATGTATTTAAACACCATTATTGTTGTAACACTTCATGTAATATGAAACTTCATTCACTAGGATTAAATGAAAACAAAAATTTTGAACCAAGATTTCAGAATTATCTTTAATTAAAAGACTAATATTTTTATGCTCGAGTATAAAGTTTCATGAAATTTTATCATGCAATAACCAACCACAAATATAAAAACCATACCTATAGATAATATCATAATGCTTTGAAATATGTGTCTATATCTATCAAAACTACAAAAGAATTGATAAATATTACTAAATCAAATGAATATTGTAGAGTATGTCTTATTAAGGAATATTTTCCAATGTTTTTGATATTGGTAAGCAGTTTTTTTGAAAACTCTAGAGATGTAACAAAAAATATAGTGCATGCTTTGAAAAACTGCTATGTTTACTAAATCATTGGGAAATACAACTGTGCATTTTGTATGAAATGAATGTGTAAATGAACATTCACATGATATAAAAAATATATTCTAAGTTAATTTGAAGTTCATTGAAAATGTATTTAATTTTTGTTTAATTCTAACCAAATCCAATGTACCATATTTAAATGTTATTGAGAACACTATAACCATAGTCTATGAAATTCAAACCAAAACTAAAATGTGACCAAATTTATGTCCACCAATGCCTCTAAACCTTAGGAAGTCATTTAAAATGATCGAGGGTGATGTGTTATGCATGTATAAGTTCTTAGTTCATTTAAAAGGTATAGGATAATATAGATCTTAGGGCCAAGTTTAGGTTCTCATTAATGTAGGATTAAAATCAGGGGTACAAGTTATAAAAAAATTATAATCATAATGAATGAAAATTAGATCAAAATTTAAAGATTAAATATCAAATTATGTTAGAAGAAAAATAAAGGTGATAAGATTTTTTGATTTATTTATTATTTACTTTGAATTGAAAATTTAAAGATATTGATCTATATTGTTGAAAGAAATTTGTCAACTAAAAATTGGAAGAAAACATTACCTATTTTCATATACAAGTGAGTAGTTTTAATCACTTATGAATTATCACTTTAAAATTATGACACTTTAGATCATGATTCTTTTATTTATCAATATCAAAATAATTTGACATTTTATTAGGTACTATAAATATTTATTTCCATATAAATATTATACACACAAACTAATCATTATACATTTAGAAGAGTTTTGTTCAAAATTTTGCATATTTCTCAAGTATTTAAATGTAAGTTCCATCTAAAAATCATTTTATACATAATCACATATGAAATTAAATGGTAGTCACAAAAATAATAAGTAAGTCAAGAGTTCGAAGTAAATTCACTCCCACCATGCATAATGGATATTTTGATATAGTAATCATAATACAATAGATTTGACAATAATTAATTTTTTTTTATTATGATATACTGAAACTCATAGTAACAATTCTCAGACTCCATATGAAAATTTAAGACATCTAAACATGTTACCACTTTATTTATTTTTCATATGAAATAATCTCTCATCACTATGAACTTTGGCATAGGTGCCATATGCTTCAAAAATTACCCTTAAAACTCCCCATTCATAGCCAAATGCCTCTATCTTATTTTTGTGCCATCTATACATTTTTATTATTTAGATTTGGTTATCTTATTTTTCTGTCATCTATCCATTTTTATAATTTATATTTAGTTTTAGGTGATAAGGCACATGTGTTTTTTGTACCTCATAGTTATACATGCATTTTAAAATAGAGGGAACCATGCTATAATACTATATCTATTTGGAGTACCAAATTAATTCAATACAATAAATATAAGGATTGAGTCCCATATAAAGGATTATCCTATTTTTTGAGCCCTCTTGACACTTTCAATAAGGTCATCGATAATGAAATTTTCAATATTAAATTGCACATTATCAATGCCCATCATGAGTGTAATGTATAAATATTGCTTGTCTATGTTATCTCACCATCTAGTTGCACAAAGCTTAGTGATGAAAATAAAAATATATATGAAGGTAGATTGATCCTCGAAGTGGTCAATATGAAAAGTGAAATTTTCCTACTTGTACTTAAGTAACTTGGAAAATTTTTAATCTCCCTTGTGTTTTATAACACTTGTCTTCTTCTGTGCATGGAAACATAGTTAAATTGTGGATATTCCTTGGTTATATTTTAATTCTTATAATGAAAAAATAGATCATGTTCTCATGCAATAATGAGAGGAACAATCTCAATAAATTCTCTATATTCCTAAAATATGGCAATTCAAAAAGCTTCAACACTCCAATCCTTTCTAGATCTAAATTAAATTCGGCATTTGAAACTACCATTCCATCTATGCCCATCATTATTCTTTATAAAATGTAATACTTATAAAATTAAAGCTCATTATTTATAATGTGGTGGTTATAATCCTCAATCATACATTATTTCAACTTAGAACCATTCTTTACCACCTAGACATGAATCTAGAAGCTACATTTCTACAATTTCCATCAACTCCTCCTTTGTGCCTCCCTATTTGTTCCTCTGTTACTTCCCCATATTGGTTTATAAAATTTCATGTACTTGTGTTTAAATATTTCCATGGTGAATGAATTTCATCTTGTGACATTATTGGTATCTACCTTCTTGTGTAAATTCTTGGTTGATTTACCTTTCAATACCCTAGAATTTTTCATTAGATCTAAGCTTCAACATGATCTAATGGTGGATGTCCCTCTACAAATTGTTCCCACCTTTGTTTAGGCTAATATCACTTTAGCTATCTTTATTTAGTTTGTAATAATATGATTTTAATTTTTATATGAATATTTGGCCTCGAGTTCATCTAAAAATTATAATTTATTCTCAATTCTTATGTGCCCTAATGGTTTTGTTCATTATTTAATTTTTAATATCTATTATATTATAAAATTATAAGTGTTTAAAATGATATCCAAGGGTTACTTTATATTTCCCATCAATCTTAATTTCCATTATGACATTTTCCATTTGGTTTCTTTCATTGCCACTATAATTTTCATACACTCATCTTGTCTTTAGGTGATGCCATCCTTTCATTTTCTATTTTATGCTTGACCTACACAATTTATCCCATCTTAAATTTTGGGGCACAATGTGTAATCCACTTTTTTTTATCATGTGCCGTGTAAACCTCATGTTTTTAGATAGTTGGTTGTTTATGCGTACACACCCACCAACCCCTATAGATAGTGTGAACCTTTATTCTCAATATACCTCATACTAATTATGCATATGGTTCTCTATTGATTTATTTATTTTATAATATCATCCATTAAACTATGAAAATTAAATATATTTCAATAAAAACCCCCATTTCTTCCATTTTCCTTGGTTGCACAGATATACACGACTGCTACCCTTGAAAATTTATTTTATTTGGCTACTATTTATATTAATAATGGTGCAAAGGTAACCTATTATTATTGTGCATACATTTATTTTCAAAACACAAAACTTCAATAAAAATTGGCTCTTACTAGTAGCTAAAAGAGATTGAATATATTCATGACATAATTTTCATAATAATTCTCTCCTAAATTTACTTAGACTGATATAATAATTCTAGGAGGTTCTATGTTTGACTTGACTAAATTGATTTACATGAATATATGTTTTATTCCTATTTTATTGGGTGTAAAAAAATGTTGATGCTTATTTTCATAAAGTAAAATCTATTGAAAAAACTAGTAATTAGGAAATATTGTGTTACATTCTAGCATATGCCTTATTTGGACTAGTTCAACAAGGTTAAAAAATGAAAAGATTTGAGCCTACTCTCACTGAAATGTCAAGGTAAAATTTATCTATCCAAATCTCATAGTTTATATGCTCATGTTTCTATAATAGGATAAATAATGTAAAGTCCCTTCTAATGAATATGGAACTTGATTGAATCCTTTGCATGTCATGAGTCATAAATAAGATCAAGCACTTCATTATATATGATTTTTACCATTAATGTCCTTTCATGATATATTTTTTTTGTCTCCATTTATCAATTTCTTGACTCAAATTTTCTAGGACTCACTTTTCATCCAAATTCATGAGATCCTCAATCCTTCTATCTAATGATTATTTTCCATCCAATTAATTAACACATGCAATGCACAAAGAAGATACTTAAAAAATCCATAGGAAAAATTTATTTCTTATTAAATATGAGTTGAAATGGAGTTGACATATTAATATACTTATAATTTTTTCCTATAAGTCTAAACTAATATTAAGACATGATCATCCCAATATTTTTTCCCTACATTACAATTTTTCATCAAAGTCATGCCCATAATTTTTTAAATCCCATAATTTATCATTTTTATATGGGTGGTGTATGAAATAAAAAATACATAATGTATATAAATCAATCCTGACTCAGAGAAGATAGATCATGCCATACACTTTCAATTGGGGGCACATTAAATAATCAAGAACATGACCAATATGGGGATCCATTAGACCTGATTAGGGGATCTCTTATCATAATACATAATGAAATGGAGGCTTCCAAAGCCTCCAGTCAAGCACAATCATGCAATAACCCTAAGGTAGTCCTATGTTTTCATATATCTCACTAAATTAATAACAAGTAAAGTAAAATATAATCTAGCGATCACCAAAGCTTGTGGCACAAAGTGGGGGTTAGAAATAATAAAATTAAACATGAATAAGAGACATATACTCATGTCAATGTATACAAAATATTAATGCATGGAAGAGACGTTCAAATGCATATCTATCTAATCTTATAAAGGGGGAAAAAAGTTAGGAATACTCACCTTTGAAGATGAACCCATTGAGCCTCAATCTCTCCCTTGGTCAAGGTGATTCAAAAGACGTTGTTTTGGTATGTAAGAATGACAAGGATAAATAATCTATAGGATACACAACCTATTAATGTATCCAAAAGTCCTATCCACAAGAGAAGATTTGTATCTCTTAAGAAAGTATGAAACCCTAAGCTTGTTCCTCAAGTAGAATTATGGATAAGCAAATGCATAATATCTCTTAATAATTTTTCTCTTCTATAAATAATGGAAAAATGAACTTGTATATATAGGTGTATTTAAACCTAAGCCCTTCCAAAAGTTTTGGCTAAAAGGGTTGACCTAGTCAACCTAGCACAATTTTGGACAAGAATTCACTAAGTCATGGGCTAGGTCAGCCAAGAGTCAACCTAGACCCTAATTGAATTTTACCCAAACTTGTACAGGGTTGACCCAATTGACCTAGCACAATAAACAATTAAAAAAGGGCTAAAGTTAAGAAAATAGGGATACAAGGTAGGAAATGACCAAGGAGTGTACAATAAATAAGAACACTCTTAAGGATATGTTTTTTAGGAGATAAGTATGTAGATAAAAAGTGGCAAAAGGGACAACAATCTTGTGAAGCACCAATGGTCTACCAACCGCTTTCCTAGTACACACAAAGAGATTGAGACTTGAGAGGTTCCTACAAGATAAAGAGCATCTTAATTGATAAAATTTTGAAAATATTATGTGTATATATATGCCTCACTCGAATCTCATCACATGTCAGGTGAGTGAAACATGATATGGTGCTTCAAGAAAAGAACATGATAACACATAACACTGATGTTAAGTAAAATGCAGTAAGGAGAAGATAAAGAAGTAGACTCCAAGAGAAGTGAGTGAATCTAAATGTGAATAACATTAGGTGAACCTATAAATATTAGTGCAAAAAATAGCCAAAAATATATTTTTTGTAATATAGGCATACAGTAGTCGAAAATATTCTCTATGATGTCATGATTCTAGAGATTTTTATGGTTTGAAAAATAGATAAGTAAAAATAAAGATATATGTAAAATAAGGAATCTAACAAAAAATATTTGAGAGGTAATGAATGGTGAAAAGTAATTTTAAATAGGGTGAAAGGGAAGTCATTTTATATATCTTGAAATGGATGAGACCAAATGGGGATCCATAATGAGGGGAACACTCTCTAAGATCTTTGATGAGGTGTTGATGCCATATGACCTAGTGACATTAGAAGATCTTGAGATAGAGTTTGCCTTAGGGAGTTGGTTCAGACTGGTAGGAGAGGTAGCAAGATGATTATGAGCATGTAGGGAGGATCTATAGCCACCAATAGGATTATTATTAGGAGAGGTGAAATCATGGTAGGCTTTGGCTCAAGAGAAATTTGTGCATTTGGCTACCATTATCCAACTAGTGTACGTACATGCCCAGCTAGTGCAAGTACATGCCCAAGTGGTCAACCTATAGGGTTAGGTGATAGGACTAAGATCTTAGACAACCTATTTATAGTGTAATATTTATAGGGGATAGTCTAAGGAATCTAAAGGTAGCATGGATAGGCCATGAGATAGATAGGATAAACCCTAGCCATAGAGCTGGGATGATGTATATTGTTGTAATTTGTATCAAAACTCATGATATATATATATATATATATATATATATATCACATTTTGGAATTTGGATATTTTATTCTATGTTTTTGTATTATGGTTGTGGTTGTGGATGCTTGGATATATTTCTTTCTAGCACATGTTTTTAGTTGTTATTGTAGATGATATAGGAAATATATGAGTTGTGGTTTCTTTTCTACCATTATGTAGAACACATACATGGTAAAAAAGAAACAAGAAAAAAGGAAATGGTAAAATATAATTAATCAAAAATGTATTACACACTATATCATGTTGTGAAATATGTAAAACAAGTAAAATGACTAAGTATAAGAAACCAAAGGGTGGTAAACAAGATGGTAAAAAGTTTATTTTTAAACCATGAAAAAGATTGGTACCAAATTAAAATAAGTAAAATCACACTAAATCATGTTGAGAAGTATGAAAGTAATGTAATAAAGTGGAAAGTACATAAAAGGAAAAATGGTATAAAAACAAATCAATTAAGTTAATAACTCATACTAAATCATGTTGGGAAGTATAAAAGAAAAAAAATTGGAAAAATTGGTCTTAAATTTATCACCACTAATTCAAGGTGGGAAGTATGAAAAATTCAAAAAAATGGTTGGATTCTTATATATAATCATAAAATATGTAGATAAAAGTGGGATAGTATTGAAGTAAGCATAAAACATACTAAATCAAGATGGGAATCATGTCAATGACATGTAACTTCATGATCAATCACATCTTATCTCATATTTGACACATCTAATTTTGGTAATAACTTGGATTATTAGAATTTTTTTTGAGGAAGGCCAAGTACTATCAGTGGTCTTACAATACAACTCACAAAAGGAACACCAATGAGGTTGAATAAATGTGAAAACTTGGTAATAAGGGATGTTGGTAATAAGGAGGTGAAATTTTGGTAATTTGTGAGGAAGGTTAGGTCCTATCATTGGTCTTATAATATAAATCACAAATGAAATCCTTGAGGGAGTGATCAGTGAACAAAATAATAGTTATAAAGAGGAAAGATGAGGAATGTAGGGAGGTAAAAAAGGGAAAGTAAAAAATCATAACTTAGGCATCTTATGAGAAGACCTTATGAGACATGAGGCATACTAAGGACATGAGAAGACACTAAGTGACTAATGACCATCAATGTATAAAGGAAACCTGTTCATTATAGACACAAATATATGTAAGCAAATAATCATGCTACTAAGATCAACTCATGAAGGTAGATTGCTACAATAAAAGTAAAATGGACCTACCTTCCCATGACATGTTATCCATTCCTCAAGACCCCTTACAAAGTTGTCAATCTACTATGAAGATTGGGTACTTGCATGAAAAGTAGGTAGTAATAAAAGATTTTTTTATTCTCCTTTTCTAATCTACTATCCTACCACACCCCAATAGACTTTGGATCTATTATGAGGCCAACTGTGGAGTTTGAGATTCAATTAGAATAAGGAGATGTGATTTGAATCACATCTTTTAGTGTGATTTGACTTTTAAGGATTTTGAATGTTTTTGCCTTTTGGATCATTGCCTTTTATTAAATTATTTGGATTTTGAATGTTTATAAGGTTTTTTTAAGATTCCTTTTCCATATAGACTTGGAATGAATAATCATGAGAGATAGATTAATACACATGAATGATCTATAGGTTAAGGCTAAAGGAAGATAAGTGACCAAAGACAAGATTGACTAGAACACTAGGATTAACAATGAACCATCATGTTATCTCAAGTCTCAACCATGTATATGCTTAGTTTTTGAAAAGGTAATAAAGGGAATAAAGGATATCCAAAGTGGACTGGTGAAAGGAGACTATAATGATATTAATTGTTTATTAACTAATCATATGGTAAAGAAGGACAGACTAAAGGGAACAATATTTATATAAACAAGTCATATTGATAATTATCCGTGTATATGGAGATAAAAATGAAAATATTCATAAAAAGATAAAAAGGGAGTTTTTAAGAAATAAAATCAAGAATAAAAAGAAAGCAATGATAAAAAATACATCCACAAGCAAACATAAATGACATTAGAATAAATTATGAGTGCGAAATGAAATTCACTATGTAAGATCAATAAGAATTTGACACAATGTTAAATGATATAACAAATAGATAAAGATAAGATTGGATCACATGTCCAATCCAAATGAAAATGTAATAACACTATGCATGTTCTCATAAGTACTGATAGATTTAGTCACACACATTATCCATAACATCCAATAAGTCTCTATGAAGTTGGATGTGAACTATGGCTAATGTCTCATCTATCTTCATCAAAAGCTATGAAAATACTTCACATCTAAGATCCTCAATAGAAAATCTAGGAATGCTTTACAAATCATTCTAAAGAGAGATATCAGGCAAGGGATGCTCAAAGTAATGCATGGGAGTGGACTCTATGGGAGATGAAAAGATCACCAATGGGGAAGGATCCATAGATCCATGGTTAAAGGAATAAGAGGTGAATAAGGGACCATAAGAGGGGATGAAACCACATGAGGTTGAACCATAAGGGAAGAAGGGGAAGACTTATAATGGGAATGAACTATGGGAGGAATGGTAGAAGGTGTGGAAATAGTTAAAATATGATCTTTAAGGTACTATTGAAGGATGAGGCAATGATCAGTGTGATGGGTGTCACATTGGTGCCAAAGGTAATATACGTCTATATACTTAGGAATATAATCAATAAGTACCTTTGGGGAAGGTATAGCCTTATCTGAGGACTAAGGGGTAGAAGGATGTGAAGTGTCAATATAATATCATAGCTTATGACAATGCATAGAAGAATGATTATCTGTGTCATGGAAGTAAAATATATGCCTATGAGTAGTCTTGGTATAGTTATTCATAGGAGCAGGTGTTACAAAAGTGAAAGGATCTTGGGAAGGTTCATCATCCCATTTGGTAAACAACAGATCCATTTGTGGTAAAGGAAGTAAACCATCACCAAGATAAGGGGGTAGGATCAACAAAAAGAGTGATGGGATAAAAAGTATGGATAGACTCACTAAATAAAAAGAAGGAATGGGATCAGAAGTGGGCTATATTGAGGGAGGGGTAGGATTTATAGAAGGCTAAAGGATAATTTCATTCATCTTAGGGATAAACAGGCTATAGGGGACATGGTACCTATCAAAGTAATAGGGCCAAATCATAGCATGATTTATAAGCATACTCCTACAAGGTTATTTAGAAATTGGAGGTGTTTATACCATCTCTACATTACAATAAAGAGGAAAAATTATAAAATTAATAATTATATACGATGGAATATGAGAAAATACAATAAAATATAAAGTAAAGAGGAATGATAATAGATAATCTTAGTATCACGAGCCTGAACAAGACTACCTAAGAATGGATTGTCTAAGGTATAGCCATCATCATAATCAAGTGTATGAATATCAATGATGCAAATAGGGATGATAATATCATATGATAAGGTGTGATGTATGGAATGACAAGTCTCAATTAAGACAATAGGGATGCCATCATAAGGTGGTTTGAGAGAATAAGGCTGTAAAGAAGTAGGAAGCTGAGAGATGAGATGAGGTGAGAGATCAAAAGTTTTAATCTTGAGATTGATATCATTAGGATCATCATCATCATAATCTAGGATGTTATGGGGAATATTCCCAATGAGTTTAGGATGACCATTGTAACCTCGAGTGGAATTGATGGGAAAGTTGAATCATTGAGACTCATAAAATAGAACAATGGGTAAAGGTTCAAAAGTAGGAATCTTAAGGACACCATGATCTTGGAATTATTTAAAATTCCAAGGGTTAGTGTCATCTTGAATCTTATAGGTAGCTCTATTTTGAGGTAATTTAACACATTGGCAAGTGGAAAAAGTAACTACTTTCATGTGCTGAGTCCATGGCCTACCAAATAATATGTTGTAAGATGGGGGAAAGTTAAATATCATCACCTTCATATGAATGGTGATAGGTGGGATGGTAATGGGAATCCACACACAACTTAAGGGAGTAATTTACCTTTGATCATATCCTTGACATTTGTTGTGTGTGGATTTGAGATTACATTCAAAATATCCAAGGGTTTTGATAAAATCGAGAGAGGAAACACAAGTGTTGGAACCCTCATCAATCAAGGCATGCTTGAATTGGATATCTCCAATTTGGACACTAATGAATATAGGAGGATCATCTGCACAAATTATAATCTCACTAGGAATCATAGAAGTGATGGGAAACTTTAGGGAAAGAGAAGTTTCCATTGTTTCATAAATATGGATGGACATCTCTTCACATTATTGTAATATGTTATCTTTATATCTAGATAAGTTTATTTCATATCCTATTAGGGGAGGATGATGGATGTTAATTTTGAACAAAAATTACATGAGATGGGTTTAATGATGTGGATAGGTCCTCATAAGCTCAAGAAATGGAATTTGGGATGGGGTATTAGTGAGTTCTATGATGGTATCCCACTCATCATAACCCCTAAGAAGAATGTTAGAAATAGGTGCATAGTGTTGGAGGAGGTCCTCAGAAGGAGGAACCAAAGTACACTTGAAGTTATGTTGATAAGAGGTATAAGGTTTATAATAAAGTTGTAAATGATGTTGATAAGCTAAAGCAATTGGTGCAGGTTAATTTTGAGAAGTGATAGAATAAGTGTTGAGAGAAGCTTAATTATAATTGGTGTTAGGTAAATAAGATGGAGGAATGGTAGAAATATAATGGGAAGTGTTATCCAAGGGAAGAGTTGTAATATTTTCATCAAAATTTATAAGGTCATTTTTTCCCAACTCATTTAAGTGAGTTGGATAATAATCTTGGATAAAATGAAATGTGCGAGATAATGGAGGGGTGTAGATGGGTTGAGGATCAATTAAATCAACCACATTTCACATATTAGTCATATTAACCTCATTATCTTTAGGATTTAGGTTAATAAGACTATCTACATTATTGGTGGAAGGGGTGGTATTATCTTGGTTATCTTGGTGATTCAGAAGAGGGTATTTATAGATGGCATATGAGCATTAGCTTGATTAAAAGATTGAGATTTAGTATTAGTTTCATGGGCCTTGAAATTAATGTCATAGGCTTCTTGGAATTTCCAAATGATATAATCATGGTAAAAATTAGGACCAATAAGAAAATCCATATCCAAATTATGAATCTACCTAAATGTCTCATGAGAATGACCCCAAGAAGCATGAAACCAACAAAATTTGTTGGGATCATAGCAAGATTTTATAGTATGAGTAGGATCAATTATTATAGGATAGGCCTAGATAAACATTTAAGTAATTCATCTTAGGATAAATATTTGTGAATATTGATGTTATTAGGTGAAGATAAATGAGGATTGGTAAATTATTAAGAAGGGGGAGTTGGTTCTAAAGATTGGGTAGGAACAACATCTTGAATAGTGTGAATGGTATCATAAGAGTCTATGATGCCATCATTATTAGCATGATGATTATTACTTAAGTATGATATGATTACCCATAAAAGGTTGGGGTGGATCAAATTGATGTGTAACAAAATCTTGGCGTTTGGCTTAGTCAATGACCTCCTCCAAAGTACATGGAGAGAGAGTGCAGACTTGATATTGCAACTTGGGAAAAAGAGCATTGCTAAAGAGATGGAAAAGGTTATCATCAACCATGTTATGTTGACATTTATTGGACAATTTTTTCCACCTTTTAATAAAATCATGGGCAGTTTCATTTTCAAGCTACTTATAATTGATAAAATGGGCCAAAGTATTCTTAGGAAGATCACTAGTTTGAAACTCTTGGACTAGAGCATTTTATAAATATTCCAAACTAGTAATAAAATGAGTTTTAAGCTGGTTGTACCAATATAAATCATCACCCCATGAGATTTTTGGCTAGTAACTTGGTAGCATCAAAGGTATTTAATTTGACCCAATCTTTATATAGATTTCCAAAAGTTTTTAGATGAAGAGTAGGATTAGTTGACCTATTGTAAGAAATGGTAGGGGTGATACCTATTATATAAATATTAGAGATTTGAGATGTAAGAGGTTCATTTTGAATATGTTTAATTATCTTGTTGACAAGATAAGGTTGAGGGATAAGATTACCATGAGAATCCTGAAGAGGAGGTGGGGGAACATTTTGATTATGCATACCCCATGGAATATGTTGAGGGTGGGTTTGAAGATGGATAAGGTGGTTTTGCATTTTCAAAATTTGATTTATATTATGATCTTGATAAGTATTCATTTGATTAAGGATTTTTAATAAGATTTGATGGGTTTTAGTTGCATTGTTGGCATTATTTAAAGCATTAGACTTGGAATTAGTGGCTTGGGTACCACTATTGGTGTTGGTAAGAGCTTGAGAAGAGTTGTTAGAATTTGAGGCACTAGTGGAAAAAATTTAATGTGTGGTAAAAGATGGACTAGTGAAGGGATGAGAAGAGGAAGCAATAAAATCATGATTATCATGAGTAGAAAATGATGTGCTAGTCGAAGAGTTGAGGAGAGTGGGTCCTAGGAGAGGCCCAATAGATGTAGAATCTATCATGTTAGTGGAGGAACTAGGCATGGAGGTAGAATAAGTTAAAGAAGAAGTCATGGTATGAGAAGGAGTCAAAATAAAGGGAAGAGGCTGAGAATCAAAGAAAATAGTATCCCCAAATCAATGTGAGAATGTGGGAGAAGATGAATGAGGATCCTAAACTTGAACACTAATCATGAGATGGTAAATGGTAGAAGGATTATTTTTTAAATGTTGAGGAAATTAAGAGATAAAGAAAAGCATTTTAGGGGTATACTCTAATTTGGGTTGATCTTTAAGTGAGAAGAGAGGATTACAAAGAGAAGAGGAATGAGGAGGGGTCCCATACTTCATTATACAAGTGGTTATATGAACAATACTCTCATCTAGGAGAGGAAACCTAAGCTGATTATGGGAGACCCTATGAGGTTTGGTAAGACTCATCATATCCATTAAATTCAACTTAGTTTTATCTTCAAATAGGAAGTTCATGATGAAGGAAAATGACTAAATAAGGCAAAAGTGATGAAAAAAAAGGAAATAAGAAGTGACAAAAATATGTAAAGAGTTGATTGGGTCAACCTAGTATAAAAAATAGGGTCTAAAAAAGTGTATAGAGTCAATAGGGTCGACCTAGTACTAGAAATAGGGGCTGAAAAAATGTATAAAGTTGATAGGTTAACCTAGTACTAAAAATAGGGAAAATAAACATCCTGTTAGAGATTGTGTCGAGTAGAATTCCTGTGTACTAAAATAGGATTTTTTTTACAATGTACTTTGAAAGCAAGAAATGAAAGGAAACATATAATTAATTGGGTCAATGAAGTTGATCCAATTGAGTTACATAACACAAAAACCTTGCACCAACATTGGCTAATGAATTTTTTTGCAATATAACATACAATTGAGTAAAGAGTAAGCAATAAAATTGGAAATTAAATGCTAACTAAATGGTCATACTGAATGTTGTTATATTATTAAAGTATAATTTTAGATGTGATAGGATGTTGGCCATAAGAAAGGAACTAAAAATCAATTTATGGATGGTTTCAGGATGTTTAGGTTGAAAGGGATATGTATTGGCAATAATACTAGCTTGGTATTGGGGCCTACACCATCACTTCACACACTATAGCAATAAGGGTGTCAAGTGCTTATCCAATATATACCATTAACCACATGTTTATACTTGTCCATAAAACCAAGTTGGCTTACCCTTTGGTGATGAAATCTAAGTTGGTAGGCCTTGGGTAGACAATTGTTAAAGTGTATTTTAAGATTTTATGATTTGGTAGTGTGTACATAAAAGAGAAAAATAATACAACTAAATGGTATATTAAAAAACCACCTAATTAGACTATGTGATCTATTTTAAGCATAAAATCAACAAGAAATGAAAGTGTGAGCTAATTACTAACATATAAGTGTGAATTCCAACTTTGACACATAGTATAGTGTCATTTTAGATGATAGTGTATGTAGAGATTATAAAATAGATTCGACAGTGTTGCTACTGTATTACTAAATTAAGGGTCTAAAAATTAACTATGTCAATAGTGTCGACCTAGTTTTCTAGATAGAATACTCAACAGGGTCAACCTAGTTAACTATACAGGGGTAGTTTTAAATACTGTAAACTATGAAAAATGGAATTGTAATGAATAACAAAAATGATAGAGAAGGAGAGAAATGAACCTTGGTGGGTTGGAGGATGTAGAGAAAAATGAGATTGGTGTTGAAGTACCCTAATTTATACTTGTAATTTCTGCCAACTAGATTGACTAGGTTGACTTAGTTTTACAATTCCATGTTTGATGAAAAACTTTTAGAATGTACATGTGTCAATAGGGTTGACCTAGTATGTGTTATAGAAGTCTAGAAATGTACTATGTTGATAGAGTTGACCTAGTAGCCTAATTTAGAAGTTTGAAAGTGTACTATGTTGATAGAGTTGACCTAGTAGCCTGATATGGAAATTTAAAAAGTGTATTATTTTGATAGAGTCAACCTAGTAGACTGTACTTGATGAAAAACCTACACAAATATAACATAGTCATATTGATGCAACTATGTGTTAAACCTATGCATAAAAGTGAGAATTATATCAACACTATCAACCTAGTATTATAAATATAGAAAAATAAAATGATAAAATAATTTTTAAAAATGTGAGATAAAACTTGCAAGGATGAGATTCACATCAGGTTCACCATAATGTATGCAATAAAAAATCTGAAATATCTATAAATCAATCCTAACTCAGAGAAGATAGATCATACCATAATCTTCTAATTAGGGACACATTAGATAATTAGGAGCATGACCAACGTGGGGATTTGATAGACCTAATTAGGGGATCTCTTATCGCAATATACACTGTTAGGGAGGGTTTCAAAGCCTCTAATCAAGCACAATAATGTAATAACCCTAAGGGATTCCTATGTTTTCATATATCTCACTAAAATTATAACAAGTAAAGTAAAATCTAATATAGTTCTCACCAAATTTTATGTCACAAAGTGGGGCTTAGAAATATAAAATTAAACATGCATAAGATACACATACTCACATTAGTATATACATAATCTTGATGCATGGAAGAGAAGTAAAAATGCATATTTATATACTCTTACAAATGAGGAACAAAGTTAGGAATACTTATCTTTAAAGATGAACCCATTAAGCCTCAATCTCTCCCTTGGCCAAGGTGTTTTGAAATAGGTTGTTGTAGTATGTAAGTATGACAAAGATAAGTCAGCTCTAGGCTACACAACCCATCAATGCATCCAAAATACTTCTCCACAAGACATTATATGTATCTACAAATAAATTATGAAACCCTATGCTTGATCCTCAAGTAGAATGGTGGATAAGTAAATGCACAATATCTCTTTCTTCTTCTTCTCTTATCTAAATAATGGAAAAATGAACTTTTATATATATGTAGATTTAACCCTGAGCCCTTTCAAAAAATTTGGCTAATGGGGTTAACCCAGCCAACATAACACAATTTTAGACAAGAATTCACAAGGTCTTGGGCTAGCTCAGCCAAGATCCAACCTAGAACCTAAGTGAATTTCACCCAAAACTATATAGGGTCAACCCAGTCGACCTAGTACACTAAATAGTAAAAAAGGGGCTAAGTTTTGGAAAATGGGGACAAAAGGTAGGAAATGTTTGAGTGTAAAATAGAAAATAAAAAGCTTAGGGATATGGTTTTTAGGAGATAGGGGTGTAGATAACAAGTAGAAAAATGAAAAATAATCCTATGAAGCACCAATGGTCTGCCCACCCCTTTCTCGGTGTATGCCTTAGGGAGTGCACTCATAGAGATTGAGACTTGATGGGTTCCTACAAGAGAAAGAGAATCAATAATCGATAAAAGTTTGAAAATATTATGTGCATATAGGTGGTGTATACATGTGATATTTTAAATTTTATCTCTTTACTAATCCTTTCTCTTGTAATGGCTCATTAACACATCAATCTCCCTGAGTGAATGCCTTAAAGGGTGAAACATGAATGGGGTGGAATCAGATTATGGTACTCTATGAGGATTGTTTTCATATTATTTTTTCATACAATCATTAATATCACTTTGACCACCTCTGATTTTTACCACTCTATTTAATTTTCATTCATATTTGATACCATTGTTATAATATACTATATTGACTTGGTCGATATATATGTATCATGATTTCATTCCCTTTATTGTATCAGAAGTCCCAATAAAAACTAAGTCTATCTTCTATCATACATACTATATCAACTCAGCCTGTACATTACTTTGTTAGCTAACATTTCCTAATGGTATTGGTCTAGCTAATACAATTGGATTATAGTTAAGGTTTAGTTTTGAGTATTATAATATGCATCATAATTCATTTCCAAAGATATACCACACTCATCTTCTCTACTTGTGCCCACATGTAGGCACATATGTATTATTTGGAGGAGTTAGAGGTTTATGATCTTATCCTAGAGATATAATATTGTAATGTCTTTGACTCTCAATAGGAGAAGTTGAATTGAGAAGGTACACCTGGTATTTTTAGGCCCTAACTAAGGATACTTAGGTCTTCATATTATCTTTTGAGGTCTTTATTTCACTAGATTTTAAATCAATTTCCTTTTTATTTTATGAATACAAGTAAAAATAAATTAAAGAGGAAAGGTGTAGGTGAACCTAGATATGGTTTTACACTCCATTGATCCAAACATTTTGAGTGCTCCTCTTTGGATTAGTATGGTTGGTAAGTGAGTTGCCTAGAAAATGCTAGCTCCTAGAAGTATAAAACTTCCTCAGATGGCTATCAACCCACTTTTTAAAATAAACTAAGTCCAAAAATTTTGAGTAAATAAATAAGAAAGTACTTTAATAAAATGGTAAAATACTTTCAAATTTCTTGATTCTTTTTAAAACAAACTAAGCTAATTTGTATGAAAGAAATACTAAGGTGATAATGGTCAAGTTTGGTTGATATATTCTAGTATTATATTGTGACAGAGGTTGAGAACTAGGGGTTTTGATGGGTTGAAATAGTTGTTTTTAACTTTCTATTTTTATAAAATAAAGTTTACATATATACTGATGTCAGTATTTTATAGATCAATGTTGGTTATGTAGAACTGGGATCGATCACTTTGTAAAAACATAATTTTTAACTTTGCTAGAATGGTTGCGTTTTGGAGAGTTTTGAAGAATTTTTGGGTTGATTAAAATTTGGGTAGGCTCATGAGGGTTAGAATGTGTGGAGCATGGTCATTGATGTCTTAGGTTGTCATTAATGTCAAAGATATCATGTGATACTAATGCATGAATGACAAAGAAGTTGTGTTTGATATCTTGGAGAGATATGGCACATGTTTAGGTTTATATAGACAAAGAATAAGTTATGAGGCATCTATATATATCTTGGTGAAGTTCTGGTGTTTCATTTGATCATTTTGAAAGATAAACATGCATTTTATAGCTTAAAATAATCTAGACCATCATTACATGTCATGCAGATATGAGTGATCTAGTACGTTTGTGCATTTTGTGCAGGTATTCAAAAATTCAACATTGGTCAAACATTTTCATGGATATGTTGTCTATAATTCTAGGAAGGTACTCTAAACATTTTGTGTCTTGAAGTGTTTTATAGTTCAAGATATAAACCTTCAAATTTATTCTAATAGACTGTGATGGACCAAAGACCATCAAGTTTAACAACATTAATGTCTAGGGTCAAATAGTCAAGATAAATATATGGTGAGCATATAATCAGGTGATAAAGATCTAACAACGATCATAAAACCTATCAGATAGAGATCAATAGTGAGATCATGATTGTGTAGATTATGATCCAATAGAGTGTATTGAGTCAATAAGTCAATAGAGTGCTCAAAAATCATGTAGGGCTGCCAAGTGGTATAAGTTCATTGGAGACTGATAATAATGTGCTTAGAAAGCACGTGAGGTTACCAAGTGTCTTAATCACAGAAGAACAGATCAATGATCACTAGTGAGTGATGTAAGGTAAAGATCAGGATACTCCTAAGGAATTTGATGGAGTGTGTTTTATCAAGTTGTTTGAGGTAAATAAATGAAGACATGTGTCTACAATATTTTCATTTACCATTGACCATTGGTATTTGAAATTAACAAAGAAAAAACCAATGCTGAGTATTTTACTAATATCTTTTGATCTAAGAGGAATTTGCTGATGGAGTAAAAATCAAAGTTTAAGAGGACTTCAAGGTCAATCCAATTTTTTTTAGAAGATTTAATTTTCTTAAAATTTTAGATATTAAGCTCCAAATTTGACTGTATTTGACCATGTTATACAAGTGACCCAAGAAGGATAATTGAAGAGTCCTTGATGGTATTTCGATGTTTCAAGATGAAATAAATATTGGAGAGTGTTGTAGTCTCCATAAAGACCATTTGTATGGATTTTGGAGGTTTTAAAAAACCATATTTAGTGTGAAAATTTTCTTATAAGTTGATTTTGTTTGTTTAATGTACTACCAGATTGAGTGACCATATTGTAGGAGTGAGTTGAAGATGTTCTAAGTAGAATTAAAGAAGCAATGTTAGTGGTACAAATAATGAAAGGAGGGTGTGAATAAATGAGCATAAAAAATTTAACTTATATTTTTATCTTTTCATACACTTAATTAGTTAGTACAAAATTTATGAAGCATACACAACATTCACATCAATGAACAAGTGAGATAATGCAAGATCAAGCATATAACACATGACATACATGGTAAACCCTCTTGGGGAATAAAACCCATTAAGACCTAAAATTGGATGACTATCCTATAAAAAAATATAAAATTTATACCATCTATAAATTATCATGGAAATATAATCCCTATTTAGTGAAACTACAATCCCACAAGGTGTTGCCACACCTATCTAGCTGAGCTACAATAACAACTAGACCTTTTAGCAAGTTTTACCTTGTAAGGAGGCTATAACCACCTTAGATGCTGATATACCATAAAAAAAACCTATAAATGAATACACCTATGCACTAATGTATTTAACACCTAATGATCGACCTCTGATTAATACTCTTCACCTTCTCTCACACTCAAATAGCAAACACACTATCCTCCTAACAAAATTATGACCAACAAGTTATATAAATATTATTCAATATATTATGCTCTTCAACACATCCTCAAGGAAAAATACCCTTCCTTCAATCCATAAAACACACACACAATCCTCTCTCCAATATCTCCTTAAGTCTCTCACATAAAATCTATAACCCATCATATTTGGTTCCACTATTTATAGAGCAATTTTGATAAACACTAACTTAGTCAAACCTTGGGCATATATTAACACTTAAGACATATATAATATAAATACATATCTCAATACATTCTTCATAGGTTGGATATAGCATCTATGGTCACCCTTAAGTAGATACACCTTTTAATAAGGCCCTTGTATCTCTTATAGGTCTCATGGAGACCTATTCACCCATTTAGCTCACCCTCAAGTAAAAAAATTATATAGGATGACTTTAAAATACATGGTTCCACTCATTATGTCTCCTTATACATCCTAAAATGATCATAGTCAACTTATATCACCTGTGTGTATGCTTAAACAAATCAAACATTAACCTAGTGCACATAGTCACCATGAATGAACACATAGTCAAATTCTTAAGCATTTTTCATACTCAATATAGATTTATCACACCTCTAAAATCCACATAGAGCATCCTGATTGAGTATATAACATGCTCCAATATCTAATTCATCATTAGACATCAAAACACCATCAACACAAGCTTGAATATCCTTCTCGGTTCTCTTAAAAAACAAGCATGAATACACAGTCAACTTTTAGGCTCAATATATTTGACTGTACTCACTTGTATATCTTCAAATGAGGTTCATTTTATATTTCACATGGAGCCCTCTTTATATTTTATTTTTACAACACCAACAAATTAAACTTCTATCAAAATATATGGATGAAATATAGAGCTCTAGTTTTTCCTATGTTAAATTCAAAAATATTTGAATTCAAATGGTCACAATTAACCTTCAAACACAATGCTTGAATCTCATGTCCTCATTGCTTAGATCAAATACGCAAAATTAATCTTGTTTGAGATTTAATTCATAGTCTACCAAATCCAAATTTTAAACCTTAGTTACTTTAACCTCATCTTGTGTAGCATTGAAACTATGACTCAATGTACTCTATCAATCTCTATGGATTAGTTAGGTCTTTAATGATCAATGCTCATATTTCAATCAACTGTATGAATTCCCACTCCCCATTGAATTATTATCCTATACCTTTTCTTAGTCATTAAACATAATGCACATATTTTCATCTCGATGACTCCTGACTCCTTAGAGCAACGTGCACCATTGATCTTGATCAAGATTTAACACTTTCAAAAATGACCAAGTATGGGGACCCTTTCAATATACATGAGTATCCATTTTTTCACCTTAATAACATCTTATGTGCTTTGATGCATTATCTCAAATTTAAAATAGATGATCTCTTTACATAGGAAAATCCAACCATGTAACACACAATTCTTGAATCCTTTGCATGTGTGAGATATATCACCATTAAAGTGCCTTCTCAAAATCTTCTATCACAGAGCCAACCATGCCAAAATATGTCTAGAAGACCAACTTTACCCTGCATAACTTTTGTCATGCTTTAGCACATGATCTCAAATTTAACATAAATCATTTATGCTCAAAATTGAGCAAACCCATATGATCATATTATGTTGACACCTTCATATGTTCAAGATATAACACCATGAAAATTATTACTTAACTCATTCTGCCACACAACAAAATTAGTTAAGTATGGGAAAACACAATCAATTGACCTGTGATCCCAACTTTGCATTTACATAAATTTTGATGTGTTAAATCGCATGATATAAAAAATTAGTGAAACTAAATTAGGAACAAAAATAAACAAACCCATATGATCACTTTGTCTAGATACTGTCAGGAATCTAGAACATAAATGCTCTGATACCACTTTGTTAAGACCCAAAAGCACAATTGATTACCATGTACAAGCAACTAAATGCATAATTTAACCAGAAGTAACAAGTAACTAGAATTTAGAAATAACACAGAATATGAGAGACAATACCCAATTGTATTAATACTCTTCCAAAAAGAGATTACAATGAAGAGACACCACACTCTTCCACACCTTACAGGCTTCCCACACCGAGTGTACAGTAATTCACCTTCAAGAGTTCACTCTCTCAATTATAGTCCCAACACACAACTCAAACATAGATTTGGTGTTCACCTCCAACCAATCAGTATCACTACTACCAGTACCACCAGTTAGTATCACTACTGCCAGTACACAAGTACTCCACGTACTCCACAACCGAGTACACACCGTACTCCAAGTACACAATGTACTCTAAGTATATCTCACCTGATCTTGCTACCTATTGTGTTACTGACCTCCCTGATCTTGCACACTTGCAAATCAACCTAGTTTTGCACAACTACAAACCTAGATCTCACACACACACACCTATAGATTAATCAATCTTACTTACTCAAATAGAACCCTTGTCCTTGCCTCACCAAGTCCTTATGATTCTACCATACTAACACCCCTATGGATCTTCTACAAGACCTTACAACAACCTGTAGATCTACCTAATCATACACACTTGGCACTATGGCACTAGGAGGAACACACCTTGCTCTCTTCACTCTGAAGGAGCTAACCTTGCTCTTACTCAACTAGCACACTTTACAATATAGCCCATGAGTCTATTATATAGATCTCATGTAAACAATAATTAGACATATAATTACAATAATTAGATCCATAGCTCAAGACTAAAATTAGCCTTTAACATGCAAACAACTGGTTCATTAACAAACTATTTGTGAAACTCATAGTTTCAAACCACACAGGCGATCAACGTCAGTCCCTGTCTGTCTGGAGGTGACCGACGTCAGCCGATACTAACTAAAGTCAGCAGCTCTGCACACTAGATATGACCGACATTGATTGGCTTGACTAACATCAGTTAGACTACAACTCAGCTACCTCTTCCTCCATGTTTGCATCAGTGAAGCTTTTAGCTCCACAACCCAACAATCTCCCACTTGGAGATAAATAGCTGCATTGTACCTATACCTGTACACCATCTAATTTGTTTCTTGGCTTATATCCCTCTTCAAGATCAATATTGAAGACCAACCACCACACAACCTATGATGCAACACCTGTCATCCAAGTAACCTGCCTCATCCACATCTACAAACCCATGTAGAAAAGAACTTGACCCTGCATAGCATGTCAACCTGATGCTGGTCCCTCTTAAATACCTGAGAATCCACTAAACTACTCTCCAATGCTTCTTTCTTGGATTGGATCCAAACTTGCTAACAGTTCCCACTGTGTGGGCAACCTCAGGTCAAGTACGCATATACTTAACCTCATCATGTGAATTAGGACACTGTTCATAGAACTGTCCAATCCATCAACGTGCTAATTAGTTTGACACAATCATCCAGAGACAAAATCAACCTGTGATCTTCCATGTCTCTAGAAACACTCTTATGCCAAATAATTTCACTCCTTCAAATTCTTCATGACACACCTCTGAATTAACTTTACCTTTAGCTCAGAAAAACCCTACATGTGTGACCCTGCATCAAGCAAACACACAACATATAGTAACAGGATAATGTCACGACCATCATCCACCTAGTAAAGAAACCATAGTAGTTACAATGACATTGACTAAAGCCATGCTTTGTCATCCACCTGTCAAACCTGTACCACTATCCTAGAGCTTCCTCAAGACCATATGACCTAGCCTTCTATCTCATGTGTCCATTCTCTCTATTCTTTAACCAAGGAATCCATTCATCTTTCAGTGATTTATTTTGGCTGGCAACCCTACCAAATCTCTCATTTGGTTCTGCATCCTAGGAATCAAATTCCTCATTCATTCCATGCTCCAACTATTTCCTAGATCCTTCCTACTCTGCAGTGAGCAACAAGTATAAAGAAGAGGAACAATGAATTTGAGGCTTACTTACGCTTTCAGTCTTCCATATGGGCATTTGAGACTCCTTGACAACTTGCTATCTACCCAAAATCCATTCCAGAGACTGACCTCAGTCACCACACATTTTGCATCTGATCGACGTTAGTTCCATGTGACTGTCCTGACTACTGACACCGATTTCCTAGCTGACATCAGTGTCTACTTGTTGCTAACGTTAGTTCTCTAACCGACATCGATCTTACCCTACCTGACACCACCAGCTCTGGTCTACACATGACTGACATCAGCACCTGTCTGTTCGACTCTGGTTCCTCCTAACTGATGCCGGTACCTGTGTTCTCTTGTGAGTGATGACTTTTTACTCGTGAGCTCTCTTTGGATCAAAACCCTATCCAAACTACCCTCCTCAGATTTACTTAGCGTTCTCCACTGATCTCTATCCATCATCTCCTCCATGAACACCAAGGCTTTCTAGTTCTTAAGTCTGTCAAAGACATCTGACTTCCTCTTAAGAACATGCATCTCCTTCTTGCTCATGTGACCAAGCCTACAAAGCCATGTCTTTGCAACAGAAGAAGAATCAGTAATATGAGTAGGTAGATAAAGAGTACCTACTTTCTTACCACTAGCTAATTTAAGTGCATCTACTGTGAGAGTTCTTGTGCATCTCTCATCACCCAACTTTCCTGAAGTAATTAGCTGCATCTTCAAAACTGGGACCTGCATGACCTCCTTCAACACCCATGTGTTGGCCATCTACAATTTCAACTGCACTTCCCCTTTGCCAAAACTTTGACAAGGCACACCAGCCCCTAAATAAATCTTTCTAAAGTCTTCAAGGACCTTAACATGGAAAAATACTCTATTTTGGGCTGCATGGAAAGAGGCAATAGAATCTATAAAACAAGATTCTACTTTATCCAAGGAACATACCAGAGCATCTTGTGCAACAACACCTGCAACATCTACTTCTTCAATTCCTTCATGTTGATCTTCTACCAACCAACAATATTTATTTACCTGCTCTTTCTTTCCATAACACCATAATTAACCATTCATGCCTTTGAGTTCTTCCATTCTTAGTGTACTTTCTTCTGCCATTGCTACACTCCCACTCAATCAGAAACCCTTGAGAGTGACTTGTAATCAAACACAAACCTGCTCCCTACAACCTTAGCTCTGATACCACTTGTCAAGAATATAGAACATAAATGCTCTGATACCACTTTGTTAGGACCCATAAGCACAATTGATTACCATGTACAAGCAACTAAATGCAAAATTTAACTAGAACTAACAAGTAACTAGAATTCAAAAATAACACAGAATATGAGAGACAATACCCAATTATATTAATACTCTTCCAGAAAGAAATTACAATGAAGAGACGCCACACTCTTCCACACCTTACAGGCTTCCCACACCAAGTGTATAGTAATTCACCTTCAAGAGTTCACTCTCTCAATTACAATCCCAACACACAACTCAAACATAGAGTTGGTGTTCACCTCCAACCAGTTAGTATCACTATTGCTAGTACCACCAGTCAGTATCACTACTACCAATACACAAGTACTCCATGTACTCCATGACTGAGTACACACCGTACTCCAAGTACACAATATACTCTAAGTAGATCTCACCTGATCTTGCTACTTATTGTGTTACTGACCTCCCTGATCTTGCACACCTACAAATCAACTTGGTTCTGCACACTTGTAAACCTAGATCTCACACACACACACACACCTGCAGATCAACTAATCTTACTTACTCAGATAGAACCCTTGTCCTTGCCTCACCAAGTCCTTATGATTCTACCATACCAGCACTCCTGTGGATCTTCTACCAGACCTTGCAATAACCTACAGATCTACCTAATCATACACACTTGGCACTATGGCACTAGGAGGAACACACCTTGCTCTCTTCACTCTGAAGGAGCTAACCTTGCTCTTACTCAAATGACACACTTTACAATACATCCCATGAGTCTATTATATAGATCTCATGCAAACAATAATTAGACATCCAATTACAATAATTAGATCCACAGCTCAAGACTAAAATTATCCTTTAACATGCAAACAACTGGTTCATTAACAAACTATCCATGAAACTCATAGTTTCAAACTGCACAAGTGACCGACGTCACTCCCTATCTATCTGGAGGTGACCGACGTCGGCCGATACTGACCGAAGTCGGCAGCTCTGCACACTAGATATAACCGGCATCGGTTGGCCTGACCGACATCAGTTGCACTGCAACTCAGCTACCTCCTCCTCCATGTTTACATCAATGAAGATTTTAGATCCACAACCCAATAGATACCTCCTCATGTATGAATGTTGACCTCATTAACATGCTTACTCAGCTCTTTCTGGCTAACTACAAATTTGTCCAAGTATGAGAAACAATGAATTTTGAATGAGAAGCCAACTTTTCACCCTCATATCTTTAACCAAAATTCAATGCATGACATGATATATGGAACATAAAAAATAGGGTATAATGTGATCACAACTATATGACCAACTCCCCTTGACTCACTTCTATATGGCAATGGTGATGTCATCAAATTGCCTACTCAAATTTTTTTCCATTGACCCAAAGTATCTAGATGAAAAAAATAGATAACCAAAAAAAATTCACTTATGAAAAAAATAATTCTAATCACTATATACCTCTAATATGACCCTTTGAACATTCTCTAGTCACCATACTCAACCTTAAACATCTCTAACCAATCAAACACTAAAGATCAACCAATCCTACTTGAAGCACGCTTTGTCAAGCATAATGCACACTTTGTCATTTTTACATAGACTATCAAGGCTCTCCATCTACTTAATAGTACACCTCCATAACAACACCATGAAATCATCATGACAATACTCCAAAAATATCCCCTTTTTTCATTGATGTCAACAACCATCATATACAACAATATACAGTTCACCTTCTCTCTCTTCAAGCACTCCCAAAACAGGAACTTTTTCCCCAACAAGAACTTTCTCCCCATTTGACACAATGACAAAGTGGGCACCAACTAATCCTAAGGACCTAAATATATCATCAAAATAGGAAAGTACTATCTTATAAATATTATACAAGTTCCCCCTTAACTTGAGCCTACTTTAACTTGTCTTGGCAACATCCTCTTGCTCCATGCCAACATTCTCTTCAATAAAAAAACTACAATTAATAAAGAAATAATACACATAAATCACATAAATATAATGGAACTCATTAATAAACATTTGAGAGGGACTCCTTGTAATAAATTTGATCAATTATACCTTTTGAGCATCTTCAGATCTCCACACACCATGAAGAACCACTATGCAAACTTACTAGCCTTCTTTATCAAGATACTTCCATAACCACCAACTCTACATCTACACTATAAAAAATATAAAAAATTCATTAAACCAACCTAATAACCTACCTTTAGATACTCATACCTTTTTCTTTTTAAAAATTGAATAAAAATAACTCTTCTTCAAACTAGGCCTGTCTAGCCTCCTTGTAGCCCTACTTGAAAATTACCGAGCTCACAATTTTTAGTAGATATATCTTCAAGACCCAAAAATTAATATTTATAGTAATATAATATTCACCCTTAATCACACCAATTTTTATCATTGGGATCATCTTTTGAAACATACTTCCTTCACAAACCTACTAGCTAATTAGTCATCCATATTGACAGAAAGTTGAATAAATTGAGATCCATAAACCTTAAATTATATATGTAACTTGATTTGAATAACCATTTTCCCATGCAATAAATTAATAATCCTCATACCTCAACTCATAAGGTAGGCCAATTTTATATAATAGCCCAAAGCCCTAGAATTTCAAAACAAGCAAGGTCAATAGACCTCTTTCTAGTCAATGCACATCTTTGAAACTACTTGTACATATGGAGACACCCATCACACACTTTTAGACAAAAATTTGAGATTCCATACCTTTGGGAACCCATACATCATATAACCTATTTTTAGGCCTACTTGCCCTTAAGCCAAAAAATAAAGAAAACTAAGAGCACTCAAAAATCTTCAATTGGCACATACATACATTCAAACCTCAGAAACACCTGAAACATACCACAAAGAAATGTAAAAACCTTTATGAACACCAAACACTTCTTGATATTTGTTTCAATCTCATTAAGCCACTTGGAACCACCCATTATGACTCTGTAATATAGCTCCTTCATAAACCTCTAAAATAAGCTCATGAACTTGTTGTTCCCCATTAACAAAAGTCCTTTGATTGGAAATGTCATCTTGAGGACACAAACTTGATTCTCCATTGAAAGGAGTCTTAAGAAGCATAGATAGAGACACCTTCTATATCTCAATTCTCTAAAACAAAAAAAAAACTCCTCATATTCCATCTCCTCCTTACTCATCTGATATTTGTAATTCTTCTTATTCTTTTTTGGTTTAGGAGAAATAAATTCCTCATCTAATACAACATTATTTTTTTCTTCTATGATTGAATTGATAATACATGGAGATAACATAGATTCATTGCATACCTTTTCATCTAAATAATCTTCCTTATAGATTGAAACCTCATCATTAGGCACAAATAATTAATGTTCTTTACATGATAAATGCTAAGAAACAACAAGATGTTCACTTGGATCCATACACACCTCAGGACTGACCTCAATCAACACCTTGGTCTTCTCCTTAAGCTTAATTTCTTCATTCTCAACATGAGTAGACAATGAGACCTCTTGTTACTCTTCAGTTTATGAATCATTCTCAACCATAGAAAATCGATTACTTGGACCTGCAGTCTCATCATGACTCACACTTGTCACCTTTTTCTTCCATGTGTTAACTTGCCTTCTTCCTTGAACTCTAGGATCTTGATTAAATATATTCTATCTTGTAGGTATTTTATGTCTAAACCTATCAATGTGACCTCTCTATTCACAATTTCAGCACACCATACCTTTTACAAACATATCTTGACTTACCTTATTTGGATAAAAATATACAATGTGTCCTATGTCATGACAAACAAAACAACCTCCCCTTTTTGAAGAGGACTCACCTTGTTTAATATTATGTGGACAATGGTTTATAAAGTGTCCTATATCAAGATAATTAAATCACTTTATTCTATTCACACCTTTTCATTAATCACCCATATCATTATCCCATGCAAATTCATTTCTAACAAGTCTTTTGCACTCTCTAGCTCTATGACCAAATTGATTACATGTATAATAGTAACCATTTAATCTTGCATACCTCATGGCATTTGGCTTTCTGATATGATTTTTTTTAATTTTTTTATCACCTTCATTCTTTTTATGATGATTTGTCTTCAAAGTATGATTGTCTTAGTTCACATTAGTCTTCATCTTGTCTTGAGTTATAGTCTTTTGTTCTTCTTCATATCTAAGACTAGTTATATCACTAGAATGATTTTGAACACACAAAATATTATCTAGATCATATGAGCTCTTTTAAACTCTCATAAATTTTTTCACCTTACTATTTGTCTTTTCTAACTCAGATTTCAAACATTAATTTTTAGAAAAATACCTTAAACATTCATCTTCTTTAGATTTTAGACTTGTAGACAAAATTTCTAGTTGACAACTGAGATGCTTGATCATAGCTTCATGCTCCTTGGAATCTTCATTTAATATTGCCTCATACACATTGAATTATTCATCATATTCCTTGAGCTTAGATTTCATCTTTTTATTGATCTTATTCTTAATCTTTGTGAACTAGGAATTTGACACAAGAGAGGTGATTAGTATTATGTTAGTCCAAAAATGCAAACAAATTGATAAAAACACACTAATTAACATACATCTCTAGGTCTAGTTACTAGGGTGAGATTAACAACAAATAAAAATCAAAATCAAAACTAAAAAGTAAAGAAAAACAAGAATCCTTCACCTTCCTTGGATGCTCCAAATGTTTTTTGTAGTGGCTTGCTCGGCTTATGCTCATGAAGTCTTCATCAAAGGAGGCTTGGATATCTCCTCTTCTCCTTGGCACCTTGTGGATTTGACTTGACTTGGCTCAATATTCTGGAATCATAAATTTGGCATGTGAGATCTCTTGAAATCAATTTTATAAGGTAAATTTACACAAATTAAGCTTAAAAATGATGTTTATGGCCTCTGTATTTATAGATTTTAAGAATCACGAGAATCAACCATGACCATCCATCTCAAGATTGAGATGTGTGGTCATGGATTAATTGAATTATGTAATTAAAATCCATAATTATCCTCATCATGACTTTGGAATAAGGGACATTAATTGGGCATGTGAGGTAATAAAGAGGCATGGGAGACCCATAATCTTGATATTTGTGGCATTTATGGCTTAGGGATGTCTTCCCAAGAAATGAGGTCACCTAATGATGGATATATTCAATATTAATTTATAAAAACATGTTTTCAACAATTTTTCATATAATTATTAAGTAGGCCTTGATTTTGATTAATTAGCTCTTAAGCATGATTAAACACTTTGTTCACAAATTACTTAAATTGATCAGAATGCCTTGTTATTGGTCCAAAATTTGACTAGATTGGAATTGGAAGTCAATGTCAAATGTGTTGGATCCATTATTATATTTAGGATGTTTCCAAAAATAAATAACAAATACATGCATCTTGTATAATAAATTTGATAGAAAAGAGCAATCTAGAGCACTTAGTGCAAAATTGGCATTTGGACTCAAAATGATCTAATCAAAGTTAGCTATCCCATAAATCGAATTGACCTATTTAGTGATACCCTAGCCAAAATTATCACTTTAATTTGTCAATTTCCACTCATTTAATATTATTTAGTGTTTTTTAGGCTAAATTGTGCATTTTGGTAGAAATTGGTCAAAACCCTGATTAAAGGTCATCGATGGCCAGGTTTAGGTGTCTATAGTTTGCACCTATTTAGGAAGGTGTTTTAAGATATAATCATAGTAAAATATTCTCAAATAATGAAAAAACCTTGTATGCCTACAACTGCAATGATGATAAACTAATTGTATGATGGTTTGCCCCCTCGAGGGAATGGTTGGCATAAGTAGGTCGATAAATGGTCCCTCGATAAGAAGTGAAATAAGGGGACCAAAGAAAGGAAAGATGATGGGGTGAAAACAAAATGATTTTGAAAAATTAGTTAAAATCATGAAGAATGCAAGTGGGATAGTGTATAATGGTTTTCCCAAAGGTGGTTCTAAGCACTGTACCTTGATAGGGGCAACATAGTATGAGAACACAATGATTTTCCCAAAGGAAATTATAATCATTGAGAAGATGGAGCTTCCCCAGTTAGGATATTAAAAATATAACAATGTGCCCATATATGGGTATAAAAATTAAAATGGTGAGAACATAATGATTTTCCCAAAGGCAGTTATAATCATTAAGAAATATAGGTGGGATGGTGTATAATGATTTTCCCATAAGTGGTTATAATTATTGAACCTCAATTATGGCAAACATGATAAAATTGGTCGAGGATGATGATAACTAAAATAGAGGGTAATGATGAATTAGAACAACCTACTAATAGGGAGATGCTCATTCGAACTAATAAAGGTTGAAATGTATTCATGGTTAATTACTATTTGGGATATGATTGGGAGTGAACTAGGATGTCAGTGCCGAATAGATGTTGATGATACCATTGCTGAATATAATTATTTAAGCTAAGGTTTATTGTATCACGTGTTGGTAGGCATCATGGTATAACATCATGAGGACTTGGCTGAAATTTGCATAAGGACTGACTCCCATAATCCAATACTCAATAGAAAATAATACACCAATGATAGCAACCATGATGACAATGTAAACATATGAATATGGATGGATTAAAGTAGAAGTGTGGGAAAGGAATCACCCAATTAACAAACATAAATTAAATCAATGTAATAGTGCTAAAAGCAAACAAACAGGCAGACAAACAAATAAAATAAGCAAAAACAAACAAACAAACAATGTAATAGAAACCATATGAACATTATCCCTATAAAATAGGTGACAATTTTACAAACAAACAAAATAGGGGAATAAAAGAAAAGAAAAGGGGGTGGCCGAGTTGTATCCATATTCATTAGGCAAGTGGACACTGCCTACATAGTTCCATAGATGTAATATCTAATAAAAAAAAATTTAGGCTAAATGTAGTTCTCCTAGGGAATGGGAAGAATGTGATAACTGATGAAAATAAACATAATATATGTTATAGAAGAATAGGAATGGTCTTTCAAAATGGAAAGTGAGTGAGATAAAAGGCCAAAAAAGATGGGGAAACTAAGTGACAAGTGGTTTGCGTGCAACTTAGTAAGGGTTCCCAAAATCCTTAAGGAAAAAAAATGGTCAATGTTTTTGGTTTTTTGTAATGATTTTCCAAATGTTTTTGTAATTTTTTGAAGTATCTCAACTTGATCAAGAATTATGAGACATTAAATGGTTCAAACTTGTAAAATGGAGAGAGTGCTCAAACTTAGGTTTCTCGTAAAATGGTGAGAGCGTTCAAACTTAGGTTACTCACAAAATGGTGAGAGCTCGGCAAGGGGGTGATTGAGCTAACCTAAACAAGTATCTAGTGCTACCTACATATTCCCAAAGTAAGACCTTAAGTCACTATAATTTTTCCATATAACAAAAGAATTTGACTAGTGTAGCAATCAATTCAAATAAAATAGGCATAGGTGGTATAAAGGCATAATATGGCAAAAAAAGTGGCAAGTTGGTACGTCAAGACTTAATAAATAGATGTTGCTCCTAGTTTTACTATAGGTGGTTATAACTAGGACAAAACATCATAGATCGATGGTACTAATTTTCTCAAAGGTGGTTATAATTAGTAGCAAGATTGGTGATAAGAAAGGAATAAAAAATGAAGGATGCAACTGATAAAACTTTTATCATATTACTCTAAAATATGATATCTATCTAAAGTATTTGAAAAAACTGATGAAACTGATTAGATTCTTTGATGTTAAAAATGTGTAATGAGTGGAAAAAACCATGGTCAAATGGGCTAGGCTTTAGAATATGTGTAGTTGATAGAACATAATGGTAAATGGATAAGGATAAGAGAATGGATAAGAATGATATTTGTACAAAGAAGAATAGTGATAAAATGGAACCACTTAAATGATCTTTATAGATAATACACCTTAGCACTCAAGCATAGTACCACTTGAGGTGAATAATATTCATTGGCTTAGGAAGTTCATCTCCATCTAGTGTGGTAAGCTTATATGCCTTTGAGCCATAATCTGTAGTAATGATGAAAGGCCCTATCTAGTTTGGTTTGAATTTACCTTTATGCTTCTTCTTAGCCATGGTATTTTTTTAGTTTTCTTTAAGAACAAGATCACCACGTTCAAATTTTCTATATTTGACACATTGATTGTAGTGTCCTTTGAGTCAGTTCTAATATGCCTAAAGATTTTTGAGTGTAGTTATGCATTTTTCATCAAGTAGGTCTAGCTCTTGTAGGTGAGCTACTCGATAGTCATGATCATCTAGGACATGTTTGAAAGATATACGTAGTGAAGGCAATTTGACCAAAATGGAAATAATAGATTCAGTACCATAAACATGTGAGTATGGAGTGGCTCCTATAGGAGTACAATGATTGGTATGATATACCCAAAGGGTATGGAATATTTGGAGTTGCCAATCACAACTGACATCATTGACAATATTTTTGAGAATATTGACAATGGTTTTATTCAATGCTTTGGCCTGGTCATTACTTTGAGGGTAATATACTGTAGAAAATTGTTGTGTGATGTTATATTTGATACATAACTAGTCTACATATTTGTTCTTGAATGATCCTCCATTATTAGATATAATTATAGAGGGCATACCATAGCAGTAAATGATATGGTTGAAGATAAATTTGGAAATTTGCTTTCCAGTCATGTAAGTGAGGGGTATAGCTTCAACCCACTTAATGAAATACTCAGTGGTGATAAAGATATGTTTATGGCCATCAGATGAAGTGGGGTTGATCTTCCCAATGAGGTCAAGTCCCCATGTAGCAAATGGCCATGGTATCAACATTAGTTTTAGAGTTTTTGCTAGGGCATGAATCAGATTAGCATGATGTTGACATTTATCACACTCTTTACATATGCAACTGCATCTTCATCCATCATGGGCCAATAATAACTAATATGCAAGAAATTTTTGGATAGGAATACCCTTCTAGAATGATCTCCACATGCTCATTTGTGAGATTCTTGTAATGCTAGTGTATACTCTACCAAAGTTAAACAATGAAGCAGAGTTTCATCAAAACTATGGTGGTAAAGGGTGGATCCAAGTAGAGTATAATGAGTGGAATGATGAATAAAGGCTTTGGTAAAATATTGAGATAGGTTAGGTGGTATAACTTGGTCATGAAGGTAGTTATAAAGGTATAAGTACTAGATAGAATAAGTACCAATAATATCACAAATTATTGAAATGGTTGAAGGTTCATGAACTAGTGAAAACAAATTCTCAATAAGGATCTGATATTCTCTAGCTTTGTCTATTTATCAAATTAGAGAGTTGATAGTAGCCATGGAATCTATAGTTTTATTACTATCCCTTGGTATATGCTCAAATTAGATATTTTCAATTTTCTACTTTAGTGTATCAGCCATAGCCTTATATGGAGCCAACTTGTCATCTTTGGTCTAAAAATTATCTATGACCTAATTGATGATTAATTGAGAATCACCATGAACCTTTAGATGAGATATATTCTATTATACTACCTATTGAAGTCATACGATAAATTATTCATACTCGAACATGTTATTTATACAAGGAAAGTTGAATCTGAATGATTTAAGGATTAGATCCCTCTATGGTGTAATAAATAAGAGACCTACCCCCAATCCATGTATAGTAAATGAACCATCAAAATATAGCTTCCAGTGCTACTCCCTAAGAGGTGTATCAATGATGGTCATTATGGATTCATCAAAAAAATGAAATGTGAGTGGCTTTGTGTCTATAAGGGGTGCTTCAACAAGTTGATCTATAAGAACCTAACATTTGATTGCCTTCTGATTGACATAATTTATGTCAAAATCACTACAAAACATGATCCATTTGGCCATTATACCTTATAAAGATATTTTAAATAGTACATACTTGAGTAGATCTAATTTTTAAATGACCATGGTCTTATTATTCAACATGTAATAACACAATTTTTGAGCTGTGAAGACCATGACTAGACAAGTTTTTTCAATAGGTGCATAGTTATGTTCATATGTGACCAAGGTATAACTTAATTAGTATACTACATGCTCTTTTCCATTGTTATCATGTTCATCCAAAAGTTCCCCTAAGGCATTGTTGGTAGCTGATAGATATAATAAGAATGGCCTTCCTAGTATAAGAGGTAATAAAATAGGTAGATTAATTAGATAGTCCTTGAGTTGTTGAAAAACTATTTGGTAGTGGTCATCTTAGTGAAATGTAACTCCATTATTTAGAAGATGTGTAAATGGATGACACTTTTCTATTAACTGAGAGATGAAGCATCAGATTGGTTGGATCTTGACCTGTAAACTATGGTATTGCTTCAAATTAGTTGGTGGTGACATCTCAATTATAACATAGACTTTGGCCGAATTGACATCAATGCCCCTACAAGACACAATAAAGCCAAGTAACTTTATTTTTGTTACTCTAAACACACATTTATTTGGATTGAATCTAAATTTGTACTCCAAAAATCTTTTAAATATCATGTGTAGCACTATTGGATGGTCAACCCTAGTTTTGAATTTTCCTAATATATCATCGACATAGTCTTCAATAATATCATGCATCATATCATGGAATATGAAAGTCATGGCCCTTTGATATGTAGTTCCAGCATTCTTAAGACCAAATGGCATTACCTAATAACAAAATGTTCCCCATGGAGTGGTGAATGCTATTTTATGTTGGTCTTCTAGTGTTATTCTAATTTGGTTGTATCCTAAAAAGCCATCCATGATTGAAAGCATTTCATAACCTACCATGGAGTCGATAATCATGTCAATATTAAACAATGGAAAGTCATCCTTAGGACAAGCTTTGTTTATGTCTAAAAAATTAGTATAGATTTTGATTCCTTTAGGATTTTTGCTAATAGGTACAACATTAGATATCCATTTTGAGTAGTCAATAGACCAAATACATCCTATTTTTAAGAGGTTTTCCTACTCTTTCTTTACCAAGATAGTAATGCAAGGATGCATCTTACACAAATTTTATTTCATTAGGTGGGCATCAAGATTGACCATAAGGTGGTGTATACCTAAGGTAGGGTCTAAACCTAACATGTCAGAATAAGCCTGTGTAAAGATATCTAAAAATTCTCTCAATAGAGATGTAAAGACTTGGTGTTCCTCCTTAATGAGGGATACACCTAATTTTATCCATTTTGGGTCTAATGGAGTTCTGATTTTTACCTCTATTGTATCTTCAACTCAAGGGTCAAACCATCTTCCAGGATAGTAGGCAAAGACTTGAACTATTGGATTATATCAGGGTCCTCTGTTAGGACTTGCTCTTCAATGTCTCCTAGGCATGATGAATTTGAGTCCCCCAATGGGAGATCTGGCCATGTGATAAAAATAGTTAGAAATTTTTAAAGATTTTGATTAAATACTTTTTTGTGTGTAAAACTAAACTTGAATCCATAGGTAAGTTCATCAATGGTGGTCTCTTAGTCTGAATTTGAAGAATAATGAACACCCTCATCTAACGATGCCTAAAATAGGTTTTCACCACTAGAATGGCCTTTATCTTTACTTTTTCCCTAGTCAAAAAGTACCTCAAAGAGGTTTCCACTTGGGGACCTCAATGTTTTATTTATTTATTTATTTTTGGCTAAGGGTGTTCACCCACTCTCTAAAAAAGGCTTCAAGATCTAATGTAATTGAGAATCTTGATTTATGATCTCCCAACAAAATGTTATATCTAAGGCCTAAAAATTCACAGACTGCCTCATCATTCTAAAACTCATCAACCAGTAAATTAGATTCTTATTGATCCCAATCTATCAATTGGGGATAGCATAATGGTAATGGGTTGTGACAAATGATTGGGGTAAGAGTACATATGAAATTTTTATCAAATATGTTAGTCTTAGCTAGGTCATCAAAGGTGAGGCTATGATTGGACTCTACTTCACTATTGGCATCATCATCACTAGCCACTAGTGATGGAACTTGAATAAGATATGTGGGGTTACCCTCAGGTAGTTTAAGTCCAAGTCTATAGGGTCTTTTATACTTAGTAATGGAAACTGGCTCAATGTTTCCTTGTTGATTTGGTCTGAGGCCTAATCCTTCATAATCTTAATGCTTCATGATCCTATTAGGAATATGATACTTTGCATTTTTATAAAAATTAGCTTGGTTGTCCCTGTACAACCATGATTCATCCCCTTTAAGAGGCTATGGTTCTAGGCCATATGTTGGTACAAATATGACAAGTCCCTTATCTTTCTTTGTTTGTTGCCAATGCATGTGTGTAGTATTTTTAGGTTGCCTAAAGGTCTTTGGATTATAAAGAAGATTGACAATATGGAAGGTATCATGGGTCACATACTCCCCTAGGCCATTATCTAAAATAGTTAAATGATTGGAAGGTTTAGGAGGTGGCATATGGGAAAGGAAATCCAAGGTATTAGGATCTATGCAATTATCCTATGGAGGATCAATAAGTATGGCCCTTCCTTTATCTTGCTTAGAACTTGGATTCATGTCATATTGGTAATTGTAGCTTTGAAACTTGACCTGAAGCTGTTTACAATGTTCATATGGGTGTAAATCTCCTAGAATATTCACTTCCATCCCTGAGTGGGATAACTTGATACATTGGTACAACGTTGATGGGACTACATGAATCTCATGTAACCAAGGCCTACTTGGAAGCATATTATATGACAACTCGAGATAAAGCACATGACAAAGTGTATCATGGGTTAAAGGCCCAATGATAACTAGTAAGCTAATGGTGCCTTGTGATTCTTTTTCCTAATTATCATAGGCTTTGATAGTTATCATTTCTAGTTGGAGATTGCCATTGTGTACCCAAGAAGCTTGATGAGCTTTAGAGACACTATGTTGAGACCTAATCTATTGTCTATAAGAACATGTTTCACTTTATGTTGCTTTATATAAACTTCTATGTATAATGGATTATTTTAGAGTGGGACAAGGGAAGACATATCACTTTGGTTGAATGTGACTTATTAGGATAGTTCTTGGTGTCCAACCAAAGCTTGAAATTTATCAGGGGATATGTCATTGGCAATAGTGGATTGGGATAAAAATTCATTCAAAATGTTCTTTTGGATTGTTGATGTTCACAACAAATTTAAAATAGAAATTTGTGTTGATGTCTTCTGCAATTGTTTCACAATATCAAACTTCTTGTCTTGGTCAATGGTGAATGGTTTATTCTAAGGTCGAATAGTTTTTTGGATAACAAGCAAAGTGGTAGATGGTTGTGGGCATAGGATAGTAATCTTTGACCTCTGAGTTATGATTACATTATTAGGATTATATGCTAGATCATAATTATTAACAAATACTGGGAATAGTTTGGGACTAGATAGGACAAGTCTCAGTTTCTATTGCACTTGTATGTGATCACATGGCAAGGGTGAGTTATAGATATATGGTCTAAAAGTAGGAGTCCTAATTTTCTAGTTTGATTGTGTGAAATCCTAGGTCAAAGAAGGATTATCCATGTAATTTGGTTGAGTGTTATTGTTTATCAATGGTCTATATTGATTAGTGCTTGATCTAGGATTAATGGACATGGTATTAACACTGTTCCCTACAATATGACCTACAACCTTGTTGTAATCATGTGAAATTGCATGGTAGGTTTTTTGGTTGTTACCATTCTGACCTTGGTTTTTTCTATTTTTTTGATGTTATGGGTTCTATTATTGATTTTGTTAATTATGCTAATTCAGCCTTTGATTTTGATACTATTGATTTTTTTTATTTCACTGGTCAGTGTTGTTGTTGTTGATTTGTATGCTACTACTATGTGTTATGTTGGGGAAAGGGATTTTGATAAATCCTAAGAGTTTTATTAGAGGTGGAAACACCATTATCCAATGTAATCTCCTCATTATCCAACATATTCTAAATAAAATGCTTGATTTATACACATCTTCATAGATTATGCCCATTGACCTGATGATATTCACATAATTCATTTTCATGGTAGCAATCAAGATAAGGAGTGCCTTGTGGATAATACCTTGGTATAGGCCAAATAATAAGATTAAAAGTAGCAAGTTTGAAAAATATAGACTCAATAAACTCTCTTAGGTCACTAAAGATAAGATGAGTAGGCATAATTCTCTTTGGAGGAGGGGTTTGTAATGGTAAAGGTTACTGTATTTGTTGCACAGGTCTCAGTTGTTGTGATTTCAACATTGTTTGGAGAGGTTATTGGGTAGGAGTAAGCTAAAAATGTAGTGTAGATAATGTTTACATTGTTTGGACATGATGTGACTTGGTTACTCCATTACCCATAACATTCCTAGTGTAGTTGAGTCACTTTGGTCTATCTTGGTTATTGGCCTATGTTCATTTTAATGCTTTCACTTGGATTGGATGTTGGTTTTTTCCACTTCCCTGATTAGTACCTTGATTCTAATTAGTTGATGTAAGCTTGATGATCCCTTTATTAATAAGGGCTAACTCAATCAACAAGCCTTTGTCGATGATCTCCTTGAAAATATGTGAACATTGTAGTTCCAGATGATAAGCTATCTCACTATGCAAATTTTTAGTAAGCACACAATGGATAATTGTTTATCTAGTAAACTATGGGTGAATCAACTTGCAAGGGCTCTTCATCACTATAGATAACTTGCAAAACTCTCACCAACCTTTTATTTTATTTGTGTTAATTCAACCAATGAAATCTCATGTTTGAGATTATAGGAAAAGTGTTACACAAACTTATCAAAAAGATCATCAAAATATGTTAATAAATTCTTGGAAAACTTTAAAAACCACTCCAAGGTTAGTCTAGCCAAGCTCCATGGAAACAACAACAAAAGGTATATATTGTTATATGCCACTAGTTGACATGTGACAAAGAACTTGGTTAAATGGGCCTTAGGGTCACTTTTCCCTTTATATTTATCAAATTTTAGTGGTTTGTATCTTGGAGTAAATGGTATTTACAGGTAATCCATGTTGAATGGATAAGAACACACATCATCAAACTTAAAATTTTTAGTTTGTTTCCCAGCCTAAATGGCATCAATTGTATCCTTCATCTGTTGTAATTCTTGGGATAGGAAACTGGAAGGACCATTGGTTTGAGGGAGAATATTGGTTTGGGTAGATGGTTGGGAGGTCACAAGTGGGACACTTTGACTAGGATATGATGGAGATATCTATTGGGGTATATTGGTTTGGTTGGGAAAAGGACCAAGAATATTCATACATGGATTAGGATGTACTTAAAATTGCATATTTGTTGTACAATATTTTGGTTTGGGTTAGCTATGAAGGTTTGAATTAGAGGATTTTGTGGTTAAGATAGAGGGATATAACTATACTATGCCTGTTGTGGTTAAAAAGGGACATGTTGATGACTAATCAAACCTTACTATTGAGTGGGAACTTGTGGACCAAGACCCCATCTCTGAACTTGTGGCACATTTTAAAGCAACTATTGTCTAGTAGGTACTTGAGAAATATAGGAACCTATTTGTTTCATGAATCCTTGTTGGGAAGTGAAAGCAAGTTGAAGATTCAACATCTATCATTGACCAATAATTACACATTTTTGTCTAGTTAATGTCTAGTTTTGGATTGGTACACTGGTCTGTGACTGAGGAGGTATATTTTCCACTACCTAATGAGGTGGAACATTAGTTTCCCCTTGTTAAGGTGGTAATGTATTTGACCTCTATTATATTATTACACTATATTATACCTATTTTTGTATAATAATACTCATTGCTTGTTGAGAAGGAGTAGGATTCATCACATTTAGTTGTTGAGGAGTGACATTAGTTGCTAGTTAACTACCTAATCTTGTTGGTTGCATACTTGATGAAGTAGTTGGTTGAGGTTGGGATGTAAAAAATCCTACTCCTTGGTATGATGGTCTACTCATGGTATTAACTATAGGAACATGTTGTTGACTATTTTTTTATGCATTAGTACCACTTTGATTTAGATTGGACATTAATTTCATATTGTCCACTATATTTTAGTCATTATTCTACATAGAAATAAAAGACACTTATTCAATAATGGGAATATGTAGAAAGTTGTCTACTGAAGTGTTTTGCATGAATGGGTCTAAACTCTAATTGTCTTGACCAATTAAATCTATCAAAACTCATGTTGAAGGAACTAAGTCAATAAGAGGTTTGCTCACCATGGTCATCTGATTGAAATTGCATGCTAAATGTAGGTAGGTTTGATATGTCATCTGCATTTGGTCAAAGTGGTATTCCATGAGGTTTTTGCCTTTATTATGCATATTAGGGTCCTAATACATTGTTTGGACTAGAGCTAAATGATTTTTAGAAGAACCATGTTTATCATAAATTATGTTGTGGGGCATTCTTACTAAGCTTGGTAAATTATCATGAGGGAAGTATACTATAAACTTGGCCATTACCTCTATGGCTCGAACCAAAATCTCATCTTTGTTCTCTAAAAAATGATGCTAAAAAAAATGGATCATACATGGAAGGTTTATTAGTAGAGCATGACTATTGAGGAACTGGTTCATTAGCTGTGAGTATTATAGCTAGGTATTATATGGTTTTTTCTTGGTCTTATTTTGAATAAACTATTGTATTAACTAGATAGTTAACCAATGGATCTTGGCTTTGTGACCCTAATTGAGTATTATAATAGGGATAAAGATCCATCTCATAAACTATATTACCACATAGGGGTCTTTTACCATTTCTCCCTATGTAACCACATTACTAATCCCCAAATTGTACATGTGTCATCTATGAGTGTAGGAATACATGTTGGGATCCATAGTTAATGATTTATGATAGAAATGAAAGAGAGTTATACAAATTATAAAAGGACAATGTCTAAAAATATGATGTTCAAAATTGGTCTAGATTCATCAAAAGGATCAAAAGGTTTATGCAAAGATTTGTGATAACACAAGCCAATGTTAAGTATCTAATGTTACATGTATTACACAAAAAGATTAAGTAAATGAACCAAACATAAAAATTCTAAATGTTAAGGTCAAAGTGTTTTAAATTAGTCTAATACATGAAATTAAAAGTTTCTAGGTCTTTTGTCCATAAACGGCATCAAAAGCGAGGCTTAAACAAGGCATGCACTAGGACTCTTGGCTAAATGACATCAAAAGATAGACTTTGAAAATAGATGAAATTTTTAATCTAACAGATTTGAAACACTTCTAACAAACATTAGGTATTTTATTCTTGGACATGGACTCGATCAAATAGGTATAAAGTATGAAACAAAAATCACTTTAGAGATAGTTTATTTTCTCACAAATAATGGTATAAAACTTGGTTCTTTTGACAAATAAGCTAGATAAAAGTGAACAATGTAACTGTGCTAGATAAAAGTTCACACAAAAGTATACTTGGATTGTTTTGAAAAATGTAGGAATAAATTTGAACTCTTTACAAGAGGGCCTATGAGAAAATATCTAAAATCTTTTGGGAAATGTAACAGTGATAGACTACCCAAAAGATGTCACAAAATGATTTTTTCAAAAAATCTATAAGGCAAAGATAATTTATCAATAATTTGATAGCATAACACTACCTTTCTTGACTCAAAATTTTGTGTTGCATAGACTCAAAGTGAAAGTGTTTAGCACAAAATGACTTAAGTCTATCAAGTGGTGATAATGATCATTAGTCTTAAGCGGCCTTCAACCCAAATTGGAAATTGAACCTAAGTTCCCTCAAGTTTAGTGCAAATGGAAAATCCACTTAACACATCAATCCTATGAACTTATTAATGTGTAATTTTGAATTTAGATTATAAATAAAGGACTTAAATAACTTTGGCAAAGGTATAGACTTAATTGGGAAACATAACTATACCAAAGTGGATGATATGACTCTAAGTTTTGATGAACTTTGAACAAGTCAAATTGATTATTTCACATGGGTAACATAACGCTTCTTTGTTCAAAGGAAAATGAGGACCAAATGTTTGGTTTGAATCATTTGTTTACAACAAGTTTTGACTCTAAAAAAGACTTTAATTTAGGACAAAATTAGATAATTAATCACTCTTAGATCCTAAACTAACAAGGTTGCTTGGTATTGTTAGAATCCATCAATATACATCATTTTAGAGGATTTTAATTGTTCATCCAAAATTAAATGTGCATTATATAGTAGCGTTTTTACACCCCACCTTCTCTCAAATGATATTAATGTGGCATTGACCTTGAGGTACATCTTACACCAACAATACTTTCATGGCAAGTGGGGATTTGTCTAAGATCTACAAGTTTTTGAACATTCTAGGGGAATCAAGTGCACAATGACTTTTACATCAAATAATGCAAATAAAAGCATGGATTTTGGGTCCATATCACTTGAATTGTTGCAAAAATGTCTACTCCTATTTTCAACCATTACATTCTATTATTCGCTCAGTGTAATGTGATGTCCAAAGTGCCACTATATCTTGTGTGTAACTCCAATATGGATCCAAATGAAGTTAACGCCAGGAGGTGAAACCCCAGGTCAAAGATTACCTAAAGAACTTATGGGACATAATGGAATTCCCCTTGTAAGCCAAGTTTACATGAAATAAATAAAGCATAAAATAGAAAGACCTTAGGGTCATGGTCAAGGTCACCCAATACTTTTGCAAGGTTTTGGGGATTGTTTTAGATGATGTTCTTTATATGCCTTAGACTAGGCAATTTGCAAGTAAGGAAAATGCTTTTGATTCCAAGGGTTCCCTAAAGGGGAAAAATGGAAAAGCATACACACTGTTGTCCCCCAAAAATATCACTCATTTTTGGGACAACATTTGAACTATTTTGGTTCTACAGACCTAAATTGTCTCTTCTCTTTTCAAAATTTGTCTTGGGCATTCAAATTCCTCATTTTTTAGGCTTAAATCTACATACTTTGTAGGTGGGTTCAAACAAAAGAATCGGTTTCTAACACTTGGTCACTTTCAAAATTGGTTCAGTGCCTTGGTTCAAACAAAAATTTCCATCAACAAACATCAGTAATAGGTTCAATGTTTGGTTCATCCTTTGGTTCAATGTCAAACAATTCAAAGGCGGGTTCAATCAAGTAGTTCAACGCTTTTTTTCACTCATTTGGTTCATCCACTTTGTTTCAAACACTTTGATTCATCCTTTGGTTCAATCAAATAGTTCATCAATTGGTTCAAGGCTTTGTTTGAACCATTGAACCAAAACTTGGTTCATCAGTTAGTTCAAGCGACAAAGTTCAAAGGAGTGCCCCAAGAGTCAAATACACAAGTGCCCTTGTGAAGGGAATTCTTGTGGCAAAAATTGACCAAGGCAAACAAATAGACCAAGACAAAAGCCTAACAGAATATTGTGGATGTTACCAAGTGTCGACGGCCGAGCCCCACTAAACTTTGTTTTTGCAAGTTGGCAAATATTGCCACATGTCCCTCTTTAAGCTTGCTGGGAGCCTCTAAGTGTCAATATCCATAGTCTCTTCCCTTAGCTTCACTGTTTTGAGAAAATACCATGGTGGGCCCGAGGATGAGTGACTGAAGAAAGTGGAACGTGCCATTTGTCCCTTACAAAATTTAGCAGAATCCAACAAGTGTCAATCTCCATAATTTCTCCCTCCTACTTTTTGTTTTCATAAAGACCATGGTGGACCCCTAGTGAGCTTCTAAAGAAAAAAACATGCCATGTGTCATCATCTGCCTAACTCTCCAAAGATGAGCAGAAGCCACCACCTATTCATTTATAACTCTGTGGAGAGTGACACATGTTTGTGTTTGAGTTTTGAATAATTTTCTAAGCTCATCTTAAGCATTTTTTGAGCACATCATAGAATGCCACGTGTTATCATCCATATGAATCTAAAATAAGTTCCAAGTGTTTTCAAAGGCTGCTAAAGTGCAATGGAGAAAGCCATGTGTCATCTTCCACAGGGCTCTCAAAGGATATGTCATCTTTCGAGTCTCATTTCACTTTGCTTCTAAGAGCCACAAAAGCCACCATGTGTCCTTTGTAAGTTAAGAGAAACACACCAAGTTGCATCATTTGCATGAATCCAAATGAGTTATGCATAGCTATATAGTGTTTCTAAAATGAAATGAAAGCTAACACATGTCATCCTCTATAAGATTATCAAGAGGCAAGCAGAAGCTGCCACCTTTTCCATTGTAAATCTGTGGAGAGCGATAAGTGTCTGCACCCACAATTCTAAGTTTATAATAAGTTTCAAAGCCTCTATCAATAAATGTTTCTCAGAGTCTTGTGAAAGTTGCCACATGTCTTCACCTATTTAGCAATAGAATGTGCCACACGTCAATTGCTAAAGACCAGTAGAAAGTGACTAAGGAATAGAGCATCAAATTTAATCTAGGACCCAATTCAAATAACCAAAAAAGGAGGAATGATGAAGAAAGATCAAATAGCCAGGTGGACATTGAAAGATGTAAACTTTCAATAGCGTGACTTGTTTCTTTGCATTGAGAAAAGCAAATGGGTAGATGCCCCTAAGTTCCAGCCTACCTTCTTAACAGATTTCAATGCAACATGATGTGTTACTATTCCTGAGTCCTTGAAGAGGCTATATAAGGGACTCTCTTCTATTGTAATAATATCTCTCTTTGACAAGGAGAAAGAAACTCTACCCAAATTGAAAGGCACTTCTGAGACTTTATGCTCAGTTTGTTGATCATATTTTGTTATTGGAATAAGAAAGCAAATGGTTTTTCAGACTTTGTGATGTAATATATTTGTTATTGAGGAAACTGTTGTTATGTCTTTTTCCTTAATATATCTTCTATTCCTTTAATTCAACAAGTAGAATTAGTGATAGTAGTCGGAAAGGTGTCCTAAAGAGTCAAGTGTGGAGAGACTTTGTGCCCCCATAATTGCCTTTAGTGTGTTTTCTTTTCATTTCTATGTAAAGGACCTTGGGACAACTTTGTGCCCTCATTGTCCTTCGTATCTTACTCTTGAGAAATTTAGGTGAAGACTTTGTGCTGCATCTCGATTTTCTAGTTATTACATCCTTTTCTATATTTTGCATTTACTACCAGGAGTACTCTTGTGGCTGGCTGAATATTACTTCTGAAAGAAGAGGACTGTTGTCTTCATCTCCATTGAGTTTTTCCTTTGATCTGCATACATCATCTCTAAAAAAAGAGAGATGGATGGTTTGTCCTACCCCTAAGTATTATTTTCTATATATATATATATATATATATATATATATATATATATATATATATATATATATATAGCTTATCTATAGGGAATCTCCTCTTGATGAGAGGAGAGATTAGTCCCCTTTTGATGTGGTAAAACTACACATTTGGATGACTAATCTTCCTACTTTGACTGATCAGACCTATTTTATTTATCAATACGTTGATCGATAAAATATTCAACCAACAATTTTTGGTGACTCCATTAGGGATACACATAATTTTGTGCAATTTGGAACCTCAAGTTTTAGATTGAAACATCACCTATATAACCCATTATCATTATAACTCTTATCCATTACAGACTCTAGCGAATCCATTTCATGTCTTACCCATTATTCATTATATCCTTACCATCTTCCTCCACCTCCAGTATTTTATCTAGTCTATAAAACCAAAGCTACTGGGAAAGAGTGCACAGTTTGAAGTCTCAAGCCTCAAGCTAAAGCTAAGCTAGTCCTTTTCCATTTTTGTTCTGTAATTTGGCCACTCCATCTAGATTGGTTATCTTTGTTTTTCTTAATTAAATCATGATAGTTAGAGGCCCTTGGGGTAACTATTTTGGTCAAATGAGCCTGACTCCACCTCTTCATAAATTCCCATGTAGTTTGAGAAAGAATTTCCCCAATTTTTTTGTTGATGGAATAGTTTACCCTGATGAACAGATTGCAGCCTTCAGCATAGCCTGTGGTGTTATAGAGGTGGAATTTGAAGACGTGGCAGTCAAGCTTTTTGTGGAGACACTACAAGGTGCTGCTATAGACTGGTTCTACCATCTGTAAGCTAGATTAGTGACTGACTGGGATACACTCAAAGCCAAGTTCAAAGCAAGGTTCAAGCCTACAAAAGATGCACATGCCTTACTGGCCCAACTCACTCAGATGAAGAAAGAGCCTCATGAGGCTATGAGGGATTTTATTTCCAGGTTTAACAAACTGAGAAATAGAATCCTTGTAATTACTTGACCTACAGCTAAGAATCTCACATGCTTTTTCATTAATTCTCAACTAACTGAAGTCAATTTTCTCTTGAGACATGCTGGCCAAATAGATCTTTCTATAGCTCAACTTTTGGCTACTGAGGTAGAAGATGACCTTATCTTGGTAGGAAAGATAAGGAGATATCTAAATAGAAGAAAACCCTCTTCATCTTTTGAATACTCACCCACAGTCACCACTGACCCAATGGTACAAAATCTGGTAAATGAATTGCTAGTCTTGAAAAGGCAAATGGCACAAGGTATGTCTTTTGCTCCTCTATATAAAGATATACCAAGGAGGACATTCCCTAGTCAGCCATATCAAGGCAATGCTGGCAGAAGTCAAGGGCAACCAAATCATCTTCCTCCCCCACAAAGGAACCCTGCCCTTGAAGAACCTCCAACAAACTCGGTAGTTGGATATCTAGAAATAGAGCATGTTTCTTATTTCCAACCTAAGTTCAAGAAAGAAAATGGCATTGATCTCTTCAGGGAGGATCTAAAAGAATCAGTTGGTGACTCCCACACTGGTTTCTTGAATTACCAAGATGAACCCAGATGTGAAGGTGAAGAAATCAAAGGATCATACGTAGTATTCACCCAGTCCCAAAATCAGTCAGCTCAGTAGGCTAATAAAGAGAAGACAGAGGAGCGACCCCAACTAGCAATTTCAATTATTGAGCAAAGAACTCCTCTTCCTTTTCAATCAAAGGACCCAATGATTTCCAAAGAAGTAAGTACATTGAACATCTCTACACCTTCTACTTTAGATTCTTAGATCAGTCCTCCCCCTCCCAAAAATCAAAAGGATGAACTCCCATCCTCTCTTCCAAGTCCATCTCATTCATTTGCCATGATTGATCATGTCAAGAAATCCAAAATTTAGATGACTGAATTTGAATCCCTGTAAGCTAATCTTGAGTAATTGGACATTGATGGAGAACCAGGTGTGGACTTGTCTAAGGAAAAAATTGTGGTTACCCAAATGTCAGCCCCTGCAGCTCAAATTCTATTTGAGCCTTCAGGTAGGGGTAATTACTTCTTAACCACAAAGGATGCTCACATCTCAACTGATGAAAGTCTTATAGCTGGCAATCTTGGATTTGATCCAAACAAGAAATTAGAAGAATTAGTAGGGTGAAGTACAAATCAAGAAAGATCTTCCTTCTCCCATGAAGAGAAATTTGATAGAAGATCAGCTTCTGATGATGCTTGGATCTTGGAATTTGATGGCAACAATTCTTCCATAATTGGATACAGATCTTTATTTCTCAAATTAAAGACTGCTCAAGATGAAGAGGTCAAACTCCTTCACACCAAAGGAGATACTGAGCTAATGGTTTGTTAGAGGTTTGATGCTGACAATCCAATCATGTGCTAGACTAGACCAATAGAATATCAAGCTATGGTGGTGGACCATATTGTTGTATTCCAAAGTCTAACAGAAAGAATTCTTCACAGGGAGAGCAATAAGTTATGGTTTTTAGTCTGAAGACCATGTCCTACCATGGAGCAAGAAGAAGAAAATACCAAGAGGAATATGTAGAAAATTGGTTTCTTGGTGGAGAGATCCATTTTCCCGTCACTATTTCTAGGGGAAAAATGTCTTCTTGTTGGTTTTACCAAGATAACACACTCTTTTCAATGCCTCTCAAGAAGTAGCATCTGAAACACTTCAACTCTTGAAGTATCGAATAATTGCATATGTATATATGTATATTTGTATAGTTTTTAATTCTATTTTGTTTTGTTTATTTCCATTTTTGATGCCTTTCATTTCTGGGTATCATGACTCCATAACCCAAAGTTACACATGAAGACACTGGAGATTATAGATTCTACTCCATTTAATTCTTTTTCCAATTGACAGAAGTTCCCCAACTAGAGCTAGCTGTTGTACCCCAAAAATATCACTCATTTATGGGACAACATTTGAACTATTTTGGTCCTACAAACCAAAATTGTCTCTTCCCTTTTCAAAAAATTTCTTGGGCATTCAAATTCCTCATTTTTAAGGCTTAAATCTATGGAATCTGTAGGTGGGTTCAATCAAAAGAATCAATTTCTAACACTTGGTCACTTTCAAAATTGGTTCAGTGCCTTGGTTTAAATAAAAATCTCCATCTGCAAGCATCAATAACAGGTTCAATGTTTGGTTCATCCTTTGGTTCAACGTCAAATGCTTTAAAGGTAGGTTCAATTAAGTAGTTAAATGCTTTGTTTCACTCATTTGGTTCATCCACTTTGTTTCATATGCTTTGATTCATCCTTTGGTTCAATCAAATGGTTCGTCAATCGGTTCAAGGCTTTGTTTGAACTGTTGAACCAAAACTTGGTTCATTGGTTGGTTCAAGTGACAAAGTTCAAAGGAGTGCCCCAAGAGTCAAAGACACAAGTGCCCTTGCGAAGTGAATTCCCATGGAAAAAAGTGACCAAGGCAAACAAATTAACTGAGATAAAAGCTTGACAGAATCTCATGGATGTTGCCAAGTGTTGATGGCCGAGCCCCACTAAACTTTATTTCTACGAGATGGCAGATATTGCCACATGTCCCTCTTTAAGCTTATTGGGAGCCTCCAAGTTTCAATATCCATAGTCTCTTCTCTTATCTTCACTATTTCGAGCAAAGACCATGGTGGGCTCGAGGATGAGTGACTAAAGAAAGTGAAATGTGCCATGTGTCCCTTGTAACATTTAGCGGAAGCTGACAAGTGTTAATCTCTACAATTTCTCCCTCCCACTTCTTGTTTTCATAAAGACTGTGGTGGACCCCTAGTGAGCTTCTTAAGAAAGTGGAATGTGCCATGTGTCATCATCTTCCTGACTCTCCAAAGATGAGTGAAAGTCATCACCTATTCATTTATAACTCTGTGGAGAGCGACATGTGTCTGTGTCTGAGTTTCAAACAAGTTTCTAAACTCATCCTTAGAATTTTTTAAGCATAGTGGAGACTGCCACGTGTTATCATCTGCATGAATCTAAAATAATTCCCAAGTGTTTTCAAAGGCCACTAAAGCATAGCAGAGAAAGCCATGTGTCATCTTCCATAAGGCTCTCAAAGGATATGTCATCTTCTGAGTCTCATTTCACTTTGCTTCTAAGAGCCATGAAAGCCACCATGTGTCCTTTGTAAGTTAAGTGGAACATGCCAAGTGGCATCATATGCATGAATCCAAATGAGTTACGCATAGTTCTATAGTGTTTTTAAAATGCAACAGAAGCTAACACATGTCATCTTCCACAAGATTCTCAAGAGACAAGTGTAAGCTGCCACCTTTTCCATTATAAATCCATAGAGAGTGACAAGTGTCTACACCCACGATTTGAGTTTCTAATAAGTTTCAAAGCCTCTATCAATAAATGTTTCTCAGAGTCCCATAAAAGTTGCCATGTGTCTTCACCTATTTAGTAGTGGAATGTGCCACGTATCAATTGTTAAAGACCAGTAGAAAGTGACTAAGGAACAGAGCATCGAATTGAATCTAGGACTTGATTCAAATAACTAGAAAAGGAGGAACAATGAAGAAGGATCAGATAGCTAGGTTGACATTGAAAGATGTAAACTTTCAATAGCATGACTTGTTTCTTTGCATTGAGAAAAGCAAATGGGTAGATGCCCCTAAGTTCTAGCCTGCCTTCTTAATAGATTTCAATGCAACATGATGTGTTATTGTTCCCAAGTCCTTCTTAAAGAGGCTATATAAGGGACTCTCTTCTATTGTAATAATATCTCTTTTTGATAAGGAAAATGAAAATCTGCCCAAATTGAAAGGCACTTCTAAAACTTTGAGCTCAGTTTGTTGATCATATTTTGTTATTGGAATAAGAAAGCAAATAGTTTTTTAGACTTTATGCTATAATATCTTTATTGTTGAGGAAACTGTTCTTATGTCTTTTTCCTTAATATATCTTCTGCTCCTTTAATTCAACAAGCAAAATTAGTGATAGTAGTCAGAAAGGTGTCCTGAAGAGTCAAGTGTGGAGAGACTTTGTGCCCCCATTATTGCCTTTAGTGTGTTTTATTTTCATTTCTGTGTAAAGGACCTTGGGATGACTTTGTGCCCTCATTGTCCTTCATATCTTACTCTTGAGCAATTCAGGTGAAGACTTTGTGCTGCATCTTGATTTACTAGTTATTACATCCTTTGTTATATTTTGCATTCACTACTAGGAGTACTCTTGTGGCTGGCTGAATAGTACTTTTGAAATAAGAGGAGTGTTGTCTATCATTTCCTTTGAGTTTTTCCTTTGATCCGCATGCATCATCTCTAAAAAAAAGAGATGGAAGGTTTGTCCTACCCCTGAATATTATTTTCTATTTATATATATATAGCTTATCTATAGGGAACCTCCCCTTGATGAGAGGAGAGATCAGTCCCCTTCTGATTTGGCAAAACTACACATTTGGATGACTAATCTTCCTACTTTGGCTGATCAGACCTATTTTGTTTATCAGTATGCTGATCGATAAAATATTCAACCAACACACACAACATCTATATATTTTGATAAAAAAGTGCTAATTGAAACAATAAAAACAAAATTGACAAGTGTGTTCAATTTTAAGTCCAAATGAAAGATTTGGTGGTGTTCATTTGACCCATTGGTCTCAAAATTGTAAACTTTGAAAACTAATGCTAAAAACTCAATTAAGCACCTAAATGTTATATTAAGCACCAAAATAATGTTCCTAGTTCATTTTAAAGAATAAACAAGATGATTTAAACACATTTTAGCAATTTTCCAAGTTGGTCCTAAAAGAAAAATGTTAGCAAGTGGTTTAGCTTTGAAGCATTTTTAAAGATGAAATAATTAACTTAAGAAAATGAACTCTCAGGTTGATACAATCGAGTCAGGATCCAAGTCAGGGTGAGTTGGGTTAAGTCAAGATGAGTTGGGATCCAAGTCAAGGTGAGTTGGGATCCAAATAAGGGTGAGTTGGGTCAAGTCATGATGAGTTTGGATTTGAGTCAGGGTGAGTTGGGTTAAGTCAGGCTGATTTGGGATCTGAGTTGGGGTGAGTTGGGATCTAAGTTAGGGTGAGTTGGGATCTAAGTCAGGGTGAGTTGGGTCAAGTTGAGGCAAGTTTGGATCGAAGTCAGGGTGAGTTGGGTCAAGTCAGGCCATGTTGGGATCTAAGCCAAGGTGAGTGGGTTAAGTAAAGCCAAGTTGGGATCTGAATTACATAGTCCCAAGAATAAAACTGTGAGCTCCAAAAAATCTGCTTTTTACTCAAATCTTCACCTTTTTTTGCTTCCACACTCCAAGACCCTACATGACAATGGTTAGTATGTTACTTGTAGGTGATATTTGATCAATTTTTTTGAGTTTCATCCCACAAGGTGTACCATTATGTGAACTAGGAATTTGACTCAAGAGAGGTGATTAGTATTGTGTTAGTCCAAAAATGTAAACAAATTGATAAAAACAAACTAATTAGATAATATCTCTAGGCCTAGTTACTAGGGTGAGCTTAATAACAAAAAAAAATGAAAAGGACAAATAAAAATTAAAGAAAAACAAGAATCCTTCACCTTCCTTAGATGCTCTAAATTCTTGTTGTAGTGGCTTTCTCAGCTTGTGCTCATGAAGTCTTCATCAAAGGAGGCTTGGATATTTCCTCTTCTCATTGGCACCTTGTGGCTTTGGCTTGGCTTGGCTCAATATTTTGGAATCATAAATTTGGCATGTGAGAGCTCTTGGAATCAATTTTACATGGTAACTTTGCACAAATTAAGGTTTAAAATGATGTTCATGGCCTCTCTATTTATAGATTTTCAAGAATGACCAAAATCAACCATGACTGTTCATCTCAAGATTGAGATGTATGGCCATGGATTAATTGAATTATGTAATAAAAATCCATAATTATCCTCATCATGAATTTGGAATAAGGGACATTAATGAGGCATGGGAGGTAATAAAGAGGCATGGGAGACCCATAATCCTGATATTTGTGGCATTTATGGCCTAGGGATGTCTTCCCAACAAATGAGGTCACCTAATGATGAAGATATTCAATATTCATTTTTAAAAACAAGTTTTCAAGAAGTTTCCATGGAATTATTAATTATGCCTTTATTTTGATTAATTATCTCTTAAGCATGATTAAGTACTTTGTGCACAAATTACTCAAATTGATCAGAATGCCTTGTTATTGGTCCAAAAATTGACTGGATTGGAATTATAAGTCAATGCTAGATGAATTGGATATTTTATCTCATTTAGGATGTTTCCAACACCAAATAAAAAATACACACATATTGTATAATAAATTTGATATAAAAAATCAATCTAGAGCACCTAGGTGCAAAATTGGTATTTTGACTCGAAATGATCTGATCAAAGTTAGTTGGCTATTAAATTACATTACATTACCCCATTTAGTGATACCTTGGCCAAAATTGGAACTTTAATATTTCAATTTAAACTCATTTAATGTGCTTTAGTGTTTTTAGTCTAAATTGTGCATTTTGGTGGAAATTGGTCAAAATTAGGTCATCAGTGGCTAGATTTAGGTGTCTAAAATCTTTAGTTCTTCAAGAGAATTCATAAAAATAGTCTCACGGTCCACCTCATCTTCATCATCATCTAAATCAATCCAAGTAGACTCCTTTTTATGTGAGAAAATTCCTTCCTTATCCATAAATATGGATTCAGCTTCAATAGGACCATCATCTTCGTGATCATATTCTGAGTCACTATCTTCACTCTCATCTAATGAGTTGCAATATTCTTTGGTGTAAAGACTCTTATTAGTTTTGACGAACCTCTTCTTGTTGTTATACTTTCTAAAACCTTTCTTCTTGTATGTCTTCTTGTCATCATCTTGGCCTTCCCCATACCCTTCATCATATTTCTTCTCATGCTTATGAGGACACTTTCGAGCAAAATGTCCTATCTCTCCACAGTTGAAACATTTGAGGGGTAGTTTACCCTTATAATTTTCTGATCAAGTGTTCAATTTTCTAGTAATCAAAGAAATCAATTCATCATCATCAATATCATATATGGCATCCTCTTTGGATTTATTACCTTGGGACTTCTTCTTAGGCTTCATCTCTATCTTGAATGTTACTTCCTTCTTTGGTGGTATATCATCATTTTTCCTTATCTCATAGGTAGTAAGGGAGCCATGCAATTGATCCATCTTCAACTGAGTAAAATCATAACTCTCTTCTATATAAAATACTTTTGGATCAAACTTGGGTGAAAGAGACCTTAATAACTTTTTAACAATATTAATCTCTTCAATATTCTCTCCAAGACCTCTGATAATGTTCACAATCTCATCAACTCCCTAAAAAAAGGATGCCATAATATATTCTTCATTCATATTAAGACTTAAAAATTCCCTTCTATGATTTTATAACTTAGCAAGATTAACCTTTGAATCTCCTTCAAAAATATTATTTAGTTTATCCCATATTTCTTTGGCTAGAGTGCAATAAATTACTTTGGTGAACTTAGTTTCTGTAAGATCACAAGTGATGGAATTTATTGCCTTAGAGTTATTATCAAACAAATTCTTATCTATAATACTATATGGAGGAATAGAAGGATAAACATTACCATCCAAAAATAATTACCATACATAAAACCCTAGGGACATAATATATATCTTCATCTTATCACTCCAAAATGCATAATTGGATCGATTAAACATCGGTACTTGATTGGTAGATAAACCACCTTGGATCACCTTCAAGTTGTCAAGCCTTACCAAAGGACCTCACTTTGATACCAATTTTTTGTGGTACAAACATTGGAGGGTGAATCAGTGAGCCAAAAATTGTAAATTATATTCTAATCTTTTCAAACACTTAATCAGTTACCACAATCATTTATGAATCATACACAAAATTCACACCAATGAGCAAAAGAGACAATGCAAGATTAATCACATAACACATGACATACATGGGAAACCCTCTTGTGGAATAAAACCCACTAGAACCAACAATTAGACTACTTTCCTATAAAACAAGATCCAATTTAGGCCATCTATAAATGATAAAAGAACTACAATCGCTATTTAATGAGACTACAATCCCAGAAGGTGTTGTCACACCTGTCTAGTTGAGCTACAATAATAACCAAACCTTTTAGAAAGATTTTATTTGCAATGAGGATATAACCACCTTAGACTTTGATGTTCCACAACAAAACCTATGAACACATCCACCTATACACTGATGTCTTCAACACTTGATGATGGACCTTTGATTAATACTCTTCACCTTCACTAACACTCAAACAACAAGCACACTAACCTCCTAAAAAAATGATGACCAAAAAATCATACAAATAGTCCTCAATCTATTATGATCTTCAACACATCCTTAAGGCACTCTACCCATCCTTCACTCCACAAAACACACACACAAGCCTCTTTCTAATCTCTCCTTACATCTCTCATATAAAATCTAAAACCCATCATCTTTGGTTCTACTATTTATATATCAATCTTGATAATCACTAACTTGATCAACCATTAGGTATGTATTAAAACTTAATACATATATAATATGAATACATTTTTCATAGGTCAGCCATAACATCTATGGGTCACCCTTAAGTAGATACACATTTTAATAAGGCCCTTGTAGCTCTTATAGATCTCATGGAGACCTATTCACCGATTTAGCTCACCCTCAGGAAAAATAATAATATAGGACCACTTTTAAATGCATGGGTCCACTCCTTATGTTGCCTTAGACATCCTCAAATGATCATAGTCAACTTATCTGAACTTGGCATATGATTAAACAACTCAAACATTGACTTGGTGCACACAGTCACCATAAATGAACACACAATCAAATTCTTGAACATTTTTCATACTCAAGATAGATTGATCACACCTCTAAAATATACACAGAGCATCCTCATGGACTCTACAACATGTTCTAATAACTAATTCATCATGAGACATTGAAAATCCATTGACACAAGCTCAAATATCCTTCTTGAGTCACTTATAAAAAAAGAACAAATACATAGTGTTGTTTGATAGATTTGTCCTATTCTAATAATGTTTATTTTGACCCTTTAACCCATTATTTTCATAACAAATAAGTAAAAAAAAATTTGGGTAAATTATCATAAATAATTTCCCTTTTAATTAAGGTATAACTCCCTTTTTAAAGATCTTCAATGAATAAAAACTACACTAACATTTGAATATACTTTTAACCAGAAAGTATTTAAGGCAGACTAACATCCATACATCACTATGATATGAATGTAATATTTTATTTATATGAAACTATTCAGTGATAGAACACACAAATTCCATATATAACAATGACCAAGTATATATATAGATACCACTAGATTTTATAAACCAATAACAATTGATAAAATGTATATGATAAGACTCTTAAAATAAAAATAATGATCACATTTGAAGAATAAATTCACACAAAAATTCATCTTCATTCACTCAAATGCATAGATTTAAGTCTGTAATAACTATTTGTTTCTTTCATTCACACATGAAATAAAGAGGGAAACATCACATTATAAAATCAAAGTTCAGCGAAATTCTAAATTTTTAGACCCTCTATATGTCCCATTTAAAACATATATATAGTTTTTCAATTGTAACTATTATTTAAACTTAGAGATAAACAAAATCTAACCCTTATTAAGATTTAGTTTTCAAAACTGATTTGAAAGATAGAACCTTCAGGTAAAGTATCTAACTTAAAAATAGAAATCTTGAAAATAACATGATCACTACTGAGGAGGCACATTAGAATCTTCTGATTTTCTTTTCTCTGTAGAAGAGACACATTTCATTTTCCATTCCTTAAATGCAAAATTGAATTCTTGGATTACCAGAGAATTAGGAACTTTGATATGTTTAATTCATTATTTCTAGACCTCCCTAATCTTTTGAATATCAGCCACTTTTTCTGCATGCTCTAGAAGTGCTTTAATGCAAAGATGAAATAATGATTCCACTTTCAACACCCTAGAAAAATATCTTCCTTGATTTTATCATCATATTTCAAATAATTTACATTAATACATTTTGAATTATGATGCAAATACTAAGTAAATTTAGTTATCTCTTTAATTAGCTTCATAAGTTCTATCCGACCCTATTTTGACACTGAGTTTATCTATTCAAGATTCCTTTTACAAACATATAATGTCCTATTGTTCAAATTTTCCACATTCCTCTCTGATAATTTTTTTATCACACATACTTCTTGATTTCAATCATTTGGTTAATTTCATCCATCCATTTTATTTCATCTTTCTCCCATAAGATGTTCTATATCTTCAAATCTTCAATGGTAATCAGAGTTTCATCATATATATTCTTCAAAACATTAATATATTTGGTGCCTTCTTGGATTATCCCATCTAACCAATTGTCATATACTTTCATTACCATATTACTTATATGTATTTGATCAAGAATTTTTTGATTAATTAGAAATTTTGGATTAAAAGACAGGGGTAACTGAGAAATGGACTGAGGACCTAGATTATGAATGACATCAATGTATTTGGCCATTAAGTGCAATGCCTATTTCAATTCCTTCTTATCCCTTTCATCCTACCATGTTTCATTTACTATTTTATTGGTGTATGTTTTAAGATGATGTACATCTATAGCTCTTGATGCAACTCCAAGGTTTATCCTTTCCACTATATAATCCTATGTTGTGGGATTTTGAACTTCATCATTCATCACTGGATGAACTATCTCTGCAGTCTAAATTCCTATATTAGGATCAATGTCTACCTTAGAAGTGATTTTAAGATTTTTAGATTTATGATCCTTCCCTAAACATCTACTGACCATGTCCTTAAATGGTAAATAAAATGGAATTATTTTCCTTTTCTCATTAATTGAATTCTGTAACCACTAAGGTGTAGTAACCAAGGTTTCCTTATCAATAATAAGTTGCTTTGAAGGGGTATCCAATAATTCTATTTAATTACTAGAATCCAAGGTGATTACCACATATTTATATGTATCACTTCCCTCTTCCATTGATAAATTAGGACCTTGATCACTTATCATCCTATTTGAGCCTTTTTTAGCACTCAGATCCACAATCACTTTTTTTAGAGATTTTTTCTCCATGTTTTTAGCTTTTAACCTGGTGGTGCAGTTAGGAAAATTGATTACAAAGTATTTTTTAGAATTTTCGGAAGTAGAATCCTTTTAAATATCTAATTTTGAAACACCTTTTACCAGATCTGAGTTCTCTATCAAATTTAGTAAGAAAATTTGATACCTCTAGCACTATACTCCTTTCACGGTACCTTGTTTGTTTTATTTTTCCAAATTAGCATACTCATTATTTGATAAGGGCACAAAATTTGATCAAATAATTACTAAATCAATACATTCATGTTGAATTCCCTTGATATGATGTAAATTCTAACACATACATTAATTGTAAGTGATCTCCATACTTGACCTTAATGTATAATCGTACCCTTGATTTTCATGAATTAAAACTTTTCACTTTATAAAATGTTCTAAATATATTCTATTCTATTTAATTATTCCCATCTTTATTTTCCACTTTTATAATTCCACACACAATGAATTTTTTTATCCCAACCAAAAGAGTACATGGGTTTAATCTCAGTATCTGTCAGTTCTTTTATACTCATAGATTTTGACTGAACTAAAGTTTTAAGGGAATAAACAAGAATCAACATAAATACATGTTTTTAAAAAAAATTCTCATGATGAACCAAAGGTGAGTGGATTTTTAAGAATTTAGAATAGTGAACTTTGAACCTATGAACCGTCAAATTTTGAAAAAGGTTCAAGTTTGGTGGTTCAAGATAACAAATTCCTTCACAAACCAAGACAACAAATGCATGATTTATAATAACAAAGGGATGACTCGAAGAGTGAACATATTGAAAAATAAAATAAAATGATATATCATTACTTTCTCAAGGAATAATTATGAAAAAAATGGAATAAGGGTAAATTTAATGGTAAAAATTGGCTCTGACTGGGGATTGTATTTTATGACAAAATGTAGAGAACTCAGAATCACTAGTTTCACACAAACTAATTAGAAATAAAGGGACAAAAAGGGAGTGGCTAGATAAAACCAAAATAGAAAAACAAAAGGGTGGAACACAAAAACAAAAATAAAAAAACTATGTACAAAATAGGGGACACATGTTTTAGAATTGATACAACTTAAGCTCTTATCCATTATAAGATAGGGGTAGAACAAATTCATCTAGGTATTTTAATTTTAAAGAATTAAGGCCTAGTAATTAATAAATTTTGAATGGTCCCTTATAAGGTGAATTGAACTTACCATATGCTCCTTTAGGTTCATTTATCTTATCCTATAAAATGACTTCATCTCCTTCCATGAATTTTTTGGGTCTAGTTTTTTTATCAAAGATTTTCTTAACTCTAGCTTGATGAGCAGTAATACGATCAACCATTTCATTCCTTTTTTACTCAATTTTGGTTAAATACATAATCCTCTTTTCCAAAGAATCTTGAAAATATTGATCTTCAATGACCTTTTGTAATTTGGCTACTGATAGTTCATGAGGTAACAATAATTGAGCTCTCATTCCATAAACTAGCTCAAAAGGTGCCATTTTTATTGCTCTTTTCAAGGTTACCCTATCAACCCAAAGTGCTTCATACAAATTTTTATGTCAATCTCTATGATTATCACTCACTAATTTTATCATGATAGCTATCAAATTTTTGTTACTAGACTCAGCTTGAACATTCCCTTAAGGAAAATAATTTAATGAGAGAGAAAGAGAGCTACCATGATCATGATAAAATGAGATGAGTTCAGCTGAAGAAAATCTAATAGAATTATCTACGATGATCTTTTTAGGAACACCAAAGTGTACCAGTATATTTTCTTTAATAAAATCACACATAATTTCTAAGGTGGTTCTCTTTATAGGGATCACCTCTACCCATTTTGTAAAATAGTCTATGGCTATCAGAATGTGTGTATGTCTAGCACTCAAATAAGTTGAAATGGGTCCAATGAAGTCTAAACCCAATTTATTGAAAGGTTATTCAATCACAACTGGCCTTAAAGGTAATGCTACAACTTGTGGTTTTCTTGAAAATATCTTGCACTTCTCATAATTAACCACCCATCTGTATGCATATTTAAACATGCCTGGCGAATAATAATAATTCTTAAGAATTTTAAAGGTTTTAATTGAGGAAGTTAAAAGTCCACCACAGGATTCATCATGGAAAACCTTCAAATTCTTATGTTGTTGTTCTTTATCATCACATCTTAGAAAATTTCCATCTAGTCCCTTTTTGTATAGGACATCACCCCAGATGACATATTTTATTACTTTTAATCTTAGGTTCCTTTTTTATTTGAAGGATAAGTGGTTGGGACAATATCCTTAATTAATATAATGAGCCACATCTACAAACCATGGATCTTGTATACTCACTAACAAGATAGTGGGAAGTTCCTCCTCTTTTTATTTTTTATTTTCAGTGATCAGTCTACACAGGGCTTGGCCTTAAATTAATTTATTTGGCTTCATATCCAAGTCATATTCTTGAATCTTAGAAACCCATGATGTTATATTATTCATCCTGACATCTTGTTGAGTCAGAATGCTCTTAATAACTGATCTTGGTACAAATACAATTGAATGAGAATGAAGTATGTAGTACCTAAATTGTTTAAAAGCTTTTACTATAAAAAAAGCTTGTTTTTCAATCAATGAATATTTAATTTCATGTTTCTTAAGAGGAAGACTCATAAAGGCTATTGGATCTTCTATATTCAATTCATTTTTCTATAGCAAAATAGTAGACATGGTATGTTTTGAAGCATAGAAATAAATAATAAAATATTTTTAGAAATTAGGATTTATCAGAGTAGGTGCCTGTGAAATCACCTCTTTAACCTTTTTAAAATCATTCTTAGTAGATTCATTCCACCTGAATGCTTGTTTTTCACTCATCATTCCTACAATATGTTTTGTAATCTCAATAAAACTAGGAATGAATCTTCTAAGTAAATTATCCTATCCATAGAAAGATTAACTCTAGTTCTATTTGAGGGAAGGCTTAACTGTCAAATTATTTCAACTCTCTTTGGGTCGATCTTGATTCTATCTATGAAAACTAAATGCCTAAATAACTTACCTTTTGTCATGAAAAATACTAACTCTTTTAGTTTAAGAGATATTCCATCGTCTCTGCATCTCTACAAAATAGTCTCAAGATATTTTATATGATTTTCTCTCTTTTTAGAGAAACTATTCAAATCATCAAGATAAATAACAATAAATTTATCTATTAGGTCTTTAAATATGATTTCATTGCTCACTGAAAAGTTTCACTAGAGTTGATCAAACCAAAGGGCATATGACCATAGGCAAAAGTTCCCCATGGCATTGTGAAATTAGTTTTATGTTGATCTTCTTTAGCCACACATATTTGATTATAACTAGAGAACCTGTCTAACATGGACATCATTTATGATCCAGTAACTATTTTTTAAATGTGATCCATAATGGGTAAGGCATAATTATCTTTCAGGATGGCTTGATTTAAGTTCCCAAAATCAACGCAAATCCTTATTTCTCCATTTTTATTGTGTACCAAGACAATATTTAACACCCAAGTAGAGTGATGAATTGGGTAGATAATCCTAGATTTCAACATTTTATCAACTTCTTTATAAATGGCATCTACAACTTTTGGGTTGTATTTTCTTAATTTCTACCTAAATGGAGTTACATTTGATTTTAAAGGAATATGATGCTGAAATTGACTACTTTTAAAAAATTTCAAATCATCATAACACCAAGCAAAGACATGTTTTTATTTAGTTAGAAAATTGATTAACTCACATCTCTCTTCTGGTGAGCAGCATTTACCAATGGAAAACCCTTTAGGATCAATTTTAATGCCAATATTTACCTTTTTACAATCTCCTAATTTATCATGAACCTGAGCATGTTTGCCTTTGATGTATTCATCTTATCGACTGAACAAATGTTCAAGAGAAATCAACCCTCTGGGAATATTTGTTCCTTTTAACTAAATTACTCCATCATTTGAATTAATTCCAAGATTAGGACTAAACTCTTCACACTCTATATTAGATCCTTGAAACTAGGTCCCCATAAATATCTTAGCACTTTCCAAGAAATTTTTAATTTTTCAATTATTTTCAAAAACTTACAAGTATTCAACATTATTTGCAACATTAGGATGATAGATCAACTCTATTATATCTGATTTTTCTTTGAAAATAGGATGAGGAAGAAGAGAACCTGATGTTGCTAAAGAATCTACTCGTGTGTCTTGATCTCTTGGAATTGACTCAACAGTGAAGGCATCAAAATGTTCTATTTCATACCAAACTCTATTTCTATAATGTCTCAATCTTTCGTTCCTAAAATTAAAAATCCCTCTTACCTATTTAATAATTAGTTTTGTATCTCCTTTTAATTTGAGTATTTTTATTCATTTTCCTTTGGCTTCATTTAGTCTAAGAAATAGAGCTTTGTACTCTATGGTATTATTATTATTTTTAAACTCTAACTAAAAGGAGTAAGGAAAAATTTTACTTTCAGGGGAAATCAGAACTACTCCTACTCTAGGGCCATAGTGGCACAACTACCATCAAACTCCAGGATCCATAGATCATCTTAATCAATGTATTTTGAAATAGATCTTTCCTTTCATCTTTAGAAAAAAACAAAAATTTACAAAATTTGCATTCCTCAAATAATATTTGAGATTTAGGATCATCAGAAGGGTACACAATAAACCTACATTTAGTTTTAGGCTCTATTTTTACTTTCTATTTTCCCACTAGAATCATGCCTTCCAACCAATCCATTTTAATTTCCCCACCCAAATCTTTGCAAAAAGTTTTGCTCAAAAACATTCCATAACTGGTAGGGATGTTTACCACTAAAATATTCAACTTCAATATTTTATCAGGGTAGGCTATAAGAGCAACCTGTGCATTTTTAATCTACCCAAGTAGAGGAATATGCTTACCATCCATAGAATAACACTTACCAAATATTTTTTTAAGGGTAGACCCAAGGCTTTAGCTACGAAAGAGGGCATGATTTTATTAGAAGCACTTAAGTCTATAATACAATTACTAAGTTTATGACCATTTATAAATAAGGAAACATAAAATGGGTTGGATTTCATATCAACCAAATTATATGTATTATTAGATGCATTGATGGCCATTTTGGGCATGTGTGTAGGTGATTCAGGTGGAGAAGCAAATAGTTTAGTAATTGATGACTCCAAATTAATATTTTGTCCACTATTGGATTCAATTCATGAATGATCAACTTTAACATATTTCACCAATTTATCAATTTCTTTAGGATTTAACTCAAGGTATTCAACAAGAGATATTTAAATTCTTAAAGTCTTACAAAATTCAATAATATCAAAAGAAGTTTCATGATCAGATCTTCATAATAATTGAGCATCTTGAAATTTTGAACCAGTGTCAAGAGTTCTAGTGAGAGGTTCCTTACTTTTGATAGGAATTCCTTGAGAAGATTGATGTTTGGAGATTTCAAATTTTTTTGACTTTGGGTCATCATAACACATGAAGGATCCTCAAGAGAAACCAATACTTCACCACCTCTTTGTGAGTCAGAATCATATTCTAAAAAGTGTATTTTAGAGTCACTAAGTTCCTCATAGTTCATTTCTTCCTCAATAATTTCTCCCAACATATGTTTAGTAGCAGTCATTTGAGCATATCTAACCATCTCTAGGAAATAAATTCTATCATGATCAGTAGTCAAATAAAAGGCACACATGTTCCCTTTTCTAAGGGGAGCTTTAATAGCTAACCTTGGTTGTGCTAGTATAAGTTGCAATGCCTTACTAGTATTTACCCTTTGGCTGACATCTTGATATCATTTTTGGAATAGAATACTAGCTTTAGGCATTTAACTTTTTAGAGTGATCATATCATTAACTAACCTTTAAATAATAGGATCTGTAGGAGAAGAGGATTGAACATTAGACATTTGAATTTATTTTTTACATTTTCTAGCCATGATAAGATCATCTTCTAATCCAACACCATTGTCTATGATCCACTAAAGTGGCAACTTCACCTCTTCTTAGGTGAAAACTAATATCAAGAGGCATAGAGTTGATAAGAAATCATTTTTGATTTTTTGGAGTTAGCCTTTTCGCAGTTGGAATCCTTTGCATGATTTTGTTGTATTTGGCTATAAATTCTCTCATAAGCTCATGTATTTATTTCTTAAGCTGAGTTAATTGAGCAAGGAGAGAATGTTAGTCTTCTACACTTTTGAACCTATTTTCAAATGCATCTTTCATATTATCCCAGTTTATAATAGTAGCATTAGGTAGGTGATAGAACCATTATGTTGTATTATTAATTAAAGTTTGTAAAAAGAGTCTTATAGCCACATCTTGATGTTTCACATGTAATACACCACATCCTATAACAAAGGCATTCAAATGTTCATTTGGTGATTGCTTTTTATTTTCATTAAATTTAGGAAAAATTTATCTCATATTTTTGGGTATAAGATTTATATTATCTCTAAGATTCAGAGGTCCTATGACTTCTCCCCAAGGTTGGGCCATTGGTAAAAAGTTTATGGTAGAAGGGATGATAGTGATAGAGAGAGTTAAATCTTGACAAATAGGGAATTCCAAGGGTTTATGAGGGTTAGGAGGTCTACTTCTATCTCTTCTAATAGGAGTAGGATTAGAAGAAAAATTTAGGTTTAGCAGTGCTTCAAAAGTAAGATCATTAATTCCTTCTCTCCTCAAATATATTTTATATCTTCTAAAATATAGCTTATTAAATCATAACTAAATAACCAACTATTAATCACTAAGATATTCTTGACCTCTTGAAACTTTAGGGACATAATTTTGTTGTTCCCAAAATTTGTCACTCATTTTTAGGGACAACATATTAACTATTTTGGTCCTATAGGCTAAAATTCTCTCTTCCCTTATCAAAAAATGTTTTGAACATCCAAGTTCTTCCATTATTCAAGATTTTTTGGCTAAGGAACTCATATGTTCAACAGGTTCAACAACTTCAACATGCGAACTTTCACAAAGAAACAAGTTCCCAACACTTAGATAATTTCAAGGTTGGTTCAACGTCGAGGCTCAACCAAAAGGTCCATCGATAGGATTCAATAAAAAGATTGAACCATTGAACTATTGAACCTTAAACCAAAAGGTTCAATGGGTTCAAAGGTTTAATGACATCAGTAGAATTAAAAGAGTTAAGCACTTTAGCAAGTTCAAAGTTCAACTGCTTCAGAAAGTTCAACAGCTTCAAAGGAATTAACAAAAAGAAGACTTCAAAGAAGAAAGATTGAACTATTGAACCATTGAACCTTGAACCAAAATATTTAAAAGGTTCAAAGGTTCAACGAGTTCAATAAAATTTTGATAGACTTAAAGAAAAGAAGGCTTTGAAGATTGAAGGTTGAACTGTTGAACCATTGAACCTTGAACCAAAATGGTTCAACAAGTTCAATAAGATAAAAAGACTTAACAAAAGAATAATTCAAAGGAACACAATATTGAGCCATTAAACCATTGAACCATAGTTGGTTTAATCAGTCAGTTCAATCAGAAGGTTCAAAGGAGTCTCCCAAAGCCTGAAGGACAAGTGCCCTTACAAAAGGCAAGGAACAAAAGGATATCTTTTAGAAAGATTTTCTATGGCAAAATTCCATAAGAGAATTCCTTCATAGGAAAGATTTCCTTTGGATAAAATGTCTGAAGGATTTCCTTCAGATATTTTATCTAAAGGATTTGAAGAATAAGGCCACCTGAAGGACCCTGAAGGGCAAGTACCCTTGTGGGAGACTGTCGGCAATCATGAAATGGACCATTCTCAAGGCTCGAAGGGACACCTTCCCTTCATGGGGTTCCAAAGATAGAAATATGAAGGAATTTCAAAGATTGAGAGACTTAGAAGAATAAAAGATTTTGAGAAAGAGAATGAACCGTTGAACCTTGAAATGAAATAGTTCAAAGTTCATTGGTTCAAAGGTTCAAAGGTTCAAGGAAGCTTTGAGTGAAGGAAGGAAGTAGAAGATTCTAGAGAAAATTTTAAAGAGATGGTTCAACCGAAGAGGAAAGAAAGTGATTGAACCAAGGAAGCAATTGAACCAAAGAAGGGATTGAACCAAGGAAGCGACTGAACCAAGGAACCGATTGAACCAAATAAGTGATAGGACCAATTAAACCATTGAATTGATGCACCTGAAAGGTTCAAAGGTTCAAGTTTCAAAGTAGTTCAAGTGACTAAGTGACCATGATGCCCCCATGGATGTCAAATATAGGGTAATGAAATGCTCGTTTATTTTCAAATATGGCACGAAACCTGAAGAACCAAACTTAGTGACCAGTTGAAGAAGAAGCTGAAAGAGCCTACTGAAGGTAAGAAGATAGCTTGAGAGCTCAAATTATATCAAGAAAAGAGGGAACAAGAGAAAAAGAATAGAAATATATGTGCAAGAGTTATTCTAGTAGGTGGAATACTCCACCAAGTAGACATCTGAGCGTGCCAACATTAAAAGGCACAGCCTATTTTTCTCCCTTTGAATAAAAATGAGTGGATAGCCATGTAAATGTCTGAAGATAGACTAGATGACCCATGATAAGGAGAAGACATTCAAGATGTTTCTATACACTAAAGTCAAGGCTGATGCCCTGTTCTAGCATGGCCCCTTGACATAACTAAAAATGCATTCAAGGCATTGAATGTAGCATGGGCCTTTCCATGAAATAAAGCACCAATTATTTCTTGGTTGCTATATATTGTAATCTCTTATTTTATGAAAAAGAGATCTCTCTGTTATAGAAGCAAAAATCTACTCAAATTGAAAGGCATTACTAAGACTTGGAGCTCAGATTGTTAATCATATTTCATTATCTGAATGAGAAAGTAAGTGACCTTTTAGATTTTGTGCTGGAATAGGTTATGTTGTTGAGGAAATTTTTCTTATGTCTATTTCCTAAATGCATTCTTGTCCATTTAATTAAATAATCAAAACTAGTAGAAGTAACCAAGAAGGTGTTTTGAAGCTGACTGTGGAGAGACTTTGTGCTGCCACAATTGTCTTTAGTGCATTTATTTTATATTTCTATTTAAAAGATCTTGGGATGAATTTATGCCCCCATTATCCTTTGTATTTCAATCTTTGGCAGTTGAGGTGTAGACTTTGTGATACACTTCATCTTGTTGTGTTATTACGCCATGTTACATCTACTTATCAGTTATTTTTTGCATATATATATATATATATATATATATATATCTCCTCATATTTATAAGGAACCTCCCCTTGATGAGAGGAGAGATTTTTCCCCCTTTGATGTGGTAAACTTGCACATTTGGCCAACTAATCTCCCTATGATGTGGTTAAAACAACCTATTTTGCCCATTAGTTAGCTGGTGACAAAATATTCACCCAACAATTTTTGGCAACTCCGCTAGGGAAGAACAAGTAGCTTGAAGCCTCAAACTTCAAACTGAAGTAGTTCCAATTATTTTCCATTTCAATTTTTACAATCCGTCAGCTTCATAGTATGCAAGAAGGTAGAGATTGAAAGGTATCATTGACCCTGTATTCGAGTTGGCTCAGCAAAGTGATTTTGATCTATTTCCTTCACCATCTTGCCTCCAATGAACTAGGAGTTTTCCTCTTACAAAATTCAAGTCTCAATTACTAGGCAAAGCATCCATTTCTATTGTTAGCAGAGCTTTATCACTATATACCCATCAAGCATTTATTATCCCTCCCTTCAATAGTCAAATAATGGTAGTTCAAGGCTCATGGGGTAACTCTTTTAGCCCACTCAACTTAACTCCACCTCTATATGAGCTACCACACAGTTCAAGGAAGAATTTCCCCAAGTTCTTTGGTGATGGGAGAGTTCATCCTAATGAACATATTACAACCTTCAGCATATCCTGTGGTGTGATAAGCATGGAGTATGAAGACTTAGCAGTCAAGATATTTGTGGAAACATTTCAAGGTACTACTACAGACTAGTTCTACCATCTACATGCTCAATCTATGACTGACTAGAACACCCTTAAAGCCAAATTCAAAGCTAGGTTCAAGCCTACAAAAGGTATGCATGCCCTGCTCACCTAGATCACACAAATAAAGAAAGAGCCTCATGAACCTATGAGGGACTTCACTGCCAAGTTTGACAAGCTAAGGAATAGGATTCCTATAATTACTCAGCCAATAGCTAAGAATCTCAAATGCTTCTTCATCAACTCTCAGCTACCTAAAGTGAGTTTTCTACTGAGACGTGTTGGCCACATAGACCTCGCTACTACTTAGGATTTGGCCACTGAGGTGGAAGATGATCTCATCTTGGTAGGGAAGATAAGGAGAGATCCTAATAAAGGTAAATCTTCTTCATCCTCTAAATATCTATCTATAAGCACCACTGATCCAATGGTGTAGAATTTAGCAAATGAGTTACTAGCCCTCAAGAAGCAAATGGTGTAAGAGATGTCTATTCCTCCTTCGTACCAAGATATACCAAGGAGGACATTCCCCAATCATTCAAACCAAGGCAATGTTGCTAGGAATCAAGGGAAACCAAATCATCTTCTTCCCCCACAAGGGAAGCTTGCCATTGAATCACCTCCAATCAATTCAACAGTTAGATATCTTGAAATAGAATCTAATTTCTCATTCCAACTTGAGTTAAACCTTGAAGATGATGCTAATCTCTTCACAAAGGGAGAATAATAATTATATGGTGACTCCAATATTGGTTTCTTGAGTTACCAGGATGAACTCATAAATAAAGGTGAAGCACTTGATGGATCATACGTTGTATTCACCTGGTCCTAGAACTAGTCAGCCCAACAAATTGATAAGAAAAAAATAGAGGAGCATCATCAACCAACAATTTCAATTGCTAAGTGGGGAACCACTTTGCCTTTTCAATCAAAGGACCTAGTGATCACTAAAAAGGTACATACTTCAAGCATCCCTTCATCTTCAACTTCAAATTTGTAGACCAGTATCACACCCCCTAAAAACTAGAAAGATGAAATAGCTTCCCCTGTTCTTAATTTGTTTTAGACATTTGATATAATTGACCATGTCAAAAAACCAAAATTCAAATGTTTAAATTTGAATTCCTATAATCCAACCTTGAATAGTTGGATAGATTAGTGGAATGTGTGAAGGATAAAGTTATATCTGCAAGACAAGAAATTCCAAAAGTAACCCCTGGTCCCCCCAAGAACACATCCACCCAGAATAACCTTGTCATTACTCTTCCAACTACCCTTGGGAAAATAAAACCATTTTATGTTTCTCTACTGATAAATGGACACCAGCTAAACAACTACATAATGGAATCAAGTGCATTTGACAACGTCATGACTGCTAAATTAGCTAAATCCCTTGGTCTCACACTAACCAAGACATTTGGGAGATATTTCTCTATGGAGAATAAACAAGTGGCACTGGTAGGAAAAATCAAGGATGCCCAATTTTTATTTGCAACATTTTCAAATAAGAGAATCAAGATGATAGTCCTAGTGGCCAATGTCCCAGCCTCATACGACATCCTTCTTGGGCAAAATTTCTACAAGGACATTGGTGACAAATTAAGTATGGGCCTATCTAAGGCAAGGATCCTAGTCAAAGGTGTTATGTAGAGATTACTCCCTGAGAAGGAAGAAAAATACGTTGTCACTCAAACATCAATGCCTGAAGCTCAAATTTTGTTTGAGTCTTCAGGCATGGGTAATTACTTCCTTACTACAGAGGAGGTTCATGTAGCATCTGATGAAATTCTTGAATGTGACATCCTAATAATCAGTTCAGACAAAATAGCAAAAGAATTGATTGGATGTGGTGCAAGTGCAGAAGAATCCTCCCCTCTAATTAAAGAAAAATCTGAAGAAAAATTAGTTTTTGATGACGTATGGATACTAGAATTTGATGGTATCTACTCTTCCATCTGGAGCTAGGATTATTCTAATATCTCCTCAAGGAGATATTTTTCCTTCTTCATACAAATTATAGTTTAGCAATACCAATAATACTGTTGAATATGAGTCACTACTGCTTAGATTAAAGGCTGCTCGAGACAGGGGTGTCAAACTCCTTCATGCCAAAGGAGATGCTAAGCTAGTGGTTTTCTAGGTGAGGAACCTATACCAAACCAAAAATGAAAGATTGCAACATTACCACATCTAGTTTGGGATCAAATTAAAAGCTTTGATGCTTTCAGTATCTCTACAGTACCTATGGAATTCAATGACCGAGCTAATGTATTAGCTATTTTTGCAATTCTTTTGGTTCCTCACCAAGATTTTAAGGGAGACAGGTACACTATCAAATTGGTATTTCAACCAAGTGTGCCTGAAAATGCTAATCATTGGCAAGTGTTCAATGGTGACAACCAAATCATCACCTTTCTGGAACAAAAAGATAGCTTTGAATAGCTTCACTTCGAAGACAGTGAGCCTAAAAAACTTGAATCAGTCTTTGAAATAAGTTCAGATGCAAGTGAAGAATTCCTGTAGCTAAAAGGGATTAAAATTTATAAAGGATTGGTTTCCCTTGAGAAACTATTTGACAAGCACGACAGGTTCATCAAACAACAACAAATGGATTCAAGCTCCTCCCAAGAGTTTGATCAGATAAACTTGGGTACCAAGAAAAATCACAAGATGGTGAATATTGGGAAGTGATACACTCCTGAAGAGAGGTTCAATTTTACTGCTCTGCTCCACTAGTACATAGATGTTTTGGCATACTCATATGATGATTTGAAGTTGCTCAGGCCTGAATAAACTTGCCATGAAATTCCTCTCAAGAGTGATTCAGTGCCTTACAAGTAGATATCTTGATATTATAATCCAAAGATATTAGGTACTATTATATATGAAATATAGAAAATGCTAAATGCTAGAATAATTTTTCCCATTCATCATTCCACATGGATTGCAAACATAGTTCTTGCGAGAAAAAAGAATGACAAAATTCACCTCTACGTGGATTTTAGGAATTTGAATCAATCCTACCTAAAGGATAATTACCCTCTACCCATCATGGATCAAATCCTTCAGATAGTAACTAGTTCAGAGATGTTATCAATGATGGATGGCTTCTTAGGGTACAATCAAGTGGAAGTTGGTAAAGTAGACCAGCATAAGACTGCCTTCACCATGCCTTGGGGAACCTTTTTATATCAAAGAATGCCATTTGGCCTGATAAATGATGGCACCACTTTTTAGGGAGAAATGGACCTTGATTTCAAAGATAAATTGGGTAAGTTTATTGTTGTGTACTTTGATGATTTAACAGTCATTTCCAAGCATCATCCTGATCCCCTACATCATTTGCAACAAGTGCTGAAATGATGTTGCCAGAATGGCATTTCTCTAAATCCCAAGAAGTCAATTTTTGAGGTAAAAAATGGGAAACTTATTGAACACATTATATCTTGAGAAGGCATAAATATTGACTTAGAAAGAGTTAAATCCATCCACAAGCTTACTTTGCCCACAAGTAAGACTGCAATTCACTCTTTCTTCAAAAAGGTGAATTTTTTATGAAGGTTCATCCCCGAGTTCATAGAGAAGACTCACCATATTGTAAACATGATGAAGGGAAAGACTACTTTCAGTTGGACTGAAGAAGGCAAATTGGCATTTCAAGACATCAAGACAACTATCGCCCATGCCCCAATTCTAGTTTGTCCAGATTATACCAAAGATTTCACAATGCATAATTATGCTTATGAGCACACACTTTCAAAAATTTTGGTTAAATAGAAAAAAATAAGGTGTGGAATATCCCATATCCTTTATGAGTTGTCCTCTCAAAGATCATGAGTTAAAATACTCAAACATGAAGAAGCATGCTTATGTAGTGGTAAAGGCAGTAAAGCATTTCCACTTTTACATTCTAAATTCCCACATTGTTTCCCTAGTTCTTGATACAACCGTCAAATCCATATTAACTTAATAGGAGTTTAGAACCAAAAGGGGCAATTGGATTGCTAAAATACAAGAGTTTTATCTAGTTATCAAACCAACAAAGCTTGTATGGGGAAGGGGTCTCTACCAATTGATTGCTGATAACAGACCAAAAGAAGCAAAACATGAAGAAGCAAAAATTAAAGACATGCCAACGGTCCTCTTTGTCACCACCACAAATGAGTGGTATTAAAACATTGCTTATTTCCTTACCTATGGTGAGTGTCCTACTCACCTGTCTCATAAAGTAAAGAGGACTTTCAAGTTGAAAGCTGCCAACTTTGTCCTATGGGACAATGGGCTGTATAAGAGGAACCTTGATGGGGTATTCTTTCACTACATAGATAAAGTGAAGCAAAACAAAATTCATGAATCCTTCCACAATTTGGCTTGTGGAGAAAATTTTTTTGCACCTATAACTACCCATAAGATTCTATGAGTTAGGTATTATTGGCCTACTCTATTTTAAGATGCATACAAATGCCAACAGTTCATTGGAAGACCCAAGTTAGCTGCTTTGCCTCTTAAGCCCGTGTTAATAGAAGAGCCATTTCATTAATGGGGAATTGATTTTATTGGTGTTGTAAACCTATCTTCAAGTGCTAGACATGATTATGTCCTCACAGCCATAGATTACTTCACCAAATGGGTGGCAGCTATTCTAGCCAAGCATGCTACTTCAAAATTAGTATGCAATTTCCTCAAGGAAAACATCATTTCCAAGTTTGGGGTCCCAACCAAGGTTGTGACAGATAATGTAGCCTATTTCTCTTCCCATGAGATTACTCATTTCTAATTTTATTATGGGATTACCCTCTCCCACTCTTTTGATTATTTTTTGCAAGAAAATGGCCGAGCATAATCAAGCAATAAGAACTTGGTGACCATCATCAGGAAGCTGGTGGATGCCAGCCAATGAACATGGCATAAAGCATTGTTTGACACTTTATGGGTAGATAAAATTAGCCTAAGAGGGCAATAGGTATGTCACCTTTCCAACTTTTGTATGCTCTCAATGTAGAGATACCAATCACCTTAGAATTACTAGCATTAAAATTGGCAAAGGCGGTCGAATATCAGACATATGAAAGCTCCATTGACAAGAGGATCATGTGCTTGACTGAGCTTGATGAGTAGAGAACTATGGTGGTGGAATGAATTGATGTGCATTCAAGTTTGGTGAAGAACCTCTTCAACCAGAAAGTAAAAGCTCATAATTTTTAGATTGGTGATCAAGTTCTGTTATGGGACAAGAGAAGAGAACCAAAGGGAATGGATGGGAAATTTAATTCCCTATGGAGAGGCCTATTTACTATTCATTAGCTCAATGGTGAAAATAGTTTATTTTTGAAGCATCAAGATGGCACACCCTTTTCACTACCTCATAGTGGGTAGCATTTGAAGCACTTCAATCCTTGAAGTATCAGGTGACATCAGTTGTACATATGTATATTTGTATAGTCTTTAGCTCTATTTTTGTTGTTTATTTTCATTTTTTTGCATCTTTATTTTTTGGGTAGCATCACTCCATAGCCCAATGGCATACTTGAAGGCACTAGAGATTTTGGTTTCTACTCCCTTCAATTGTTTTTACAATCTATGGAAGTTCCCCAACTGGAGCCAACTATTGTTCCCAAAATTTGTCACTCATTTTTGGAGACAACATAATCAACTAATTCTAGTCCTGTAAGCAAAAATTCTCTCTTCCCTTATCAAAAAATGTTCTAATCATCCAAGTTATTCCATTATTCAATATTTTTTAGCTAAGGGACTCATAGGTTCAACAGGTTCAATAATTTCAATAGGCGAGCTTTCACAAAGAAACAAGTTCCCAATACTTAGGCAATTTCAAGGTTGGTTCAACATCCAAGTTCAACGAAAAGATCCATCAATAAGATTCAATCAAAATATTGAACCATTGAACCATTTAACCTTAAACCAAAAGGTTTAATAGGTTCAAAGGTTCAAGGACATCGGCATACTTAAAAGAGTTAAGCGCTTCAACAAGTTCAAAGTTTAACCACTTCAGAAAGTTTAACAGCTTCAAAGGACTTAGTGAAAAAAAGACTTTGAAGAAGAAAGATTAAACCATTGAACCATTGAACCTTGAACCAAAAGTGTTGAAAGGTTCAAAAGTTCAATGAGTTCAATAAAAGTTTAGCAGACTTAAAGAAAAGAAGGCTTCGAAGATTGAAGGTTGAACTATTGAACCGTTGAACCTTAAACCAAAATGGTTCAATGATTTCAAAGGTTCAACAAGTTTAATAAGATCAAAAGACTTAAATAAAATACGACTTCAAAGGAACACATTATTGAACCATTGAACCATTGAACCATAGTTGGTTCAATCGATCGGTTCAATTGAAAGGTTCAAAGGAGTCTCCCAAAGCCTGAAGGACAAGAGCCCTTGTAGAAGGCAGGAAAAAAAAGGATATCTTTCAAAAAGATATTCCATGGAAAATTTTCACAAGAGAATTCCTTAAAACATTTTGTCTAAAGGAATGTTGAAAGGTCTGATAGGAAAAAGGCAAGGAAAGATTTCCTTTGGATAAAATGTCTGAAGGATTTCTTTCAGACAAAATGTCTGAAAGATTTTCTTTAGACATTTTGTCTGAAGGATTTGAAGAATAAGGCCACTCAAAGGACCCTGAAGGGCATGTACCCTTGCAGGGGACTCTCGGTGATCATGAAATGGACCATTCTCAAGGCCCGAAAGGACACCTTCCCTTCAGGGGGTTCCAAAGATAGAAAGCTACAGGAATTTCAAAGATCGAGAGACTTATAAGAACAAAAGATTCTGAGAAAGAGAATAAACCATTGAACCTTGAACCAAAATGGTTCAAAGTTCATTGGTTCAAAGGTTTAAGGAAGCTTTGAGTGAAGGAAGGAAGTAGAAGATTCTAGAGACAAGTTTGAAGAGATGGTTCAACTGAAGAAGAAAGAAAGTGATTGAACCAAGGAAGCGATTAAACCAAGGAAGTAATTAAACCAAGGAAGTGACTGAACCAAGGAAATGATTAAACCAAAGAAGTAATAGGACAGCCTGAACCATTGAACCATTAAACTGATGCACCTCAAAGGTTCAAAGGTTTAAGGTTCAAAGTAGTTCAAGTGACTAAGTGATTGTGATGCCCCCATGGACATCAAATTTAGGGTAATGAAATGCCCATTTATTTTCAAATATGGCACAGAACTTGAAGAACCAAACACAGTGACCAGCTAAAGAAGAAGCTAAAAGAGCCTGTTGAAGCTAAGAATATATCTTGAGAGCTCAAATTATAGCAAGAACAAAGGGAACAAGAGAAAAAGACTAGAAATATCTATGCAAGAGTTATTCTAGTAGGTGGAATAGTCCACCAAGTAGACATCTAAGCGTGCCAACATTAAAAGGCATAGCTTACTTCCTCCATTTAAATAAAAGTGAGTGGATAGCCATGTACATATATAAAGATATACCAAATGACCCATGCTGAGGAGAGGACATTCAAGATGTTTTTGTACACTAAAGTCAAGGCTGATGCCCTGTTCCAGCTTGGCCCCTTGACATAACTGAAAATGCATTCAAGGCATTGAATGTAGCATGGGCCTTTCCATGAAACAAAGCACCAATTATTTCTTGGTTGCTATATATTGTAATCTCTTAGTTTATGAAAAAGAGATCTCTCTGTTATAGAAGCAAAACTCTACCCAAATTGAAAGGCATTACTAAGACTTGGAGCTCAAATTGTTAATCATATTTTGTTATCTGAATGAGAAAGCAAGTGACCTTTTAGATTTTATGTTGGAATAGCTTGTGTTTTTAATGAAATTTTTCTTATGTCTTTTTCCTGAATGGATTCTTTTCCATTTAATTAAATAAGCAAAACTAGTAGAAGTAACCAAGAAGGTGTTTTGAAGCTGACTATGGAGAGACTTTGTGCTACCAAAATTGTCTTTAGTGCATTTATTTTATATTTCTATTTAAAATATCTTGGGATGAATTTATGCCCCCATTATCCTTAGTATTTCACTCTTTGGTAGTTGAGGTGTAGACTTTGTGATACACTTCATCCTACTTTGTTATTATACCCTATTACATCTACTCATCAGTTACTTTCTAGAAAGAACTACTACTATTTGCTGAACAACACTTCTAAAAGAAAAGAAGTGCCTTCTATCATTTCACTAGGATTTCTTCTTTGATTTTTGAACATCATCTCTGAAAAAAGAGAGATGGATGGTGTTATCATACCCCTGAGTGTTATTTTTTATGTATATATATAATATATAGCTCTGCATATTTATAGGGAACCTCCCCTTGATGAGAGGAGAGATTTCTCCCCCTTTGATGTGGTAAACTTGCACATTTGGTTGACCAATCTCCCTATGATGTGGTTGAAACATCCTATTTTGCCCATCAGTTAGCTAGTGATAAAATATTCACCCAACAGTTTTTGGCAACTCTGTTGGGGAAGAACAAGCAGCTTGAAGCCTCAAACTTCAAACTAAAGTAGTTCCAGTTCTTTTCCATTTCAAGTTTTACAATATAGTCGCTCCATAGTATACAAGAAGTTAGAGATCGAAAGGTATCATTAACCCTATATTCGATTTGGCTCAGCAAAGTGGTTTTGATATATTTCCTTCACCATCTTGCCTCCAACGAACTAGGAATTTTCCTCTTACAAAATTCAAGTCTCCATTACTAGGCAAATCATCTATTTCTATTGTTAGCAGAGCTTTGTCACTATATACCCCTCAAGCATTTATTATCCCTCCCTTCAATAGTCAAATAATGGTAGTTCAGGCCCTTGGGGTAACTCTTTTGGCCCACTCAACTTAACTCCACCTCTACATGAGCTATCACATAGTTCAAGGAAAAATTTCGCCAAGTTATTTGGTGATGGGAGAGTTCATTCTGATGAACATATTGTAGCCTTTAGCATAGACTATGGTGTGATAGGTGTGGAGTATGAAGATGTAGTAGTCAAGCTATTTGTAGAAACATTGCAAGGTGTTACTGCAGACTAGTTCTACCATCTATAGGCTAAAACTGTGACTGACTAGAACACCGTCAAAGCCAAATTCAAGCCTACAAAATATACGCATGCCCTACTCACCTAGCTCACACAAATAAAGAAAGATCTTCATGAACCTGTGAGGGACTTCATTGCCAAGTTTGACAAGTGAAGGAATAGGATCCTTGTAATTGCTCAGCCAACAACTGAGAATCTCAAATGCTTCTTCATCAACTCTCAGCTACTTGAAGTGAGTTTTCTACTGAGATGTGCTAGCCACATAGACCTTGCTACTGCTCAATATTTGGCCACTAAGGTAGAAGATGATCTCATCTTGACAGGGAAGATAAGGAGAGATCCTAACAGAGGTAAATCTTCTTCATCCTCTGAATATCCATCTACAAGCACCACTGATCTAATGGTGTAGAAGCTGGTAAATGAGTTTTTAGCCCTCAAGAATCAAATGGTGCAAGGGATGTCTACTCCTCCTTTGTACCAAGATATACCAAGGAGGACATTTCCCAATTAGTCAAATCAAGGCAATGCTGCCAAGAATCAAGGACATCCCAATCATCTTCCTCCCCCGTAGGAGAAGCTTACCATTGAATCACCTCCAATCAATTCACCAGTTGGATACCTGGAAATAGAATCTAATTTCTCATTCCAACCTAAGTTAAACCCTAAATATGATGCTAATCTCTTCATAAAAGGAGAAGAAGAATTAGATGGTGACTCTAACATTGGTTTTTTGAATTACCAGGATGAACCCAAAAGTAAAGGTGAAATACTTGATGGATCATAGATTGTATTCACCTAGTTCTAGAACTAGTCAACCCAAAAAGCTGATAAGAAAAGAATAGAGGAGCATCCTCAACCAAAAATTTCAATTTTTAAGTGGGGAACCACTCTGCCTTTTTAATCAAAGGACCTAGTGATCGCTAAAAAGGTAAGTACATTAAGCATTCCTTCATCTTCAACTTTAAATTTGTAGACTAGTACCAGCCCCCCTAAATACCAAAAAGATGAACTGTCTTCTCCTATTCTTAATTTATTTTAGACATTTGATATAATCGACCATGTCAAAAAAACCAAAATTCAAATGTCTGAATTTGAATTCCTATAATCCAACCCTAAATAGTTGGATAGATTCGTGGAATGTGTGAAGGATAAAGCCATCCTTGCAAGATAAGAAATTCCAAAAGTAACTCCTAGTCCCCCCAAGAACACATCCACCTAGAATAACCTTGTCATTACTCCTCCAACTACCCCTGGGAAAATAGAACAATTTTATGTTTCCCTGTTGATAAATGGACACCAGCTGGACAACTGCATAATAGACTCAAGTGCATCTGACAATGTCATGCCTGCTAAAGTCACTGAATCCCCTAGTCTCACACTAACCAAGACATTTGGGAGATGTTTCTCTATGGAGAAAATACAAGTGCCACTACTAGGACAAATCAAAGACACTCAATTTGCATTTACAACATTTTTAGATAAGAAAATCAAGATGACAGTCCTGGTGGCCAATGTCCTAGCCTCATATGGCATCCTTCTTCAGCAAAATTTTTGCAAGGATGTTGGTGGAAACTTAAGAATAGACCTATCTAAGGCAAGGATCCCAGTCAAAGGTGTTATGCAGAGATTAATCCTTGAGAAGGAAGCAAAATATGTTGTCACTCAAACATTAGCACCTGAAGCTCAAATTTTGTTCGAGTCTTCATGCATGGGTAATTACTTCCTAACTACATAGGAGTTTCATGTAGCATCTGATGAAATTCTTGAATGTGACATCCTGACAATTAGTTTAGACAAAATAGCAGAAGAATTGATTGAATGTGGTGTAAGTGCAAAGGAATCCTCCCCTCCAATTAAAGAAAAATTTGAAGAAAAATTAGTTTTTGATGATGTATGGATACTAGAATTTGATGGTAGCTACTCTTCCACTGGTTCTAGAGTTAGGATTGTTCTAATATCTCCTCAAGGAGATATTTTTCCTTCATACAAATTACAGTTCAACAATACCAATAATACTGCTAAATATGAGTCGTTGCTACTCAGATTAAAGGCTGCTTGAGCTAAGGGCGTCAAACTCCATGCCAAAGGAGATGCTGAGATAGTGTTTTTCAAGGTGAGGAACCTATACCAAACCAAAAATGAGAGATTTCACCATTACCACAATCTAGTTTGAGATCAAATTAAAAGATTTGATGCTTTCAGTATCTCTATAGTACCTAGGGAATTCAATGACCGAGCTGATGCATTATCCATTTTTGCAACTCTTTTAGTTCATCACCAAGATTTTAAGGGAGATAGGTACACTATCAAACTGGTCATTTGACCAAGTGTGCCTGACAATGCCAATCATTGGCAAGTGTTCAATGGCAACAACCAAATCATCACCTTTCTGCAAAAAAAAGATAGCTTTGAACAGCTTCACTTCGAAGGCAGTGAGCCTCAAAAAATTGAATCAGTCCCTGAAACAAGTTTAGATGCAGGTGAAGAATTCCTAAAGGGAATAAAATTCCCAAATAATTGGTTTCCCTTGAGAAATTGTTTGACAAGCATGACAGGTTCATAAAACAGCAACAAATGGATTCAAGCTCCTCCCAAGAGTTTGATCAGATAAACTTGGGTACCAAGAAAAATTCTAAGATGGTGAATATTGGGAAGTGATACACTTCTAAAGAGAGGTTCAAGTTTACTTCTCTGCTCCACCAGTACATAGATGTTCTGGCATACTCCTATGATGATCTGAAGTCGCTCAGGCCTGAAGAAATTTGCCATGAAATTCCTCTCAAGAGTGATTCAATGCCTTACAAGCAGAAATCTTGATAGTATAATCCAAAGATATCAGGTACTATTCTGTATGAAATATATAAAATGTTGAATGCTAGAATAATTTTTCCAATCCATCATTCCACATGGATTGTAAACATAGTTCCTGTGAGAAAAAAGAATGGCAAAATTCACCTCTGCATGGATTTTAGGAATTTGAATCAATCCTCCCTAAAGGATAATTACCCTCTGCCCATCATGGATCAAGTCCTTCAGATAGTAACTAGTTTAGAGATGTTATCAATGATGGACAACTTCTTAAGGTATAATCAAGTGAAATTTGGTGAAGTAGACTAGCATAAGACTGCCTTCACCATGCCTTGGGGCACCTTTTCATATCGAAGAATGCCATTTGGCCTAATAAATGCTGGCACCACTTTTTAGAGAGTAATGGACCTTGATTTAAAAGATAAAATGGGTAAGTTCATTTTTTGTACCTTGATGATTTAACAGTCTTTTCCAAGCATCGTCTTGATCCCCTACATCATTTGCAACAAGTGCTGGAATGATGTTGCTAGAACATCATTTTTCTAAATCTCAAGAAGTCTATTTTTGGGGTAACAGAAGGGAAACTTCTCAAACACATTATATCTTGAGAAGGCATAAATATTGACTCAGAATGAGTTAAATCCATCCACAAGCTTACTTTTCCCACAAATAAGACTATAGTTCACTCTTTCTTCAAAAAGGTGAATTTTTTACGAAGGTTCATCCTCGAGTTTGTAGAGAAGACTCGCCATATTGTAAACATGATGAAGGCAAAGGCTACTTTTAGCTAGACTGAAGAAGGAAAATTGGCATTTCAAGACATCAAGATAACTATCACCCATGCCATAATTCTAGTTTGTCCAGATTATACCAAAGATTTTATAATGTACAATTATGCTTCTAAGCACACGCTTTCAATGACTTTGGTTGAACAGAAAAAAGAAGGTGTGGAATCTCCCATATACATTATGAGCTGTCCTCTCAAAGATCATGAGCTAAAATACTCAAACATGGAGAAGCATGCTTATGTAGTGGTAAATGTAGTAAAGCATTTCCACTTTTACATTCTGAATTCCCATGTTGTTGCCCTAGTTCCTAATACAACAGTCAAATCCATATTAACTCAGCAAGAGTTTAGAACCAAAAGGGGCAATTAGATTTCTAAAATCCAAGAGTTTTATCTGGTTATCAAACTAACAAAGCTTGTATAGGGAAGGGGTCTCTGCCAATTGATTGTTGATAACAGACCAAAAGAAGCAAAACATGAAAAAGAAAAAATTAAGGACACACCAACAATCCTCTTTGTCACCACCACAAATGAGTGGTATTCAAACATTTCTTATTTCCTTACCTATGGTGAGTGTCCTGATTACCTATCTCATAAAGGAAAGAGTAATTTTAAGTTGAAAGTTGCCAACTTTGTCTTGTGGGACAATGGGCTATATAAGAGGAACCTTGATGGGGTATTCCTTCACTACGTAGATAAAGTGCAACAAAACAAACTTATGGAATCCTTCCACAATTTAGCTTGTGGAGGACATTTTTCTATGCCTATAACTACCCATAAGATTTTATGAGTTAGGTATTACTAGCCTACTCCATTTCAAGATGCATACAAATGGGTAAGAAGATGTGAACTATGCCAACAGTTCATTGGAAGACCCAAGTTAGCTGCTTTGCCTCTTAAGCCAATGGTAATAGAAGAGCCATTTTAGCAATCAAAAATTGATTTCATTGGTGTTGTAAACCCATCTTCAAGTGTTGGACATGATTATGTCCTCACAACCATGGATTACTTCACCAAATGGGTGGAAGCTATTCTAGCCAAGCATGCTACTTCAGAAGTAGTATGCAATTTCCTCAAGGAGAACATCATTTCCAGGTTTAGGGTCCCAACAAGGATTGTGACAGATAATGCAGCCTATTTCTCTTCCCATGAGATTACTCAATTCTACTTTTATTATGGGATTACCCTCTCCCACTCTTATGATTATTTTTTGCAAGGAAATGCCCAAGCAGAATCGAGCAACAAGAACCTGGTGACCATCATCAGGAAGCTGGTGGATGAAAACCAATGAACATGGCATAAAGCATTGTTTAACACTTTATGGGTAGACAAAATTATGCTTAAGAGGGAAATAGGTATGTCACCTTTCCAACTTTTGTATGGTCTCAATGAAGAGATACCAATCACCTTGGAATTACTAGCATTAAAATTGGCAAAGGTGGTCAAAGATCAGACATATGAAAGCTCCATTGACAAGAGGTTCATGTGCTTGACTGAGTTGGAGGAGTAACAAACTATGGTGGTGGACAAAATTGTTGTGCATTAAATTTTGGTGAATAATCTCTTCGACTATAAAGAAAAAGCCCATAATTTTCAGATTGGTGATCAAGTTCTATTATGGGATAAGAGAAGAGAACCAAAGGGAATGCATGGGAAATTTGATTCCCTATGGAGAGGCCTATTTAATATTCATTAGCTCAATGGTGAAAATAGTTTCCTATTGAATTATCAAGATGGCACACCCTTTTCACTGCCTCACAGTGGGCAGCATCTGAAGCACTTCAATCCTTGAAGTATTAGATGACATCAGTTGTACATATGTATATTTGTATAGTCTTTAGCTCTATTTTGTGTTGTTCATTTTTATTTTTTGGCATCTTTATTTTTTAGGTAGCATTACTCTATATCCCAATGGCATACTTGAAGGCACTGAAGATTCTAGTTTCTACTCCCTTCAATTATTTTTACAATCAATGGAAGTTCCCCAACTGGAGCCAGCTATTGTTCTCAAAATCTATCACTCATTTTTTGGGACAACATATCAAATAATTTTGGTCTTGTAGGCCAAAATTCTCTCGTCCCTTATCAAAAAATGTTCTGAGCATCCATGTTCTTCCATTATTTAAGCTTTTTCAGCTAAGGTACTCGTAGGTTCAACAATTTCAACAACTTCAACAGGCGAGCTTTCACAAAGAAATAAGTTCCCAACACTTAGGCAATTTCAAGGTTAGTTCAACATCGGGGTTCAACCAAAAGATCCATCGATAGGCTTCAATAAATATATTAAACCATTGAACCATTGAACCTTGAACCAAAAGGTTCAAAGGTTCAACAGGTTCAAAGGTTCAATGACATTGGCAGACTTAAAAGAGTTAAGCGCTTCGGCAAGATTAAAGTTCAACCGCTTCAAAAATTTTAATAGATTCGAAGGACTTAACAAAAATAAGACTTCAAAGAAGAAAGATTAAACCATTAAACCATTTAACCTTGAACCAAAAGATTTCAAAGGTTCAAATGTTCAATGAGTTCAATAAAAGTTTGGTAGACTTAAAGAAAAGAAGGCTTCAAAGATTGAAGGTTAAATTGTTGAACCATTGAACCTTGAACCAAAATGGTTCAATGAGTTCAAAGGTTCAACAAGTTTAATAAGATCAAAAGACTTAAATAAAATAAGACTTCAAAGGAACACATTATTGAACCATTGAATCACTGAACCATAGTTGGTTCAATTGGTTGGTTCAATCGGAAGGTTCAAAGGAGTCTCCCAAAGCCCGAAGGACAAGTGCCCTTACAGAGGGCAGGAAACAAAAGGATATCTTTCAGAAAGATTTTTAATGACAAAATTTCACAAGAGAATTCTTTCAGACATTTTGTCTGAAAGAATGTTGAAAGGCCTGATAGAAAATAGGTAGAGGAAAGATTTCTTTTGGATAAAATGTTTGAAAGATTTCCTTCAGACAAAATGTCTGAAGGATTTCCTTCGAACATTTTATCCAAAGGATTTGAAGAACAAGGCCACCCGAAGGACCCTAAAGGGAAAGTACCCTTGCAGGGGACTCTTGGTGATCATGAAATGGACCATTCTTAAGGCTCGAAGGGACACCCTCCCTTCAGGGGATTTTAAAGATAGAAAGCTGAAGGAATTTCAAAGATTGAGAGACTTAGAAGAACAAAGGATTCTGAGAAAGAGAATAAACCATTGAGCCTTAAACCAAAATGGTTCAAATTTCATTGTTTAAAGGTTTAAGGAAGCTTTGAGTGAAGGAAGGAAGTGGAAGATTCTAGAGACAAGTTTGAAGATATGGTTCATCTGAAGAGGAAAGAAAGCGATTGAACCAAGGAAGGGATTAAACCAAGGAAGTGACTCAACCAAGGGAATGATTGAACCAAAGAAGTAATAAGACCACTTGAACCATTAAACCATTAAATTGATGCACCTCAAAGGTTTGAGGTTCAAATTAGTTCAAGTGACTAAGTGACAATGATGCCCCTGTGGACATCAAATTCAGGGTAATGAAATGCCCATTTATTTTCAAATATGGCACGGAACCTAAAAAACCAAACTCAGTGACCAGCTGAAGAAAAAGCTGAAAGAACATGCTGAAGGTAAGAAGATAGTCCAAAAGCTTAAATTACAGTAATGAAAGAGGGAACAAGAGAAAAAGACCAAAAATATATGTGTAGGAGTTATTCTAGTAGGTGGAACAGTCCATCAAGTAGACATTTGAGCGCGCCAACATTAAAAGGTGCGGCCTATTTTTCTCCCTTTGAATAAAAGCGAGTGGATAGCCACGTACATATTTGAAGATAGACCAGATGACCCATGTTGAGGAGAAGACATTCAAGATGTTTATGTACACCAAAGTCAAGGCGAATGCCCTATTCCAGCATGGCCCCTTGACATAGCTGAAAATGCTTTCAAGGCATTGAATGTAGCATGGGCCTTTCCATGAAACAAAGAACCAATTCTTTCTTGGCTGCTATATATTGTAATCTCTTATTTTATGCAAAATATATCTCTCTGTTATAGAAGCAAAAGTATACCCAAATTGAAAGGCATTACTGAGACATTGAGCTCAGATTGTTAATCATATTTCATTATTTGAATGAGAAAGCAAGTGACCTTTTAGATTTTGTGCTGGAATAGGTTGTTTTATTGAGGAAATTGTTCTTATGTCTATTTCCTAAGTGCATTCTTGTCCATTTAATTAAATAAGTAGAACTAGTAGAAGTAACCAAGAAGTCCTGAAGCTGACTATGGAGAGACTTTGTGCTGCCACAATTATCTTTAGTGTGTTTAACTTCTATTTTTGTTTAAAGGATCTTATGATGACTTTGTGCCCCCATTTTCCTTCATATTTCACTCTTTGGTAGTTGAGGTGTAGACTTTGTGCTACACTTCATCCTGTTGTGTTACTATGCCTTGTTACATCTACTTATCAGTTACTTTCCAGAAAGAATTCTTGTTGTTTGTTGAACACCACTTTTGAAAGAAGATAAGTGCCTTTTGTCATTTCACTAGGACTTTTCCTTTGATTTGTGAACATCATATCTAAAAAAAGAGATATGGATGGTGTTATCCTACCCCTGAGTGTTATTTTATGCTTATATATATAGTATATATCTCCTCATATTTATAGGGAACCTCCCCTCGATGAGAGGAGAGATTTGTCCCCCTTTGATGTGGTAAACCTACACATTTGGCTGACCAATCTCCCTATGTTGTGGTTGAAACAACCTATTTTTCCCATCAGTTAGCTGGTGACAAAATATTCACCCAACAAATTTCTAACTACATTTTTAACTTGTCTCTTTCTTTGCCTAAGCAACAATATTCCTAAATTGTCAGCCAATTCTTCTTCTCTTTCTAATACTTGACTTGCTCTTCTATAATCATCAATATTTGGATGAGTGCACCATGCAAGGGTATTTAATTGACTGATTATGTCTTCTTTCTCATCTTAGAAACCAAGATTAGGTTGTAAAATAGGAATTATCTTCTCATGAGAAGCACCATCTTGCTTTATATTAGGGTAATTGATCATAAACAATGATTCGATCATCCCCATTGGTGTCACCTAAAATCTATTGGTTGATATATTTGTCCTATTATGATCATGTTTATTTTGACCCTTTAATCTATTATTTTTAGAATAAATAAGTAAACAATAGCTGGGTAAATTATCATTAATAACTTCCCTCTGAATTAAGGTACAACACCAAAGATCTTTAATGAATAAAAACTACACTAACATTTGATTATACTTTTAACCAGAAGGCATTTAAGGTAGACAAAAATTCATACATCACTATGTTATGAATGTAATATTTTCTTTCTATGAAACTATTCAATGACAAAACACATAGATTCCCTATATAACAATGATCAAGTATATATATATATATATATATATATATATATATATATATATATATATATATATAACACTAGATTCTATGAACCAATAAAAATTGATATATGTATATGATATGACTCTCAGTAGAAAAACAATTACCACATTTAAATCATGAATTCACACGAAAACTCATTTTCATTCACTCTAACACATAGATTTAAGTCTGTAGTAACTATTTGTTTTTTCATTCATAGATGAAATAAAGAGGGAAACATCACATTATAAAAGTAAAGTTCATCTAAATTCTAACTTTTTGGACCCTTTACACGTCCCATTTAAAACATATATATAGTTTTTCACTTGTAACTATTCTTTAAACTCAAAGTTAAACAAACTCTAACCCTTAGTAGGATTTAGTTTTCAAAATTGATTTAAAAGATAGAACTTTCAGGTAAATTATCTAACTTAAAAATAGAAAGCTTGAAAATTGCATGATCACTACTGAGGAGGTGCATTGGAATCTTTTGGTTTGATTTGCTCCATAGAAGAGACATGTTACATTTTCCATTCCTTAAATGCAGTAATGAATTCTTGGATTACTAGAGAATTAGGAACTCTAATATGTTTAATTCATTGTTTCCAAACCTCCTTAATCTTTTGAATATCATCCACTTTTTATATAGGCTCTGAAAGTGCTTTGATGCAAAGATGAAGTAATGATTCCACTTTTGACACCCTAGAAAAATCATCTATACAAGATCTTCATTTTCTTTTACAAAATTGATCTTTTCTTTAAATAATTGTATCATAGTATTGATTTATTCCTTGGGTTTACCATCATCTTAAAAATACTTTACATTAATACATTCTAAATCATGATGCAAAGATTGAGTAAATTTGGTTATATCTTTAATCAATTTTATAAGTTCTATCTGCCCCTATTTCAACACTAATTTTCTCTATTTAATATTCTTTTTGCATACATATAATTTCCTATCATTCAAATTTGCCACATTATTCTCTGATAATTTTTTTATCACACCATACATCTAGACTTCAATCATTTGGTTAATTAGAGTTGTCTATTTTGTTTCATCTTTCTACCATAAGATGTTTGGTATCTTCAAATATTTAATGGTAATAATATTTTCATCATATATATTCTTCAAACCATTAATATATTTTGTGCCTTCGTGGATTATCCCATCTAACCAATCATCAAATAATTTCATTACCATCTTACTTCTATTTATTTGATCAAGAATTTTTTTATTAATTGATGATTTTGGAACAAAAGATAGGGTTAACTAAGAAATGGACTGAGGACCTAGATTATGAATGGCATCAATGTATTCAACCATCGAGTGCAATGCCTATTTCAGTTCCTTCTTATCTCTTTCATCCTGCCATGTTCAATTTACTATTTTCTTGGTGGATATTTTAAGATGATGTACATCTACAACACTTGATGCAACTCTAAATTTTATTCTTTCCACTGTATAATCTTGTGCTGTGGGATTTTGAACTTCAACATTCGTCACTAGTTGAGCTATCTATGCACTCCAATTTCCTATATTAGGATCAATGTCTACCTAGGAAGTGTTTTTAGATTTTTACATTTAGGATTTTTCCTTAAACATCTACTGACCATATCCTCTAATGGTAAATAAAATGGAGCTATTTTCCTTTTCTCATTAATTAAATTCTGTAACCATCGAGGTGGAGTAACCAGGGTTTCCTTATCAAGAATAATTTGCTTTGAAGGGGTATCTAGTAATTTTATTAAATTGTTAAAATCCAAGGTGATTCCCAATTATTGATTTTTATTAGTTCCCTCTACTTTTGATGAATCATAATCTTGATCACTTATCATCCTATCTGAGTCTTTTTTAACACTCAGATCCACAATCAATTTTTTTGGAGATTCTTTCTTCTTCTTATTCTTAGCTTTTAACCTGGCGGTATGGTTAGGCAAATTGATTACAAGGGTTTTCTTAGAATTTTTGGAGCTAGAATTCTTTTTAACCTCTAATTTTGAAATGCCTTTTACCAGATCTAAATTCTTTATCAAATTGAGCAAGAAAATCTGATACTTCTAACATTGTCCTCCTTTCACGGTACCTTGTGTGTTTTATTTTGCCAAATTAGCCTAATCATTATTTGATAAGGGCACAAAATCTAGTCAAATAATTAATGAATTAATACATTCATGTTGAATTCCCTTGATATGATGTAAATTTTGACACATGCATTAATTACAAGAGATCTCCATACTCAACCTTAATGTATAATTATTACCCTTGATTTTTATGAATTAAAACTTTTCACTTTATAAAATGTTCTAAATATAATCTCTTCTAGTTAATTCTCCCTATCTTTATTTATCACTTTTATAATTCCACATAGAATGAACTTTTTTATCCTAACCAAAAGAGTATACGGGTTCAAGCTTGGTTTCTATTGATTCTTTTATACTCATAGATTTTGACTCAATGAAAGTTTTAAGGGAATAAACAAGAATCAACATAAATAAATTTTTTTAACAAAGTCTCTCTTGATGAACCAAAGGTGAGTGGATTTTCAAGAATATATAATACTGAAGTTTGAACCTACGAACCGTTGAATTTTGAAAAAGTTTCAATTTCGGTGGTTCAAGATAACAAATTCCTTCGCAAACCAAGACAATAAGTGAATTATTTATAATAAAAAAGGGATGACTCAAAGAGTCAAAATATTGAAAAATAAAGGAAAATGATATATCAATGCTTGCTTGAGGAAGAATTATGAAAAAAATCAAATAAGGGTAAATACAAGGGTAATAATTGGCTCTGACTAGGGACTACATTTTATGATAAAATGTAAAGAACTCAAAATCTCTTGTCTCACATAAACTAATAAAAAATAAAGGGACAAAAAGCGAAAGGCCTGAGAAAACAAGCATAGAAAAACAAAAAGGTGTCATACATAAACAAAAATAAAATAACTATGTATAAAATAGGGGACACATATTTTACAATTGATACAGCTTAAGGTCCTATCCATTATAAGACAAGGGTAGAATAGATTCATCTAGATATTTTAATTTGAAATAATTAGGGCCCAATACTTGATGAATTTTGAATGGTCCCTTCCAAAGTGAATCAAACTTACCATGTGCTCCTTTAGGTTTTCTTCTCTTATCCCATAAAATCACTTCAACTCCTTCCATGAATTTTTTGGGTCTAGTTTTTCGATCAAAGATTTTCTTAACTCTGGATTAATGAGCAGTAATATGATCAACTAGTTCATTCATTTTTTCCTCAATTTTGATTAAATACATAATCCTCTTTTCCAAATAAACCTAAAAATATTGATCTTCGATGAAATTTTTCAATTTGGGTATCGATAGTTCAAGAGTTAATGATAATTGAGCTCTTATTCCATAAACTAGTTCAAAAGCTGCAATTCCTATTGTTATTTTTGGGGTTACCCTATCAGTCCAAAGTGCTTCATACAAATTTTTATGCCAATCTCTATGATTATCACTCACCAAATTTCTCATGATGGCTATCAAATTTTTTTTACTGGACTCAACTTAACCATTCCCTTGAGGAAAATAATTTGATGAATGAGAAAGAGAGATACTATGATCATAACAAAATGAGATGAGTTTAGCTAAATAAAAGATGGTAGTATTATCTGCCATGATGTTTTGAGGAGCACCAAAGTATACTAGTATATTTTCTTTAACAAAATCATGCACAACTTTTGAGGTGGTTCTCTTCATAGGGATTGCCTCCACCCTTTTTTAAAATAGTCTGTGGCTATCAAAATGTGTATATGTCCATCACTCAAATAAGGTGAAAGGGGTCCAATGAAGTCTAAGCCCCATTTCTTAAAAGTTTCTTCAATCACAACTATCCTTAAAGGTAATGCTGCAAGTTGTGGTTTTCCTAAAAATATCTTGCACTCCTCACAATTAGCCACCCATCTGTATGCATCTTTAAACATGCCAGGCCAATAATAATAATTCCTAAGAATTTTAAAGGTTGTAACTGAGGAAGAGAAATGTCCATCATAGGCTTCATCATGGAAAACCTTCAAAATATTATGTTATTGTTCTTTATCTACACATCTAAGAAAATCTCCATCGAGTCCCTTTTTGTACAAGACATCACCCCAGATGACATATTTTATTGCTTTTAATCTCAGGTTCCTTTTTTCTTTCAAGGATAAGTGGCTAGGAAAATATTCATAAGTAATATAATGAGCCACATATATAAACCATAGATCTTGTAAACTCACTAAAAAGACAATGGGAAGTTCCTCCTCTTTTTCTTTATTTTTAGCGATTAGTCTACATAGGCCTTGGCCTTGAATTAATTTAGTTGGATTGATATCCAAGTCATATTTTTGAATCTTAGAAACCCATTATGCTCTATTATTCATCCCCACATCCTATTGAGTCATAATGTTCTTGACATCTGAGCCTAGTATAAATACAATTGAGTGAGAATGAAGTATGTAGTACCTAAATTGTTTGACAACTTTTACTATAGAAAAATCTTATTTTCAATCAATGAATATTTAAGTTCATGTTTCTTAAGCGGAAGACTCATGAATGATATTAGATATTTTATATTCAATTCATTTTTTTGTAGCAAAATACTAGACATGGTGTGTTATGAAGCATATCAATAAATAATAAAATCCTTTTAGAAATTAGGATTTACCAAAGTAGGTGCCTATGTAATTGCTTCTGTCATATTTTCAAAATCCTTCTTAGCAACTTCATTCCACTTGAATGCTTATTTTTCACTCATCATTCCTAAAATATGTTTTGTAATCTCAAAAAAAATTGGAATGAATCTTTGAGGAAATTAACATATCCAAAGAAAGATTTAACTTCAATTCTATTTGAGGGAAGGCTTAACTATCAAATTGCTTTAACTCTCTCTGGGTTGATCTTGATTATGTCTATCAAAACTAAATTCCCTAGCAACTTACCTTTTATCAAATAAAATACTAATTTTTTTAGATTAAGAGATATTCCATGGTCTCTGCATCTTTGAAAAATAGTCTCAAGATCTTTTAGATGATTTTCTCTCTTTTTAGAGAAAACAATCAAATCATCAAGATAAATAACAATAACTTTATCTATCATGTCTTTAAAATATGAGTTCATTTCTCATTGAAAAGTTACACTAGTGTTGATCAAACCAAAAGGCATATGACTATAGGCAAAATTTACCCATGGCATTGTGAAAGTAGTTTTATGTTGATCTTCTTCAACCACACTTATTTTATTATAACCAGAGAACCCGTCTAACATGGACATTATTTGTGATCTAGCAAATATTTTTAAAATATGATCCATCATGGGTAAGGCATAATTATCTTTAAGGCTGGCTTGATTTAAGTTCCTAAAATCAGCACAAATCCCTATTTCTCCATTTTTATTGCACACCAGGATAATATTTGTCACCCAAGTAGAGTGATGAATTGGGTAAATAATCCTATACATTAGTATTTTATCGACTTATTTATAAATGGCATCTACAAATTTTGGGTTGTATTTTCTTAATTTTTACCTGAATGGAGTTACATTTTATTTTAAAGGAATATGTTACTAAAATTGACCACTTATAAAAAAATTCAAATCATAATAACACCAAGAAAAAACATCTTTGTATTTAGTTAGAAAATTAACTCAGATCTCTCTTCTGGTGAGCAGCATTTACCAATGGAAACCCCTTTACGATCAATTTTATTTCCAATATTTACCTTTTCACAATCTCCCAATTTATCAAGAGCCTAAGCATGTTTACCTTTGATGTATTCATCTTGTTGATTGAACAAATGTTGAAGAGAAACTAACCCTCTAGGAATATTGTTTCCTTTGAACTGAATTACTCCATCATTTGAATTGATTCCAAGATCAGGACTAAACTCTTTACACTTTGTTTCAAATCTTTCAAAATAGGTCCCCATAAATATCTTAGTACTTTCCATAAAAATTTTAATTTGTTGATCATTTTCAAAAACTTGTAAGTATTCAGCATTATCTGGGACATTAGGATGATAGATCAACTCTATTATATCTAAGTTTTCTTTCAAATCTAGATGCGTAAGAAGAAGAGAATCTAATATTGCCAAAGAATCTACCTGTGTGTTCTGATATCTTGGAATTGACTCAATAGAGAAGGAATAGAAATGTTTTATTTCATCCTAAACTCTATTTCTGTAATGTCTCAGTCTTTCATTCCTAACATTAAAAATCCCTCTTACCTATTTAACAATCAGTTCTACATTTCCTTTTAATTTGATTATTTTTATTCCTTTTCATTTGGCTTCATTTATTCCAAGTAATAGAGATTTATACTATGTGGTATTATTAGTATTTTAAAACTCTAACTTAGAGTAGGGAAAAATTTTACCTTCAGGGGAAATCAAAACTAATCCTACTCTAGAACCAATAGTGGTACAACTCCTTCAAACTCCATGATCCATAGATCCTTCCTTTGAATCCTTAGAAAAAAACAATAATTACCAAATTTTCATTCCTCAAATAATATCTAAGATTTAGGATCATCAGAGGGGAACATAATAAACCTACATTTAGTTTTAGGCTCTAGTTTTACTTTCTCTTTTCCCACTAGAATTATGGCATTCGACCAATCCATTTTAATTTCCCCACCTAGATCTTTGAAAAAAATTCTACTCAATAGCATTGCATAACTGGTAGGGATGTCTACCACTAAAATAGTCAACTTCAATATTTTATTAGGGTAGGCTATAAGAGCAACCTATGCATATTTAATCTACCCAAGTAGAGGAATCTACTTACCATCCATAGAATAACACTTACCAAATGTTTTTTTAAGGGATAGACCCAAGGCTTTAACTATGAAAGAGGGCATGATGTTATCAGAAGCAACCGACTCTATAATATAATTACTGAGTTTATGACCATTTATAAATAAAGAAACATAAAATGGGTTAGGTTTCATATCAACAAAATTAGATGTATAATTAGATGCATTGATGACCATTTTAGGCATGTATGTAGGTAATTCAGGTGGAGAAACAAATAGTTCAGTAATTGATTACTCAACATTAATATTTTGTCGATTGTTGGATTTAGTTCATGAATGATCACCTTTAATGTATTTCACCAATTTATCAAGCTCTTTAGGATTTAACTTAAGGTATTCAAAAGGAGATATTTTAATTATTAAAGTCTTAAAAAATTCAATAATATCAAAAGAAGTTTCATGATCAGATCTTCATAATAATCAAACATTTTAAAATTTTGAACCAGTGTTAGGAGTTCTAGTAAGAGGTTCCTTACTTTTGATAGGCATTCCTTGAGAAGATTGATTGTTTGGATATTTTAAATTCTTTTGACTTCAAGTCATCACAACACATGAAGGATCCTCAAGAGTAACTAATGCTTCACCACCTCTTTCTGAGTCATAATCATATTCTAAAAAGTCTATTTCTGAGTCACCAGGTTCCTTAGAATTCCTTTCTTCCTCAGTAATTCTCCCAACATATCTTTAGTAGCATTAATTTGATCATACCTAACCATATTTGGGCAAGAATTTCCATCATGATTAGTATTCAAATGAAAGGCACATATATTCCATTTTCCAAGGGGAGATTTAATAGCTAACGTTGGTTGTGCTAGTGTAAGTTGCAATGCCTTACTAGTATTTACCCTTTGGCTGACATCCTGATATGGTTTTTGGAATGGCATACTAGCTTTAGGTATTTATCCTTTTATAGTGATCATATCATTAACTAACCTTTGAACAATAGGATCTATAGGGGAAGAGGATTGAACATTAGACATTTGAACTTCTTTTTTCCATTTTCCAGCCATGATAAGATCATCTTCTAATCCAACTACCATTGTTTGTGATCCACTAAAGTGGCAACTCTACCTCTTCTTAGGTGAAAAATAATATCAGGATGCATAGAGTTAATAAGAAAACATTTTTTATTTTTTGGAGTCAGCCTTTTAGCAGTTGGAATCTTTTACATGATTTTGTTGTATTTGGATATAAATTCTCTCATAGGCTCATGCATTTATTTCTTAAGCTGAGTTAATTCAGCAAGAAGAGAATGTTCATCTTCTACACTTTTGAACCTATTTTTGAATGCATAATTCATATTATCATAATTTGTAATAGTAGCATCAGGTAGGTGATAGAACCATTGTGCTACAATATCGATTAAAGTTTGTACAAAGAGTCTTATAACCACATCTTGATGTTACACACCTAATACACCACATGCTACAACAAAGGCATTCAAATATTCATCTGGTGATTGCTTTCCATTTCCATTAAATTTAGAAAAATTTTCTCTTACATTTTTGGGTAGAGGATTTAGATTAGCTCTAATATTTAGAGGTCTTATGACCGCTCCCCTAGGCTAGGCCATTGGTAAAAAGTTTAGGGCATAAGGGATGACAGTGACAGACAGAGTTAAATCTTGACAAATAGGGGATGCCAAGGGTTTAGTAGGTCTATTTATAGATCTTATAATAGGATTAGTATTAAAATAAAAATGTAGGTTTAGCAGTGCTTGAAAAGTAGGATCATCAATTCATTCTCTCCTTAAAGATCTTTTATATCTTCTAAACTCTAGCTTGTTAAATCATAATGAACAACCAAATATTAATTCTTAAGCTACTATTGACCTCTTGAGACTTTAGGGACTTAATTTCTAAATGCATTTTTAGCTTCTCACCTTCTTTGCCTAAGCAAAAACAATCTTAAATTGTTAGCCAATTCTCCTTCTCTTTCTAATACTCGACTTGCTCTTCTATAATCATTAATATTTGAATAAGTGCACCATGCAAGGGTATTTAATCAACTAATTATGTCTTCTTGATAATCTTGGAAACTAAGATTAGGTTGTAAAATAGGAATTATGTTCTCATGGGGAAGCACCATCTTTCTTCTTATTAGGGCGACTGATCATAAACAATGATTCGATCATCCCCAAAAGAGTCACCAAAAATATGTTGGTTGATAGATTTGTCCTATTTTGATAATGTTTATTTTGATCCTTTAACCAATTATTTTTAGAACAAATAAGTAAACAATAGTTGGGTAAATTATCATAAATAATTTCCCTCTGAATTAAGGTATGGCTCCCTTTTTAAACATCTTCAATGAATAAAAACTACACTAACATTTGAATATACTTTTAACTAGAAATCATTTAAGGTAGACTAATATCCATACATCACTATGTTATGAATGTAATATTTTCCTTTTATGAAACTATTCAATGACTAAACACACACATTCCCTATATAACAATGATCAAGTGTGTGTGTGTGTGCGCGCACGCGTGCGTGTGTGTGTTTAATATTTTATTTCTATGAAACTATTCAATGATAGAACACACAGATTCACTATATAACAATGATCAAGTGTGTGTATGTGTGTGTGTGTGTGTGTGTGTGTGTGTGTGTGTGTGTGTGTGTGTGTGTGTGTGTGTGTGTGTGTATATACATATATATGTATATGTATATATACATATATATATATGTATATATACATATATATATGTATATATATATATATATATACATATACATATACATATACATATACATACATATATATATGTATGTATATGTATATTCATATGCATATGCATATACATATCAATATACATATACATATACATATACATATACATATAAATATGTATATATACATACATACATATACATATATATATATATATATATATATATATATATATATATATATGTATGTATATATACATACATACATATATCTATATATATATCTGTATACACACACACACACACACACACACACACACACACACACACACACACACACACTTGATCATTGTTATATAGTGAATCTGTGTGTTCTATCATTGAATAGTTTCGTAGAAATAAAATATTAAACACACACACACTTGATCATTGTTATATAGGGAATCTGTGTGTTTAGTCATTGAATAGTTTCATAGAAGGAAAATATTACATTCATAACATAGTAATGTATGGATATTAGTCTACCTTAAATGATTTCTAGTTAAAAGTATATTCAAATGTTAGTGTAGTTTTTATTCATTGAAGATGTTTAAAAAGGGAACCATACCTTAATTCAGAGGGAAATTATTTATGATAATTTACCCAACTGTTGTTTACTTATTTGTTCTGAAATTAATGGGTTAAAGGGTCAAAATAAACATTATCAAAATAGGACAAATCTGTCAACCAACAGATTTTTGGTGACTCTGTTGGGGATGATCGAATCATTGTTTATGATCAGTCGCCCTAATAAGAAGAAAGATGGTGCTTCCCCATGAGAACATAATTCCTATTTTACAACCTAATCTTGGTTTCCAAGATTATCAAGAAGACATAATTAGTTGATTAAATACCCTTGCATGGTGCACTCATTCAAATATTAATGATTATAGAAGAGCAAGTCGAGTATTAGAAAGAGAAGGAGAATTGGCTAACAATTTAAGATTGTTTTTGCTTAGGCAAAGAAGGAGACAAGCTAAAAATGTAGTTATAAATTAAGTCCCTGAAGTCTCAAGAGGTTAATAATAGCTTAATAATTAATATTTGGTTGTTCATTATGATTTAACAAGCTAGAGTTTAGAAGATATAAAAGATCTTTAAGGAGAGAATGAATTGATGATCCTACTTTTCAAGCACTGCTAAACCTAAATTTTTCTTTTAATCCTAATCCTATTAGAATATCTATAAATAGACCTACTAAACCCTTGGCATCCCCTATTTGTCAAGATTTAACTCTCTCCTTCACTGTCATCCCTTCTGCCTTAAACTTTTTACCAATGCCCAAGCCTTGGGGAGTGGTCATAAGACCTCTAAATATTAGAACTAATCTAAATCCTCTACCCAAAAATGTGAGAGAAAATTTTCCTAAATTTAATGGAAATGGAAAGCAATCACCAAATGAATATTTGAATGCCTTTGTTGTAGCATGTGGTGTATTAGGTGTGCAACATCAAGATGTGGTTATAAGACTCTTTATACAAACTTTAATCGATATTGTAGCACAATGGTTCAATCACCTACCCGATGCCACTATTATAAATTATAATAATATGAATTATGCATTCAAAAATAGGTTCAAAAGTGTAGAAGATGAACATTCTCTTCTTGCTTAATTAACTCAGCTTAAGAAATAAATACATGAGCCTATGAGAGAATTTATAGCCAAATACAACAAAATCATGTACAAGATTCCAACTGCTAAAAGGCTGACTCCAAAAAATCAAAAATGTTTTCTTATCAATGCTATGCCTCCTGATATTATTTTTCACCTAAGAAGAGGTGGAGTTGCCACTTTAGTGGATCACAGACAATGGTAGTTGGATTAGAAGATGATCTTATCATGGCTGGAAAATGGAAAAAAGAAGTTCAAATGTCTAATGTTCAATCCTCTTCCCCTATAGATCCTATTGTTTAAAGGTTAGTTAATGATATGATCACTATAAAAAGATAAATGCCTGAAGCTAGTATGCCATTCCAAAAACCATATCAGGATGTCAGCCAAAGGGTAAATACTGGTAAGGCATTGCAACTTACACTAGCACAACCAAGGTTAGCTATTAAATCTCCCCTTGGAAAAGGGAACATGTGAGCCTTTCACTTGACTACTAATCATGATGGAAATTCTTGCCCACAGATGGTTAGATATGATCAAATTAATGCTACTAAAGATATGTTTGGAGAATTACTGAGGAAGAAATAAATTCTAAGGAACCTGGTGAGTCTGAAATAAACTTTTTAGAATATGATTCTAACTTAGAAAGAGGTGGTGAAGCATTAGTTACTCTTGAGGATCCTTCATGTGTTGTGATGACTTGAAGTCAAAAGAATTTGAAATATCCAAACATTCAATCTTCTCAAGGAATGCCTATCAAAAGTAAGGAACCTCTTACTAGAACTCTTGACACTGGTTCAAAATTTTTAAAATGTTTGATTATTATGCATATCTGATCATGAAACTTCTTTTGATACACACACACACACACACACACATGTATACATACATATATGTGTGTATGCATGTATATATATGTGTGTATATATATATATATATATATATATATATATATATATATATATATACATACATACATACATACATATATATATATATATATATATATATATGTATATATATATATATATATGTGTGTGTGTATATGTGTGTGTGTGTGTGTGTGTGTGTGTGTGTGTGTGTGTGTGTGTGTGTGTGTGTGTGTGTGTGTGTGTGTGTGTGTGTGTGTGTGTGTGTGTGTGCGTGTGTGTGTGCGTGTGTGTGTGTGTGTGTGTGTGTGTATACCACTATATTTTGTGAACCAATATAAATTGATAAAATGTATATGATAAGACTCTTAGTATAAAAACAATTACCACATTTAAATCATGAATTCACACATAAACTCATCTTCAATCACTCAAACACATAGATATAAGTTTGAAGTAACTATTTGTTTTTTTCATTCAAAGATGAAATAAAGAAGGAAACAACACATTATGAAAGCAAAGTTCATCCAAATTCTAAATTTTTGGACCCTTTACATGCCCCATTTAAAACATATATATGGATTTTCACTTGTAACTGTTATTTAAAATCAGAGTTAAACAAACTCTAACCCTTAGTAGGATATAGTTTTCAAAAGTGATTTAAAAGATAGAACCTTAAGGTAAAGTGTCTAACTTAAAAATAGAATGCTTGAAAATGGCATGATCACTACTGAGTAGGTGCATTGGAATCTTATGATTTTATTTGATCCATAGAAGAGACACGTTACATTTTCTATTCTTTAAATACAACAATGAATTCTTGGATTATTAGAGAATTAGGAACTCCAATATGTTTAATTTGTTGTTTCTAGACCTCTTTAATCTTCTGAATATCAACCTCTTTTTCCACATGCTTTGGAACTTCTTTGATGCAAATGTGAAGTAATGATTCCCCTTTCGACACCCTAGAAAAATCATCTATTACAAGATTTCATTTTCTTTGATGAAATTGATATTTTATTTAAACAATTGTATCATAGTATTGATATCTTCCTTGGTTTTTCCATCATCTTTCAAATACTTTAAATTAAGACATTATAAATCATGATGCATAAACTGAGTAAATTGGGTTATCTCTTTAATCAATTTTATAAGTTTTATCCACCCCTATTTCGACATTGAATTTCTCTATTCAAGATTCTTTCTGCATACATATAATGTCTTATCATTCAAATTTACCACATTATTCTCTAATACATTTTTTATCACACCATAATTCTATATTTTAATCATTTGGTTAATCATAGTTTTCCATTTTATTTCATCTTTCTCCCATAAGATGTTTTGTATCTTCAAATATTCAATGGTAATCAAAGTTTTGTCATATATATTCTTCAAATAATTAATATATTTGGTGCCTTCTTGGATTATGCCATCTAACCAATCATGAAATAATTTCATTACCATATTAATTATATGTATTTGATCAAACATTTTTTTATTAATTGGAGATTTTAGATCAAAAGATAAGGGTAATTGAGAAATGGACTGAGGACCTAGACTATGAATGGCATCAATGTATTTGGCCATCGAGTGCAATGCATGTTTTAGTTATTTCTTATCTCTTTCATCCTACCATGTTTAATTTACTATTTTCTTGGTGGATTTTTCAAGATGATGTAAATCTATAGCTCTTGATGTAAATCCAAGGTTTATTCTTTCCATTGTATAATCTTGTGTTGCGGCATTTTGAACTTCATCATTCATCACTGGTTGAGTTATCTCTACACTCCAATTTCCTTTATTAGGATCGATGTCTACCTTGGAAGTGATTTTTAGATTTTTAGATTTAGGAACTTTCCCTAAACATCTACTAACCATGTCCTCTAATGGTAAAGAAAATGGAACTATTTTCCTTTTCTCATTAATTTAATTCTAAACCACTGAGGTGTAGTAACCAAGGTTTCCTTATCATGAATAAGTTGTTTTGAAGGGGTATCCAATAATTTTATTGAATTGGTAGAATTCAAGGTGATTCCCACCTATTGATATATATCAGTTCCCTTTGCCATTGATGAATCAGGACCTTGATCACTTATCATCCTATTTGAGTTTTTTTCAGCACTCAGATCCACAATCACTTTTTTGGAGATTCTTTCTTCTTCCTGTTCTCAGATTTTGACTTGGTGGTGCAGTTAGGAAAATTGATAACAAGGTTTATCATAGAATTTTTGGAGATAGAATCCTTTTTAACCTCTGATTTTGAAACACCTTTTAGTATATTTGAATTTTCTATCAAATTCAACAAGAAAATCCAATACCTCTAGCATTGTCCTCCTTTCATGGCACCTTGTGTGTTTTATTTTGCCAAATTAACCTACTCATTATTGATAAAGGGCTCAAAACTTGGTTAAAAATTTATTTAATAAATACGTTCATGTTGAATTCCCTTGATATGACGTAAATTTTGGCACATGCATTAATTATAAGTGATCTCCATACTCAACCTTAATGTATAATCATTACCCTTGATTTTCATTAATTAAAACTTTTCATTTTTTAAAATATTCTAAATATATTCTCTTTTGGTTGATTCCCCACATCTTTATTTCCCATTTTTATAATTCTACACACAATGAACTTTTTTATCCCAACTAAAAGAGTACATGGGTTCAAGCTTAGTTTTTGTCGATTCTTTTATACTTGTAGATTTTGACTCAACGAAATTTTTAATGGAATAAACAAGAATCAACATAAAGACACGTTTTTAACAAAATTTATCATGATGAACCAAAGGTGAGTGGATTTTCAATAATACAGAATAGTGAACTTTGAGCCTATGAACTGTTTAATTTTGAAAAAGGTTCAAGTTCAGTAGTTCAAGATAACAAATTCCTTTGCAAACCAAGACAACAAGTGAATGATTTTTAATAACAAATGGATTACTCAAAGAGTGAACGTATTGACCAAAAAAGGAAAATTATATATCAATTCTTTCTCAAGGAAGAATTATGAAAAAAATCAAATAAGGGTAAATACAAGGGTAACAATTGGCTCTGACTAGGGACTGCATTTTATGACAAAATGTAGAGAACTTAGAATATCTGGTTTCATAAAAACTAATCAAAAATAAAGGGACAAAAAGGGAAAGGTCAGAGCAAACCAAAATAGAAAAACAAAAAGGTGGCACACAAAAACAAAAATAAAATAACTATGTACAAAATAGGGGACACCTATTTTATAATTGATATAGCTTAAGGTCCTATCCATTATAAGACAGGGGTAGAGCAGATTCATCTAGATATTTTAATTTAAAAGAATTAGGGCCAATACTTGATGAATTTTTGAATGGTCCATTCTAGAGTGATTCAAACTTACCATGTGGTCCTTTAGGTTCTCTTCTCTTATCCTATAAAAGCACTTCATCCCCTTCCATGAATTTTTTGGGTCTAGTTTTTCGATTAAAGATTTTCTTAACTATGGCTTGATGAGTAGTAATACTATCAACCAGTTTATTAATTTCTTCCTCAATTTTTGTTAAATACATAATCCTCTTTTCTAAAGAATCCTAAAAATATTGATCTTCAATTACCTTTTGCAATTTGGCTGCTGATAAATCAAGAGGTAACGATAATTGATCTCTTATTTCATAAACTAGATCAAAAGGTGCCATTCCTATTACTCTTTTTTGGGTTACCCTATTATCCCAAAGTGATTTAGAAAACTTTTTATGCTAATCTTTCTGATTATCTCTCACTAATTTTCTCATGATGGATATCAAATTTTTTACTGGACTCATCTTAATTATTCCCTTGAGTAAAATAATTTGATCAGTGACAAAGAGAGATAATGTGATCATAACAAACTGAGATGAGTTTAGCTAAAGAAAATTTTGTAGTATTATATATCATTATTTTCTAAGGAATGCTAATGTGTACCAATATATTTTCTTTAATAAAATCACACACAACTTCTGAGGTGGTTCTCTTCACAGGGATCGCCTCTACCCATTTTATAAAATAGTCTATGGCTATCAGAATGTGTGTGTCTAGAACTTGAAGAATGTGAAAGGGGTCCAATGAAGTTTAAGCCCCATTTCTTGAAAGGTTATTCAATAATAATTGGCCTTAAAAGAAATTCTGCAAGTTGTAGTTTTCCTAAAAATATCTTGCACTTCTCATAATTAGCCACCCATATATATGCATCTTTAAACATGCCAGACCAATAATAACAATTCTTAAGAATTTTAAAGGTTGCAATTGAGGAAGATAAATGTCCACTATAGGCTTCATCATGGAAAAGCTTCAAAATCTTACACTGTTTTTCTTTATCTACACATCTCAAAAAAGTTCCATCTAGTCCCTTTTTGTACAAGACATCACCCCAAATGACATATTTTACTGATTTTAATCTCAAATTCATTTTTTTTAGGGATAAGTGGCTGGGAAAATCTCTATAAGTAAGATAATGAGCCACATCTACAAACCATGGATCTTGTAAACTCATTAACAAGACAGTGGGAATTTCCTCCTCTTTTTTTGATTTATTTTTAGTGATCAGTCTACATAGGCCTTGGCCTCGAATTAATTTATTTAGATTGATATCCAAGTCATATTCTTGAATCTTAGAAACCTATGATGATATATTACTCATCCCCACATCTTATTGGGTCAGAATGTTGTCGACCGCTGAGCTTAGTAAAACTACAATTGAGTGAGAATGAAGTATGTAGTACCTAATTTTTTTGATAACTTTACTATAACAAAAGCTTGTTTTCCAATCAATGAATATTTAAGTTCATGTTTCTTAAGAGGAAGACTCATGAAGGCTATTGGAGCTTCTAATTTCAATTTAATTTTTTTAGCAAAATACCAGACATGGTGTGTTCTGAAGCATAGCAATAAATAACAAAATCCTTTTGGAAATCAAGATTTATCAAAGTAGGTTCATATACAATCACTTCTTTAACATTTTCAAAAGCCTTCTTAGCAGCTTCATTCCACCTGAATGCTTGTTTTTCACTCATCATTCTTATAATATTTTTTGTAATCTCAATAAAATTGAGAATGAATCTTCTGAGGAAATTAACCTATACAAAGATTTAACTCCAATTCTATTTGAGGGAAGGCTTAATTGTCAAATTGGTTTAACTTTCTTTGGGTCGATCTTGATTTTGTCTATCAACACTAAATGTCATAGTAACTTACCTTTTATCATGTAGAATACTGACTTTTTTGGATTAAGAGATATTCAATGGTCTCTACATCTTTAAAAAAGAGTCTCAAGGTTTTTTAGGTGATTTTATCTCTTTTTTGAGAAAATAATCAAATCATCAAGATAAATAACAATAACTTTATCTATCAGGTCTTTAAAAGATAAGTTCATTGCTTGTTGAAAAGTTACACCAGCATTCATCAAACCAAATGGCATACAACCATAAGTAAAAATTCCCCATGGCATTGTGAAAATGGTTTTATGTTGATCTTCTTTAGCCACACTTATTTGATTATAACCAGAGAACCCATCTTACATGGACATCATCTATGATCTAGAAACTATTTGTAAAATGTGATCCATCATGGGTAAGGCATAATTATCTTTGAGGCTAGCTTGATTTAAGTTCCTAAAATCAACACAAATCCTTATTAATCCATTTTTATTACACACTAGAATCATATTTTCTACCCAAGTAGAGTGATGAATTGGGTAGATAATCCTAGCTTTTAGCATTTTATCAACTTCTTTATAAATGGCATCTGCAACTTTTGGGTTATATTTTCTTAATTTCTACCTGAATGGAGTTGAATTTAATTTTAAAGAAATGTGATGATGAAATTGACCACTTATAATTTTTTTTAAAATTGTCATATGTGATGTCCCTTACTTAGGGCCTCTCTTATCTGCACAAAAAGCTCTGATACCACTGTGATGTCCCCTTCTAATAGGGAATATCGAAAGACACAAAACACTGATACCACTATGATATCCTCTTAAAATAGGGAATATATAAACTCATAAAACTCTGATCACAATATAAACTTGCAGAATATATTCACATATGCATAAACAAATCACAGTATAATCTCTTAATAACAAATCAAGATCTCATTACTTGTTCTTCTGGACAATTACACAATTGAGTCTCTGTTATACACAATAAAGAATATTAAAATCTGATCTTAAGAACCCTGACTTATCAAACTGGAAGTGAAAACTGGATCCGAAAGAGTCTCGGCCTTTCTGTGTCGACACACAGACGCCGTCGTCGGTCGATTCCTCGCCGACGTCGGTCTTTGTCAGTCGGCTTTCTGCCGACGTCGGTCTTCAGTCGACCGATGTCGGTCACTGGAAGCCCTATATCTGCCGATGTCGGTGCCTGAACAGCTCTGAACGGATTTGTACGGACGTGGTACGGCAGCCAACCTGTCTCTTCTTAAACCCTGATTGCAGAACAGTGTGATCTCATGAATATAGATTCTAACACAAGATCTATCTCTGTATAACTTATTGGATCAAAAACTAAATAAAGAAAATACCTGGAAAGCTCTGTGATAAACTTCTGTGTGAAGTTATCTCTCAACCCTGGAATTCTGTGATAACTTTTGTGTGAAGTTATCTCTCAAACCTGAAATTCTATGATAACCTCTGGATGAAGCTATCTCTCACTTTGGCAATAGATCAGCTGATATTCCACAGCCTCTTAATTGCACACACTGAAGAGGGAACGTTCTCCAATGCAAATGGAATCCTTGAACCCTAGGCTCAGTCTTCACAGAAGAAATTCTTCAATTTTCAATAATCAATAATCAATGCCTAATCCATAATGGCCTCCATGTGAAACCCTTATACCCTCAAAAGATATGCTTGCCCTAATTAGGGTTTTCTTAAATTAGCATTAGGGTTTCTAATTTAAAATTAGAGCAAATAATTAATAATTAATAATTAATTATTAATGAGACCAAATAATTAATATTTGATTAAATCAATCAAATATTAATATCTCCCTCAATATACGTCGGATCCTCAAACCGATCGAAGCAGGTGAATCAGGGAGTGATTCCGCATATGACCATACCAAAATAAAGGTGCTCCACTGCATATCAAATATCCCTAAAAAGTAGGAGCCCTAGCCAAATATGTCTGAAATAACCTGAATGAAAATCAAATGTAGAAACCATGTGAATCAAAGTCAATCCAAGCTCCATTATGACCCTCTATCCATCTTATTAGCCTACGAAGGTCGCATAATAGGCCAATCATCAAATCTGTCAATGTCCACAAAAAAGGGGACATGACATCATAACACCAAGCAAAGACATCTTTATGTTTAGTTAGCAAATTTATTAACTCACATCTCTCTTTTGGTGAGCAACATTTACCAATGGAAACCCCTTTAGGATCAATTTTACTTCCAATATTTACCTTTTTTCAATCTCCTAATTTATCAGGAGCTTGAGCATGTTTGCCTTTGATGTATTCATCACGTTGATTGAATAAATGTTCAAGAAAAACTAGCCCTCTGGGAATCTTGTTTCCTTTTAATTGAATTACTCATCATTTGAATTGATTTTAGGATTAGGACTAAACTCTTTACACTCTATTTTAGATCCTTCAAAATAGGTCCTTATAAATATCTCAGTACTTTCCAATAAATTTTTAATTTGTCGATCTTTTTTAAAAACTTACAATTATTCAACATTATCTAGGACATTAGGATGATAGATCAACTCTATTTTATATGATTTTTCTTTGAAATCAAGATGAAAAAGAAGAGGAGAAGCTCATATTTCCAAATAATCTACCCATGTGTTCTAATCTCTTGGAATTGACTTAATATAAAAGGCATCCAAATGTTCTATTTCATCCCAAACTCTTTTTCTCTAATGTCTCAGTCTTTCATTCCTAATAGTAAAAATCCCTCTTGCCTATTTAACAATCAGTTCTGCATCTACTTTTACATTGATTATTTTTATTCCTTTTCCTTTGGCTTCATTTAGTTTGAGCAATAGAGCTTTGTACTCTATGGTATTATTAGTATTTTTAAACTCTAACTTAAAGGAGTAAGGAAAAATTTTATCTTTAGGTGAAATCAGAACTACTCTTTCCCTAGAGTTAGTAGTGGCACAACTACCATCAAAATCCATGATCCATAGATCATATGAATGATTTTATTTTGAAATAACTCCTTCCTTATCATCCTTAGAAAAAAACAATAATTACCAAATTCACATTCCTCAAATAATTTTTGAGATTTAGAATCATCAGAAGGGAACACAGTAAACCTGCATTTAATTTTAGGCTCTACTTTTACTTTCCATTTTCCCACTAGAATTATGACCTCTGACCAATCCATTTTAATTTTCCCACCTAGATTTTTCCAAAAAATTCAGCTCAACAACATTCCATAACTAACAGGGATGTCTACCACTAAAATACTTCATTCTTTTATCAGGGTAGGCTGTAAGAGCAACATGTGCATATTTAATCTTCCAAAGTAGAGGAATCTGCTTACCATCCATATAATAACACTTACCAAATGTTTTTTAAGGGATATACCCAAGGCTTTAGATATGGAATAAGGCATGATGTTATCAAAAGCACTTGAGTCTATAATACAATTATTGAGTTTATGACCATTTAGAAATAAGGAAAAATAAAATGGGTTAGGTTTCATATCAACCAAATCAGATGTATCATTAGATGCATTGATGGCCATTTTGAGCATGTATATAGGTGATTCCAGTGGATAAGTAAATAGTTCAACAATTAATGACTCAGCATTAATATTTTTTTGACTGTTGGATTCAGTTCATGAATGATCACCTTTAATGTATTTCACCAATTTATCAATATCTTTAAGATTTAACTTAAGGTATTCATCAAGAGATATTTGAATTCTTGAATTGCTACAAAATTCAATAATATCAAAAGAAGTTTCATGATTAGATATTTGTAATAATTAAACATCTTGAACTTTTGAACCAGTGTCAGGTTTTCTAGTGAGAGGTTCCTTACTTTTGATAGGCATTTCTTGAGAAGATTGAATGTTTGGATATTTTGAATTCTTTTGACCTTGGGTCACTACAACACATGAAGGATCCTCAAGAATAACCAATACTTTACCACCTCTTTCTAAGTCAGAATCATATTCTAATAACTATATTTTAGAGTCACCATGTT